>JBBMJY010000024.1:21225775-21260419 GCA_037833715.1 Toxotes lorentzi | reverse complement strand
GACTTCAGGAAGTCAGACTGCCTCATATGGTATGGCCAGCAATGTCCCCTGACCTGAACCCCATAGAGCACGTCTGGAACGAGCTGAAGCAGAGACTGGATGATCGTACCCCACCCCCACGTAACCTGGCAGAACTGCGTGTAGCACTTCTGGAAGAGTGGAACGCATTGCCTCAGAACAACATCATGAGGGTAGTGAGGAGCATGAGACGTCGCTGTCAAGCTGTCACTGCCGCAAATGGTGGAAACACCCGCTACTGACACTGTCAATTTTTATTATTTGGGGCTATCCTTGTTATTGTCTAAATTTTTCGGGTAATAAATATTAAACTAATGAAAATGGTGTTTCTTCTTATTCATTATTAGTAATATCAAAGGGAACTTTTACTTATTTCATTAAAATTCAGACAAAATAGGAAAAGCACTCATGTAAATAACAATATCCCTAACTTATTGTGAGTAGTGTAAATTGTACAGCAACTCGAACTAAAATGAATTTATTACAGTCATAAAACTGGATCGACAGCCTGCAGATTCTTCTAATCACTCAACATGCTAACACAGTGGTATGCCATTCACTTCTGATCCTACATTTGGTTAAACTCCAACAAATCAAAGACCAACATCTGTACACACAATACTAAAAAATATAAAGGTGATTTAATGAGTGGTTTGAGATGCAAGCACTCATCTCCAAGGTCTGACCCAAGACTGATATTGAGCAGGTGGCACACTAAGTGCAAAACATAGCCCTAAAGCTAAAACAAACGATCTTAGAATAATACTCCTACAATAAACCTCACACTGGATGAATATTACATGATGTGTAATTTGGCAATACAAAATCCCTAAATCAGCATTTGTTAATGCAAGATGTATTTAAGCCACGTTTTAGGGCGATGGAAATGGTACGCATTTAGCCAACTGGTCCACCACAGTGGCTCAGACTAAAATTTCTCACCATCTCCACCATCTCACCATTGAGCAGATTGCCATGAAATCATCAAAAGACATTCATGGTCCCCAGGGGATGAATACCAATGACTTTGGTGATCCTCTTACTTGACATCTTTTGGTTTACACATTCATGCATTTGTAGTAACAGTTACGAGTGAAAGCAAGTTCGAGCACTCGTTGTGTACTGATGGGTCAGAACACACCCAGCTTCGTGCTTGACCTTCATTTTGATCTCAACTACACACCTGTAAAGTTTTGTGACCCCATCTGCATGGCTGTAATCCGTGTTTATAAAATCTTTCCACAGACAGACAGAACGAGAGACAACTCAAAACCACCTACGTGTTAGTTCCCTCTACACACACACACACACACACACACACTCAGACTCTCAAGGTCAAAACAGCACCAGCCATGCTGTCAAAGCTGGTATCAGCCAAAGGAGCACTATTTCAGTGCTCTGCCTGAACTAACTTCATTTGTGCTGAGTGCTAATGAGCATGTTAGCATGCTCTGACTCTAACACTCTAAGATGGTGAACATGGTAAACACCAGCCCGTTAAATTTGACATTGTTGGCACGTTAGCATCCTGACTTTAACATTTCACTCAAAGCACTGATGTTCCTGTAATTGATTAAGTTGCATTGAATGTGAATGCAAATTTATGGCAGTGTGTTGGTAACAGTTATGATTATCAAGAAAACGTGACTCTGTCTGTAGAAATATACCCTTGGTGCCCATCTGCATCTAAAAAGTCACCCTCCAATCCACAATGACTGTGATCTGACTCTTTTTGTGATTTGGGGAAAGGCTTCACAAATGTTCACAAATTTAGAGCTGAACCAAGATCATAGGAATAACATTTATATGAATTCTTTTTAAGGGTGGCTTTGTGCAATAAATTCAGCAGCTCTTATCTGCATAAGGAGCTTTATTTCTTTAGTAATCATTCCATTAATACGTGATTACACTGTATCCCCTGGAGTTTTCATTGTAAAAAGGCTGATAGTCTTTTAATTAGACCTAAAGGGGATTGGAGCAGTGCTTTTACATATTCCACTAGTGCAATGAATTATACAACACTGCCGTATGGACTCATACGCCTCACATTACATAACCACGTGCCAGTTATTCAGGTCTTTATCTGAGCTGTGAACTCCCAGCCTTGGCTTTCAACCATAGTATAAGGGACAAAAAAACAACAACAAGAGTGCGTATCTGGCCACAGAGAAAATATAGAAGTGCTCTCCACTTGACAGGCTCATCACACTCCACTGTAGTGAACAGTACCGGGGTCCCTGTAAACCAGCAGGTCATCTGCAGGAGAAAGCATTCTGTCATGAATTCTTGCACCACGTTCATTTTATTTTCATCTATAGGTATACTCTTCTGTTGCTACCACTGCTGCTGCTCTGACAGGCTTTGGCACAGATGATGCAGGAGCAATGCTGTTGTCCTGGTAACAAAGCCTAATGACAAGATTTGATATGATCCTCTGATTTAGAACAAAGCTGCAGTCTGCTGCTGGGCACTGTGAGACTGTAGGTAGACAAGGGCTGGTGTGTGCGTGTGCGTGTGTGTATTGTTGTAATGCTTTCATTATGCAGAATAAATTCCGTCACGTGAATACAAGAATCTAAAAATGTCCTACAACTGAGGATACACTGCACTGCTGGTCTTCTCAAGTTGAGGCTGTGGTCAACATTAAATACAAACACACCTTGTTGGGGACAGAAAGTAAATAACAACATGAGCAGATTTACAGAAGCAGTTGTCTGCAACATTCACAGCCTGACAAAAGCATTTCATGCCTCATTTTTATTAGACAGCACCAGTACAGAGATTACAGGAAATGAGAGGGGGAAAGACAATGATCCCCAGTCAGACTCCAACTGAGGAGGTTGTAGTTCAATGGACACTGCACGTTCAGACAAAAATCACACCAAGAGTGTGATATCCAACCTGGAATTCTTCACGCAGGTGATGAATGCCTGCCAGCCCTTTGTAAATATATCAGTAGACCCCACACAGTGCGAGTCTAACTTTCTCTAACTGCAGAAACTGCATCAAATCCCTTATCTTTTTCAATCTTCAGTGTGCTACAACTCAGTTGTACATTCGGAAGCAGGTTAAGGACTGTATGTGTGAAGCTCTTCTGAAGTGCCTGGAAACTTCTGAGGCACTTTGAAAGAGAAAAGAAAGCTCAACCTTTCTCAAGGAAGCAAACATATCAGTGAAGTCTTAAATCCACTCCAAACCCGGGTCACTTGCTGTATCATTTATGGGGTCAAAAGAGTCATCATCATGTGACAGGAAGCTACAGTGAAGTCATTACCGGCAGTGATAGAACAATGAGGGCACAGTTGGCCTGAAAGCACTGCGTCAGAAATAGCACACATCCTGTCCCCCCCCCCACCCCCCGCCCCCCCCACCCCCACATGTCCCTAAACTCTCCACCCCTTTCCTTCCTGCCAGTACTTTGTACCATGATCGGGAACACGACCACATTTTTTTTATTTGCTCCTCCAGAGTATCTGAACTAGCTGCCGTAGAAAATAACAGGTTGCGAACCGGCAAGAGACGTCTCAGCGTCGGAGTGTTTGTCTCTGCAAAGCAGCAAAAGGAGTCAAAAGGTGAAAGAGAAGGGTCAGTGCTGCAATCACTGAAACAGCTCTTGACATGGGAGGGGGGGTCCACCACACAGCACACTTCCCTCTTCCCCTTCCCCAACCTTTGCCTCCTTCACTCAGTCTGGTACAAAATCTAATGAAGCACTCAGACAACAACACATTCACACACAAAAAAAGTGACACATGCCTGCATGTCTCCAATGCCTCACAGCCAAATAAGGCTGTGTCTAGTTGTGGATGTAGCGTGCTATCACAGGTTGTAAACAAAGTCTGGAAGAACTGCTTGGGAGTGGAGACAGTCAGCAAGCCTTAATGAAGACCCAGAGAGTGGAAGGTGTGGCCCTGGTCTCGACAGGGGTTCTTCTTTGCCAACAATGCCCTAGGAGTTAACGCGATCCGGCAGAGGCAGACGGTGCTCGTTCCCCATCCTCACTCCCTCCAGCAACTTAATTTATGCAGCATCTTGCAGTGCTGCTGAGCTTGAATAGCAGCCGCGACAAGAATTTGAATTTGTTAGTTGGGGGGTACTTTTCAGAGCCGGGAATCATGGTGTTCTTGGTTGCTCATGAATGTGCGCAAGGCTCTGCATGTGAGCCAAGGGCTCTGCTCCAGTAAATACAGACTGGGGACTTCAATTTACGGCACCGTGACATGTGTCTATTCCCTCATCTCGTCACTGACACGGGACTTAATTTCTCCGACTGGGAGGGGGAGCAACGCTGACGCCTCACACTTCAGCTCTCAGAGGCTTTAACCAACACCCCAGAGAAATAAGGACAACTTTATACACTTTATACTCTTGCTCTCTGTTCACTCCTTTCCATCTCATGGGGAACTGCTCAGTATGGCCCCATTTCATCATCATCATCCCCCCCCCCCCCCCCCCATCTTATTTCTCCTTCATCTCCGGAAGCAATTTTAAGCAAAAGATGCTTGTTTAAGGGCGACGATGGCGTAGTCTGCTTTGATATGCTGCTTTGCCTTATGAGCTGTCAAGATATATGGACAGGAATTGGATGGGATGGGAGGAGGAGTGAAGAAGAGGGGAAGCAAGGGGGAAGGAGGGAGGGGGAAGGAGCTCAGCCGTGATTTGGGAAAGGGATATGGGGGAGAGAAAAAGCTGAGCTAAGTGGCATCTTTCCAAGCGAGTCGGCGTTGAGATACACTAATTAATGAAGCCATAATTAGAGTTAGGCCTGACACACAGAAAAAGGCTCCCATCCCTCTTTTTCCTCCACCCCCCACATCCACTTTGGGTGAATTTGCTCTCATCTGTGTCTACCCACCACACACAGTCATGGTCTTTTCATAGTTTCAGCAGAAATCGCCTGCACTAGTTTTATTTGACTTGAGGTACAAACTAATGGAAAGAAGAAAATCACACCTTAACTAGGCCAGAGTATATTCTTCCCGGCCAACCCATACCCAGTTTCCCATTACTCATCTACATTCACTGAGTTGAGATTGTTTTTGTGTAAAGAATCGCCACAATTTCATACTTGACTAATGATAGTGAAGATGACTGTACGAGCCACGGTGCCTGAGGAGGACAAAGCTAAGGTGAATAATGTTATTCCACTGTCACTTCTGCTTGGATCTAATCATCAATCACATCGCCTCATAAACATTCTGTGTTCACACAAAAGATGTGATGCATTTGTCCTAAATTAGATTGTGCCACTCTGTCATTCATCAAGTCTTTCTCATATATAAAGGCCATTGTACATAGCGACACGCAGCAGAAGGGTCTTAAGGCTCGGCGCTGTCAAAATGTCCTGCAGCTACGTCCATCCTTGAATTATATTTCTGGAGATGGGGGGAGGGAAAAAATGGCATTGAGTTTCAAAGGACTAACATTTGTTTAAATGAATTCCCAGCTTCTCTCATGTTGGGGGTGGGGGATGGGGTGGGGGGAGCATCAAAGGGAGGTGCCACTGACAGTGAGATAATGTTGGTGTGCAGTTTTACTGATCGGTTTGTTTTCACGTGTGAGCGTTACAGTATGTGCACATGGCTGTGCAGCTGCTCGGTGGCAGACCTCAGCTTAGCAGTGCTTGATGTGAGAAGAGGCGGTGCCAGAGGGGTGCCACATACACCCATCGTGGAATCTGGGACAGGTACCTTGTTATTATCGTGGCCTATTTATCGAATGGACCCACACAGTACTGGCCCAGGACCTTGGTCCAGAACCACTGTATAAAGTAACAGTTAAAATCTCTTAGAAGTCAATCCAAGACCATTCGAAAGTTTATAAACCACCCCTGGAAATCAGAGGAGCAGCAACTCTCACAGACCGGGAAATTGATCACATGAAAAGGGGGCACGTTGTTATTGCGCATTACAAATTCACCAGCGTACTGTGCATAAAGATGCATAATCTGGGGTATAATTTAAATGCAAAGTACAAACATCCATCCCCTCCCTCTCTCTCTCCCTCTCACATACAACAAACAGAGCACCATGGATAACAAGAATCATTGGTGTGCATGTGCTGCAGCAATAAGACAGAGGGTAACTTTGTTGTCTGCCAACCCAGTCGCTCCACCTCCTCCTTGTATCAGCACATCTTCTCTTCTAACTGTTCGGGGCATGTGGAGAAAGAAAGAGATGAGTGTGTGTCACTGCGTCTGCTTCCTTTGTGCTTAACATCCCAGACCTTGTGTGGTAGCCTCAGGAGAGTGTGCTCATGTATCAGGAGTCATATGAAAGGCTACACTCATACGTCACACTCCTGGACACTCAGATTAGCCAGATACAAACAAACCTTCGAGCTCAGCACATGGAGAGAGGAAAAAACAACGCAGCTGCTTACGAAACTGAGTTTAAACAGAGAATAATAAGAGCACAGGCAGAGCTGTTTGTTAATGTGAGGTATAAGTGTGTGTGTTTGGAAGGGATGGGGTCTGGATTGGAGCAAGTGATGACTATCAGCCAGGCAGTTTAGGTAGCTGCTTCCTGAGTGCTGATGTGGCCTCCCTGATTCAACTGGGCGAGCTGCTGAGTGACTGCTGGGCTACCCGCTCAATGGCTGCTCAGCCAGGGTCTGCTGCAGCACGGCAACGCCATCCTGTGGAGAACAAGTCTAATGCAGCTAGAAGATGGAAGGCTGCTGACCCTGCAGCAGCTTGAACTAAACGTAAAAAGATGCAGCACTCGCGTTTCAGTGCCCAGACTGAGTGCTTCAGGCGTCATTTAAACATTTAGCTGTCATAAACAGATTGCTGGACAACCCTGCTCCACATTTACTCAAAAGGTTTGGGTCTTTGGAAATTTCCAGATTGGCCCTAGTCATATTTTCTCAATCAGTTTGTGAGGCTGAAATGGAAATATGATACTAATAACAGCCGTTCTTATAATCTTATAAAATCAGAATATGCACTATCAAAAAAGGTTTCAGGCACATCATGCTGTTCAGAATAATATCCAAGTTCACTTATATAGTACATTTGAACGATTCTTCATGTAAAATGTTTTAAAAAATAGAATTAAATTAAATTAACTAAAATTAGAAAAGCAATAGAAAAACTCAGGGCCCAATTCACTTTTCTTACAGTGAGTTCAGGATGTGCTCCTTCCACAGTGCTCTTGACATCAGTATTCTCAGAGGGGTGTGCTCACTGAGAGCCAATTCCCCTGAGAGCCCCTGCCCCCCTGCTAAAACGCTGTTACCAGCACTTACAGTAGATGGCGACAGACGTCTGAGGCAGGGGTGATAAGAGCTTCTCAGCAGGGAGGTCTCTTTGAGAAATGCAGTCAGAACCTGTCACGCCTCCTGCTCCCTGAGAAGGAAAGGAGGTCGTCTTTTGATCCCACACTCACAGCTGTGAAATATTTGTACTGAAGCCTAATGTGATCTGAGCCGTGATCAGCCAAAATAACTTAAAATTTCTATATATGACATACAGCACATTAGCAGGTAATTTCTCAAAGATAGTTCACAGACACCTGGTTGTTAATGAACAAATTGACTGTCAAAGACTACACCTGTCAAATGAGGGCAGTACAGGGACACAGTGGGAAATGTTATATCAAGACTTACTATAGTATTTCATTCCAGACACAGCCTTCTGTCCATGTTTGCCAGTTGTATAAGGCAGGTTTTTTTGTGTTTTAGTTATTGCATCAAAAGAGAAAGAAGGACATGTATTAAAATTATAAAATTATCAATTACAATTCAGAATTATTAAGAGTCGATGAAATTACTATTACTCGTAATGTGAAGGGAGTCACACATAATGACAAAACCACAGAGAATTATCACCTGATTCTGCAGTTCCCCTTAGCTCTACAGAACATTTTAGTGTCTTTCAGCTTATTGTTTTGGTTTTCCAGCCCATAACTTTATTGTTCTAATTCACTCTCACTGTTCTTGTCAACCTCTTTTCCAAATAAAGCAGTGAATACAGTGGAGAATATAGCGGCTAAAAAGCCAGACATTTTTCTTAGGAGCCGGTGGAGACCAAAACAGAGCTTATAGGAGTGAAGCCAATCCCAGCTAACTTTGGGCAAGAGGCGGGGCTGACATATAGAGACAAACAACCATTCATGCTCACATTCACACCTGTGGACAGCTTAGAATCTCCAGTTAACCTACTGTCTTTGAGTACCTGAGGGGTACCACGCTAGCACAGGGAGAACATGCAAAGTCCACACAGCAAAGCCCCGGTCGGTGGATTCTAACCCAGAACCTGTAAAAATTCAATCATATGACATTACTCGCCATGGTTTGCTTGCTCAGCACTTTGTAGATAAATCTTTCTTTGAGTACAGTACAAGATGGTTTTACAAAATCCAACTGTCCAACCATTCAAACGGAGAGCAGTGCTCTGTGCTGAAAAAGCTATCTGTGAAAAAGAAAAGCTATCTCTGAAATCTTCCTACATTGTCAAAACTGGCCCTTCAAATTGGAATAATTACAGAATTTTCTATAGTTCCCCTATGAGAGAGCATTTAGTGCCTTTGATTGCATTGTGGAGAAAGGTGCATGAAAAGCTAGTACAGAAATAGTTCAGGACTACATAAACTTATTTGGTTTTAATTATTCAGAAATGATTTTGCTTGGACTACTGGGCCATTACACCCTCTTTTCACTCCTAAATATTTCATGTGTTCTTTTATAACATCTGATCTAAATACTGTGAGAAGTAATTAGTAAAACTTTTGATGCTTCTGAATGAGATGATTTAAAAAGTCTTTCACTCCTAATGATAACTTAAGTGCATTCATTTTCTGACGTCCACAGTATTTGGTGTGAATAGTCAGGAGTTGCAGGTGGAGGCAGGATTTACTAAATATTTTCATGCAGAACTTGAGGTTACAATCAAACTGCAGCGCCCCACTGAGACCTCCCCCGTCACAGCCCTGCTGCTTGTGGTGTTGACATAGAGTTCATTGTTACTTTGTTTATTTGACAATCACACAGGCTGTTCATGGCTCATTGTTCCTCCCACAGTGTCATTTGTCTCCCATAACACTGTATTATGCTAATTCTTCCCTGCACGGATACTGCAGTGCCAGACATCAGTGCTGTCATTCTTTGGATTGACAGCTGCTGAACATGTGCTCGATGGGTTGTCATCTCCTGCAGAAACACTGGTTCTTTTCAGACACGCTGCTCTGTTTATTCCTCACTCCGAGACTGACAACATGACAAAGCTGGCAACTGATGCACGCACGCATGCACACACGCACACGCACACGCACACACAAACACATACACACATACACACACACCTTCCATTAAGAACACTGAAGAATAAAGGAACAAACTTTTTTCTGAAGACAATGAAAAAGATCATTCAGCCACTAAAATATAAAGTAAAGCTTTTTTGTTTTTTAGCAAAAACATGTTTGTATTGAACCTTTATACTTTCAAAGTATTTTGAATATTTTGGATCACACCTAATGCATGCTGGGACAGCTCCTCATGATCCTAAACAGAGCAAGTGGTTTGGGGAATGGATGAAATGGAAAGTTGAATGGTTATGTTGGTTTTTTTTTTTTTTTTGCACTGGCGAATTTGCAGCTTTTTACAGCCCACTACCACTATCCAAGTTATGCTTATGGCAAACATAATAATAATTAACAGGTTCTGATGATCCAATGATGACGGCATCTAATGGTAAAATCACTCAGCTTCACTAATATTGACTGAGACCTGATACCTTGATATATATACTTGCATGTACAACTTGTACTGAATTGGTATCTTTACTGCTTTACAGTCCTTTCTTCCTTTATCTTTGATTGATTTTCAAACTTGGTCTCTTTTGGAGATAAGTATATTTGAAGGTCACCCAGATGAGATTACCGTTCTTATCCACTCTCACTAAAACTGTTAATATGCCTTACATGGCTTTAGCAATCAACGAGTGTGTATCAAATCACTCACATGCCAGTGAATATGCACATGTGTTGTTGTGCCCATGCTGCTAGAGCACCAGATACAAACAAAACAGGGGCTCACTCATCCAAACAGTGTGCCACTAGTTGTTAAAAGCTCCACACTGTGCCTTTAAGTCTCAGTGACTTTCTAACTGCCACACTGAGGCCGTCACAGGTCAAACAAGTTAATACAAATTTTCATCTCTGCTTGAAAGTTTTTCTGATGTATATAATTTTCAATCAGACCTCAGAGCAGTGAGGAACTTTTTATCATACTTTCTCCTGCTGCCTATGGGCTCGTTCTCTGACTGACACTGGAGCTACAGTGTAGAGATCCAACCTCTCTCACGCCAGGATCACGGAGTGCTAAATTTGCTTAAGTAGATTCAGAAAGGTGCAGTAATTTTCCCTCTTTCTGACCCCAATTTCTTCAGGTTAATGAAAAATACATATCATCTGAGACTAACCATCAAACAAATTCAGTTACAGTTTGGATGTGGTCTTGTTTGAACTCATTTCATATTAAAAAAAAGATTACAGCTTGGAAATATGTACTGTATGCCATTTTCCAAATCTTAAATCTGCCCAATTTCTCTGTATGAGGTGAAAGTCCTCAGAGTGATCATTGCCTTGCATTGAGCTTCTAACAGCCTCTTCATGGGTCCAAGCCAATACACCCAATTCCCCCCTTCCCAAAAATCTGTCATCACCAGCTGGAGTCATTACCCCAACTCCTCCCTTGGTAGGCGAGGGCCACTCCTCCCTCATATCCTCGTCAGCCAACAAGGACAGATGTTCATTACAAACCCATTTCCTCTCTCCAATATTATATCTATTAGCAACGAGGCAGAGTTAGTTGAGTACATAGCTGCTTATTGTCTCTTGTGACATTGGCAGTACTTCATATAGTAACGAGTGAATGGGGGTCTGAGTGTGTTTAATGGTCACCTGCTGGCAGATCCTGGGTCAGAGCAATATGCTAGATGTAAATGTGAGATGATGGCTGACTGTGAAATGATGAGGCTCATTAGCGGCTGATGGCAATGGGCATTGAGTCCAGTAAACTGATGATGAGGAGCGTTTTTGGGGGTCACTTCTAATTTAATACTTACAGAGCCAGGAGGCTGCATGTAAATCATGTAAATGACCCATCGAATAAGAATCTCTATGTAAATTAAGGAAACCTAATGAGGGAGCATCAAATATTATACTGAAAAGCAAGTTGTTAGTTTGTTGAACATGTTGACCCTGTGTTTATGTAATTAACAAGTCACCCCCAATAACAGAGTCAGCTCAACTCTAGGGTCTGTTAATATGACAAAACATTCTATCATGCTATTATTTTCATGTTAGCTGATTTTAATTAAATTAATATATTCTGATATAAAAGTAGCAATTGCTTATTTGAAACTTTATCGTTTAAAAGCTTATAATTCCCTGAGGCATTCCCTATAGCAATAACCAATTTATATGAGCTGCAAATTATGAAATAAATGAGAAACAGGTTATTAAATAAATTACTCAGTTCTCAGTCACGGAAGACTTTGGGCCAGTTGCATGCATTAGTTCTAATCACTTTTGCCATTAAAAACCACCAACATATCTAATGTGTCTAGTAAAGGATAGGTTCCCCTGTCAGAGTTCATTTGCCTGCTGTAAACATTTGTCCTGTTCATACTGGTCATGAGGAGATCCCTTCATGACATACCCCTGATGTATCAAATGGAGGACAAAATCCACAGTCCTCGTTCTGTGTAAAAATGTAATGGAAAGCTTGAGTTGAAGTTAATATTAAGCTTCAGTCTGAGCTGAACAAATCATGTTGGTATGAGCCACAATTTCAATTATTTATGTACAAAATGTCCTTGTGTTGCTACCACAACTGATGACGTTACACCTGTCTCCTTGAGTATACACATAACAAGAGAGCAGCTGCACAATGTCTTCAATTTCTTCTACACCTTCAAGCTGCATTTAAAGTCAAAACACAGTTACAAACATGCAGCTATAAACAGTCACTGAGGTTACTCAATAAAGGGACACAAGTGTTCAGCCAGTCCAGTTCAGCCCTCACCCACATCACTCAGCAGGAGGATTCAGTGCACCAAAGGATGAAGCCTGGAGGAGGTGGGATGGTGGGCTAGTGCTCATCTCCACCCCAAAGAGAAGGCCCTTGTTCCTGGGCAGCTAATGAGAGCTAGCCTGCTGACAGAGTGGGGCCCTTCGCTGGTGGAAGATGCTATTGTGTGTGGTAGCTCTGCACCACCACAGAGAAGGCACTTCCTCTGACTAATGTTTCACTCAGAGCTCCCTGCTCTGCTTGGCACTGCTCTGTCTATACGCAGTATATCAGATAACACAGCAGAGCTCATCACGTGTGTTGTGGGATGTATGTTTTACAGAGTGTATCTATGCACCCATGTGGCATTTACTCACTGTCTGTCTTTATGAGAATATGAGTGTCTCTCTGCACATCTGTCTCCGGTTTGTTTTCCATGCTGCCCTCTGTGTGTTCTTTATCTTCTTGAGTGGGTGTTATTGCTCCACAGGGGGTATTCGCTCTATAAGTAGTGATTCCACTTGTCTTCACAGATAAACTCTGTGAATCTCTGCTTTCAAAGTGGGAATATTAAAACTGTCGATAACGTTGCGCAGAGGAATGTTTTTTTTTTTTGCCTGAATGTATTTGAGTCTGAACTCACAAATGGCAATAAGCTGTGAGTAGGGAGTTGCACTGTGCACTGCAGAGCATTACACAGCAAAAAAATGTCCATAGTAAAGGCTTAGGTAATGTTGAGTCAAAATCAGTGATGGAAAAAAGATCCGATTGTGTCAGCTGTTTCCAAATCTTGCTCATTTTTAACCTTTTACCACCCAGCTAGTACAATGTATGTGCATATTTTTAACAGTATTGGGACTAAATAAAAGAAAATGAATGTGTAATATGTGTGTTGATAGATTAGACACACCTGTTTTGTAGGAGAGCTACACAACTGAAACTTGGAAGAGATGGTTTGACATTTTTGGAAATACTCTTATTCACTCTCTTGCTAAGAGTTGAAGGAGAAGAAGATCAATGCTACGCTGCACGCTAAATATTAAGCTACCATTAGCAGTTAGTTTAGCTTGACATGTTACCTAGTGAGCTTTGGAAGTGCTGGTAGGTTCATTTGGTTGCCTTGGAGCCAGGCTAGCTCTTTCCCTATTTCCTGTCTTAATGCTAAGTTAAGCTAACAGACTGCTGGCTGTATATTAGAACAGACATCACAGTGGTATCAGTCTTCTCATCTAACACTCAGAAGGAAGCAGAGTAAGTGTAATTCCCAAAATGTCAAACTATTTCTTTGAAATGTGCTGGGCTTCAGTGTGTTGGTTGGTTTGTGTGCTGCCATTTGAAACTTGAATCGACTGAATAATATCAAGCTACAGTTTCTCCTGTCTTGGCTCCTGGAACATGAGAGGTTTATACCTGGCAACATCGATCATCATTTCTTGCTTCAGTCTTCCAATCTGTTTAATCTGTATGAAGGATATTTCTTTTGTTAAAGAAAAATAATATGAGACCAGAGATGACTTGTTAGGAGGATTAGTATTTTTTCAGTACAGTATATGTTCAAACCTGGCAACCCTGTACTGAGTGAACAGCCGGCAATGGTTTATTGGTGGTAATTGCTGGCTTTCTGGCACTTTACCAGCCCATCTGTTGCTGACGACTGGAGCATGTGGTCTTGTACTATCCAAACAGATACACACATGTATATGCATGTAAGCAGTACCCATAAACACGAGCGCATGCAAATACATACAGCTTCAGCTTACATTCACCTAACGCACAAACCCAGACAGGTGAACAAACACAAACATGTGCACACATCTGTCATCTGTGCAAATGTGCCAGCACACACACACTGGCACGCACACACCATGGATAACAGGCTGCACCTAATCCTTTTAGTACACAATTTATGTAAATCCACAGATAATTTAGCACATATACCCATGTACATGCTGCACAGAGCACACACATGCACACTTCATACACTGCATACTGCCAATATTCTGTTACAGATCACATGGACAAAGCCTACACATTCATACAGACACTAACACACACCCATGCTGGCGCAATAGAAGCCTATTTTATGACTTTGATGAATGGATTTTGGATATTGTATCCTCCTAAGTCGGCGCTGAAATGGGGTACTGTTGGGCACTGGGGAAGGATACGCACACAAACCCACACATACTGCATACATATAAACTAACAAGTACAGATACATCAACACTACCTTACATGTACTATGGGCGCATGCATGCAGAGATGTATAAATACACATCCAGGGATCCTGTCCCTCTGCCTGGGAAAGCCTAGTCTCTGCTATGATTAATAGGGGTTGTATGGCTCCCACTCTTTACCTCATGCTATCTCTGTGCTGAAGCTGAAAAAATAAGCAAGCAGTCAGTTTACATGACACAGACAAGAAAAACTCCTTGGCTGACAAGCCAGTGTGCATACGGAATGAGAATGATAGAGCTTAGCATGCAATGTTCTGGGCTCAGCAAGCCCCGGAGGCAGAAATAAGGGCTAATTTGCAATAAGGCTTTGTACACTTTGCTTGTACTGCACTGGCCTAGATTACTACTGTTGACTCTGCTTTGGAATGCATTACTGATGTTTTCTTTTTTAGAAAGTCCAACCCAGTGCTTTTTTTTAACCTCTTAGGATAAGATATATAATAGATATATAATAATGTCCTCCAGATACATAACTCTATAATTCCAAAAGCCAGCTTCTAACCTTCTTTAGCTGAATGCAGAAAATCCCTTACAAATGAACAGGACTAATGCTGAAGACCTAAGAAAGTCATGCAACATTTCCTCCACCATTTATCGTTCATTTCTGTGGGTCTGTCAATGCTCCCAAGCTAGTAAGTAATTTGTTTGTTAGCAAATATTGTTCAAATCTCTCTTCAGTGTTCTCCAACAATTTGTGACTTTGTGTCAAGCAGCACTTTTTCATTTGTACCTGTGAGCTTGGTGGCAAGGGACATACAAAAGAGGAATCCAGTACACTACATTAATGATCTTCACAGAGAAGATCACCAGCAGGTAGACTAAAAGTTTTTTTTGCTTAAATTTTTTTGACTTTCAACCTCTCCCTTTTTTGTATCTCTGGTCAGTTGCAAAGTGAATTGCTATTGTCCTTTAAAAGTGAATACGGACTCCCACCAGTGAGTCTTCATGTAAGTAGGTATTATGTAAAATAATAAAATTGGGCAGTGAACCAAGCACCAAGCTCACTGACAGACACACAGTTAGATCTAAACAAAAAGCATGACAGCCTTCATATTTGTGGTTCTGCTCTGTCACCAGAAAAACAACAGAGATCAATGAAAGAAATTGGTTTAAATATAATAACTGAGACTGATTTAAACCCATATTGCCACAGCTGGCTTTTAGTGTTAACAAATTAGACTTCATTGTAGGGACATTAAACTCAGACAGAGTTCAGGGATTCAGGCAGAAATAATCTTTGATTGGCTCCCAAGCCCAACACACTGGGAGAGCTCTGTGGAGAATGGTCAGTGGGGAAACTCTCTACCAGCATCCAGTCACTGACTCAAAGCCAGATCTAAGCAGAAAACATGGCTGCACTCATGTTTTTTTCTCTCAGATTTCCAAACCAAACTGTCAAAGGAACCTAATGAACCTCCCACTGACCACGAGGTGAGATCATGAAGTTATAGTCCGAAGTACAAGCATTTCCAATCGTTGTGACATAAACCTTAACTGTCACAGTTACTTAAAGGGGTTCAGAGAATATTTTCTTCTTGGTACTTCTTGGTTGTCTGCCCCAGTTTTGTGATTACATGGTTCCATTTTGGTATTTTTATTGGGTGTGCGCAGGACATATTTTCACTGAGGTCCAGGTGTTTGGCAACCTAGCCTCAACTGTCAGTCCAGGCTTTCCCAAGAACATGACAGGCCTCTGAAGTGTTTATTTAACCTCACCCCATTAACTGGCAGTGACTGACAAGCTTTGGAGTTTTTGGGAGGAGACAGGAGGAGAAGGTGAGGTTAGGAGAAGTAAGTAAGATGTGTAGATGTCCACATTAGTATTCTATAATTACTTAACTATGCATATTAGCTCTCTGAAACTCATATGCAGAGTACAGACATTACTGTACCAAGAAAAATATTTGCATGTAAGTTTAAATGGTAGCTGTCACATGTTTGGGTGGAAACTGCCAATAGAAAGTTTGTGGATATTTACACTATGAAGGCACAGTGAAACCAGCATGTACAACAGAAATTTTGCTGTCAAACCAATTTATTCCAATAGGATGGCAGAGTTAAGGCAAATCCACAAAACCTTTTCACATCATCTTCAAATTTGGTGAACTTTAAATATTTGCACCTTTGACCAATTTTAAACTATTATGTCAGTGCTGACTTTTGAAGGAATAGATAGGCCAGTCCAAAATAGAAGAATATCGTTCCTTATTGGCTGTGTTGCACTATCCAGTTCATCCAGCACTATACAAAACCCTACTCTGTCAAATATACAGCTTTCGACAAAAGAGGAATGGTGTGCAGAAAGATAAGAGACAGGATCAGATGGCTCAACAAGTCTTTTGAATAAAATGTGCAAACTTTTTTTTCTGTTAGTGTCCTGTCTTAGACTTAGACTTGGATAAACTTTATTCATCCACAGGGGAAATTGTTTGGTCTCCGTAGCTCAGTTGCACATGAAGAAATAAGCAAAATAATATAAATACAATACAATAATATAAGCAGAAAAAAGAATACCAGATTGCAGTTTTACCTCTACCAAATAAAGCTGTTTAGATCTGGCTACACTGTTCGCTTGTTTACAACCTGTCTGGTTCTGACTGATCACATTTTCCAGATCTGGGTTGTTTTGGTGAACACAACACAACTAAGACAAATGATGCAACAATAATTCTCAAGACGTAATAAATTACAATCTGACCACTCAGATGCCAAAAACTCTCTGCTACTTTGTAAAGCTACTGTTACTGTTATTTGTAGAAAGAAAGCGTAATCATGCATACATGTGTGGAGAGTGCCCACAAACATCCAACAAAGTTTGCAATGAAACTCTTCATAAGATTTGTTGGTAAGAGGAGGGGGAACCAGTCGTGGTGAGCCAGTAATTAGCAAGTTCTCACTCCAAGCAAAGACTCCATCCACTGATAAGCTCCTTCACATGGAGAGGAAAAAAGCATCAATGAAATTGTCTGCGAAGGTGATCAATTGGCTTTCCATGGCATATAGCTGACCACTGCATTAATCATTTTTTTGTTTTTTTGTTAATAAAAGGTCAGTGTCCTAATATAGGAGTGAAATCCTAATCAGTAAATTGATTGTATTTTATTTTACTTTTGTAATTAAATTAACAGGGATACTGGAAAACACAGAAGGGAGTGTTGGAGGGATTAAGGAGGCAAAAATCCACAGTTGGACAATGTTGCTGAAAAGATAACAGGACACTCCCTCAGCCGTAGTCAGACCAATCACCTGGTTGACCGGCCTGTTGGCAGGATCTGACCAGGCGGGCTTTTTGTTTGTGTGCATATGTGAGGGGTGCGGTGACATGGCCAAAAGGGTGCACACTACACCTTGACATGAGGCTTTGTCCTTCCAAATGATGGATGGGTTCATGGCCCGAGTTTTAGAGCAGACACACACCCACACCTCACTACTGTTTATCACCTCCAGGCAACAACCACAGTCATCTGCACTGCTGTTTGATAAAACTTCACCAGCCTACAAAAATCCGAACTCCTGCAGTGACCTCCAAAATGTTCAGCTGGTGGTGGTAGAGCACTTGAATCAGCTTGGTCTCTCCCTCCAGTCGCTGTCGGTCCCCTGTCAGTTGCCATCTATCACGGCCCAGCTATTTGGGTTCACCTGCAGCCAACTGGGCCAAGACAAGAGGGCTTGTCAGTCTGTCAGTCACTGAGTAATGACACCAGGCCTGGGTGACCTCCAGCACTCAGTAGCAAAGCACAAGTTTCCTGCAGTAGAGTAGAGCAAAGTAAAATAGACTGGACTATACTAGATGTGGAAGGCATGAGCAGTCAGTAAGTCATTCAGTCAAAGTAACTGTCCAACATGTGTCGCAGAGGGAAGGGAATTTGCTTCTTGTAGCAGAGAAATGTCAGACAGCAAAAGGCAAAAGTTTGGAGGTTTCTATTTTTGAGTGCAGCAGTGTGGAGGAGCTGACCAGACATGCAGAATGAAAAATGCATCACAGTCCCAGGTAATTATCCTAATCCCACTTGAGAAAGAGATAGGGAGGCAGCAAAGGGAAATTAAAAATGTTATCATTAGGCTTTACCCTGATCAATAAACTGCGTATAATTAAATAGTGATTCTAGCTAAAATAGGACCGTATACACCCCCAGCCCCTTCCTTTGTGCCTGGCAATAAGCCTGAGAACTGAACCCACCCTATCTATCTCTTCCTCTGGTAGGTCCAATGCCGGCATCCACAGACAGACTCATCCTGCATGGAAAAATGATCAGCTATGGAGCTGAACACTGCTGGCCTCATAAATAAGACAGAAGCAATGGTTGAGAGGGTGTCCTGACACGAGGTATCTGACTGTCCAGTTCCCTCGGTCCAACCGCAGGGGTATAAATCAGACATCTGGTGGTCTAGGGACATCAGGCCTGAAGGGTAAAGGAAGGAGAACAGAGGTCCAAGGAGGTCGTCTTCTGCTCTTTAGCTTCCTTCTCCCAAGGGAAAGATTTAGTGAACGTGCATGCGCTTTTTGCCACCAGACTTCAGATTAGCACAGGTACACTCATTTACACCAAAGGGTTGCTGAATGAAAACACGGTCCTCATCTGCTGGCAATTGAGCAGCGCCAGAGGCAAAGCTGACGGTGAAGAAGAGAGCAACCAGCGCTTATCTGCAGGGAACAGAAACTGACAAACGCTACTTCCAGAGGCTAGCCAGAGGAATTCTGGTTCCCCGCTCAGCACACACATGCAGATTAAGTACAAAATCCAATAGTTTCTGAAGACTTTCCGCACCCTTTGCCTTTCTTGGCTACCATCTTTCCCCTCATTTATCCTTCCCTTGGCTATCATCAATAACCACACACTGAGCGTTTATATTGTTCCACTTCAGGTGCACTGAATTTAATCCAAACGACAGGCCCGCTAGACGTTACACAAAAGATTTGACAGTTTGAGGGTCAGTACAGATATCTTTGGATTGAAGTTGTAAATAGCTGATACTCTGAGCAGCTCTATGCTTAAAATCTGAGCATTTTTAAGCCAAGAAATTGTATTAGTGTATTTATTCTGTGATTTTCCCACACCTTTATGCACTGAAGTATGGAAAAGTGATCAGTTAGCTAACACTATTGAAACTAAAATCTTTAATTCTACTTCTGTGACTTCTATAGTTATTCAAAACATTGATCAACTCAGTAATAGCCAATTTTTTTGGCCACTTGGGGACAACAGAAACCGCTGCAAATACGACACTATTCTTACTCTCAAGTTGATATTGGCGAACATGTTAACACTTGCCTTTTTACTCATTCAGCAGACATGGAGCAATGATAGCTTTCATTTGGAGTCATGTTTCTTGCCACCTGATGAATGTAAATTCAATTTTCCCTCTGTTTTAGCTCTATTTTAGGTCTCCACCAACTCCTGAAAGAAATGTGTGGCTCATTGTCTGCTAAATGTTCCACTATGTTCACAAGTTAGTTGCTGACCCAGCTGTCTGCGGTGGATACACCGAAGCAGTAAGTCTGCTGCAAAACCAAAACAATTAGCTGAAAGAGGCTAAAAATACTTAATACAGATGAACTGCAGAGATGGGCGATAATCCACTGTGTTCACTGATATGAGTGACAGCTTCTATATACAAGTAGCCATGTGATCCACTGTTAATATAAAAATATTCATTTTTGACTCTTCATCACAACATCAATAATTACATACATTTATTTTTAATCTGCTTACTTGTTTGAAGGCTGCTCTGGCATTCAAATCAAACTATAAGCGATCAATAATCACTACAGTATTATCAATGACTGAATTATTAACTGACCCTTACCTAGTATTAATAAAAGGCCATATCTTCCTCGATCTAACGCCACTTCAAAAACATTACTAAAGCAGACATTAAAATGAAAGTTTACTGGCTCATTCCAACCACAGTATCCATAAGTGGATCACCTCTGATTAAAAATGTCACGTTCAAAAAAAAAAAAAAAAAGGTGGCCAAAATGAAAACTGAACGGCTGCATTGTTATATATCTCAACTGCAGAGCTTTTAGTCTTAGGCCATTAGCAAAGCATCTGGTATGGCATGTCCTAATGATATTCCAAACCTGACAGCTCAGCAAGCATTAAATCAAGACGTATTAAGATGCAACCTCTATGTGACATGTATACATTACATTTTAGGTATTTAGCTGACATTGGTATAACTTTAAATTATTAAATCAATGTTACAAGCAAAGACTAGTGAGGAGTGAAAGGGTCAAAGCCTCAGCAACAAACCCTAGTCTCCAGAATGTTTAATTTTAAGACCTTTTTACACTTTGTTTCTACAGATTTCTCCTTTTGCACCTGCATCTTACACAAATTAGCTCTACAGACACTGCTGTTTTCTTGAGCCTTCCAGCTGAAGTACTGTACACCATACATCCTTAAGCAGAGCAGGATGGTTCATTGTGAATGCAAAGTTGACAGATTAAGAAGAGAAGAACTTGAGAATCTTTGGCCAGTGCTGTATCTACAGGCCAACGCTGATTTGACCCCCGAGGAAGCAAAAGCAACATGATTCTAAAATTTACTGGCTCAGGGTTAACAAGGTCTAGTTGTTAGGCAAACAGCCTGTCCCTGGGATGCAGTAAATAATGGTAAGCGCCACAGTGCAAGGCCGCAGGGTCTGTGTATGTACAGTATATTTGCATCTGGCTAGTAAGTATTTTTTATACATCTGGGTGGGTGAGCGTGTGTGGGCTTTTGGGTACGAGTGCCTCAGCCAGACTGAGACTGATCTGGCGGATGAACTTGGAAAAGTTTATTTTTCTTTTTGCATATCACTTTTACACTCTGCTTCTCTACCTCCAGGTAACTGGAGAGGCTACTGCCTCATCAAATATGTTTATCTCTGTGTCTTTTTTAGGCTTGGTTTTAAAGTATAACAATGTTGAAAGAAAGGGTACAGCATTGATCTTTGAATGACGGTTAGATTGATTGGCTGGCAAAACCAATTCTGCCTTCAAGTGCAAATCTCAAGAAAGTAGTGTCTGATCAACTGCATCTTTTTCATAAGAATAAAATTCATGAAATTAATTGCAAACTGTAAACCAAAAAATGTTCATAGTGGACTCAAAAGTATCGACAGCTTGAGCTTGACAATGCCTTTGGCCACACAGGTCTGTTTGTGTGCAGTTTCAATGACAGCTGCTGCGAAAATTGAAGATTCTGTTTATCACTACACTCATCTTGTCCTTGTGTCGATGCAGCAATCAGAAAACCACTCGGGGGGTGGAGTGGTGTTGTCAAACAACAGAGGCAAATAGAGATGCAGAGAGACAGACTCTCACCTAAGTATCCAGCTTATTATCTGATAGGAATCTACATGGCCAGGTTCGATTGAAGCGCCCTCACAATGTCTCAGACTTAATCACAGCATCCACCCCTTCCCTCACAGAGATCTCCTCCTATCATGGAATCAATTTGGCTGTCACTGAAACATGGCCCTTGCCTTGCCAGAGTTCTTTGATGCAGACAACTGGAATTCAATTATGTTCCAGAGCAGAAATCACATCTGGAGACATGGGGGTCAACATGCATGTCAGCCTTTTGAAGTTGATTTGACTTTATGGTTTTAGCCATGTTAGCAGCTTTTCCACTTGTTTCACCAACAGGGTAACATTTTCAGATAACTGTGAAATGTCTCAACAGTTGTTGCATGGATTGACATGAAATTTGGTGCAGATACCATGACACAGACCATATATTAAAAATAATAATAAGTTAGAAATAGGTGTAAATATCTTTCTAATTCTTAGAATGGAGAGCGAAAACATCTGAAACTTATTGGAATCTGTATCTCTCCCCCTTTGTTTGGTCGTTCTTTATCAGTGTCAGTGTCTTTGTATATTGTGTATGATATTTCCTCCAATGAGACACAAAAGTCTTTAAATAGTGACCCATCTCCCATGCCAGAGACCTCTAGTTGACCTGTTACTGACCACTAACCCCCCCATACACACGCACACACACACCCCACCACCAGCTTCCACCCCGGCCCATCACCTGGCCCACTCAAGCATGAGACAGTTGAGGTCGACTGCCAGTCCAATAAATCTGACCAGAAGGAGGAGACCTGCTCACCCTTGTTTACTTTAAAGAGCCCTCTCTGACTTTCAGCCTCTCTCTCTCTCCCTCTCTCCCTCCAATTGATTCATAGCCCCAGGCGTGAAGGTTGATAGCAGTCTGACTGAACAATGAGCACCTGTGTGTGAGTTTGTGTGCCTGCATGTGCCTAGCCATGCAGTAAGAATGACCTTCCCACCCCTGATGCCTCCAGTGACTGTTAGAGAATTCACTGACAGTCGTTCTGCTGCTCAAGCATCCGCACAAGTCTGTTCTGCTTTAGACAGAAACCACACAACTCCTTTCTGCCTGCATTAACATGTCCCCTGTGTGTGTGCAAACACCAAAAATAATTAAAGTGTAGGTTTAAATTCCCTCAAGATGTACTGAAGGTCCAAACCAGCTCCAAAGGTTATCAGAAAGGCTTTGGGCATATTATTAATGATCAGATGTGCTGTGCATACCCGAGAAATCTGATTATTAAGACTCTTGTGGATACAAGAAAATTAATCTGTGTTCACTATCAAATTTGATGGTTGTGTTCTATGAGAGTATAATGACATGCATGTCATCAGTTTTTCCTAAAATCATCAAAACATAGTAGGGGGAAATGAGACAAATGTAACAGGAAGCTAAGACTAAAAACAGGATGTCAGGGACAGCATCCATTCAATTCTAATCCCAATCAGATTTAAAATGTTATGCCAAGACACATTTTAATTTTAGAGACAGCATAAAGCTGCTCTCTGCCAAAGCATATCAGCCAAGAACATCAGAATAAATTCAGAATGAACAGGTTCTGTTTGTGACATTAACAACAAAAATGGATTCAGTTGAACCAAATCCATCCAAATCCATCAGTGAACAACAGATGATGGACTTTTTAATGTAACGCATCTCATCAAAAATGAATGGAAAGATTTACTTATTGGCTCACTCACTCTTAGTCTATGGCAGTGCCTGTGGACACACATTCACTGAACTGATTTTTATCCAGGTTTTGTGAACAGGACAACTTAAACTTTTCTCTCCATTCCTTTCAACAGAGCAGACATCACAGAGCTCATACCTTCCCTCATTCACTATAACTAGAAAGCAACTGATCGTCAAGCATTTGGGGACCTTTTGGAAAACAGCAGCATGGCAACAATGGAAATCTTTTTTTTTTCTAGGTCTTTTTCACAGAAGACATTTTGACACATCACTGAAGGAAAAGCACAGGTATGAATAATAAATTAAATGATGGCTGAATTCCTCTCGGCGGCTACAGTTTCAGAATGCTGGTATTATTCATGCTGACACCTGAGAGTCATCATTAATGCTGTTAGTAACATTTGAGCACATGTGTTTTTCTTACTATGACAAGTCAAAATGTCTGCTGTGAAAAGGACCCTTACAGTTATCTTGTGTAACTGCCCCGTCAAACATTATCATATTGGGCTAAATAAAAGACACCCCTGCTTAAGTCAGGCTCTTTCAGGACAGTGAGTTTCCCTTGGTGTTTGCATTTTTCAGACTCTTTTTCGTGCTCCCCATCATGACATTCAGAGACAGCAGTAATTTAGTCATTCTTCAAATGATTCAATTTCTATCTCATGCTATAGGTTAAACAGCGACCACAGGAAACTTTTAGGTCACACCAACTCTTAAAGGCACTATAAAAGGATTTGAACAAACTTCCTAGCCTAGCAACAGTGCTACCTGATTGGACAATTTTCTGCCCTGTTGGCCTCCTTTTTCTTTTATTGGGGAGGTACAAATTGATTTAGATAGGCTGTTATCATTTGGGTTACTCCTTGTACCATCAAGACGACTTCCACCCACAAAAAGTTTGATTATTTTCCAGCAGTTTTGCAACTGTAAGATGTTGTGAAGGGAGAGATGAGAGACAAAGACACTGAGAAGGGTGAAAGGGACAGCTGCATGCAGATGTTCTAAAGCAAATAGGAAGTTATTGATGTTAGGTCCACTCATGAACACTATCAATATCTACAACAGCAGCAGTGACGCACAGCTCATGGGGGCAGATAAGGTAGGGCACTTTAAAACTCTTAGCGCCCAATTGCCACAATTTGTGTCAAATTGATTTGACTGAGTCATGGCTCAGTCAAATATGAACACAGATCCGACACATGTATTTTTAGGTTCAGTGTGACTTACACTTTTCCACAGAAATCATTATACCCAGTGTCCATCACAAATAAAAGGTCCATAAACCTGCCTGAGAATCATCCCCATCAGGTTTTACCTCTCCTCGGTTTCAGAGTAATTCATTAGTAATTCATTAGTCATTCATAGTTGTCAATGGTACACAGCAAACAGAACAGCTAACAGCTAATTCAGCTTAAAACAAATACAAGCAAAAACAGAAAAAGGCTCACCTTGTAGCCCACAGCATAACTCATTAAATCCACTGAATCCAACATTACACACATCAGTCACAACATTAAAACTGGTAATTGGTTTTAATGTTGCGGCTGATCGGTGTGTACTTCCTGTGTCTTATAAAACTATAAAACTACATCTGTTCATACAAGTGAACAGTTTTATCATTTAAAGTCACATTATCCAATAGACTTTGTAGGAAAAAGTAATTTAATTTCTCAGATGTATTTAAGCTCCTATTCAGGATCAAAGGATTCAGGCCAATATAGTACTGCAGCTACTCATGATGATTGTTATTTATCAAGAATGACAAAAACTAATAATGCATTTTATGTTCAACGGGCTAACCATTACCTTAGGTAGGCATTTAAGCCTATTTTGTGTTGGATATTATTTAAAGATAAGAGGAAACTTTTTTTTTTTTTTTTAAGATTAATAGCTTTTAATAAACTGTGTTCTATTCATGGGCACCTTTACAGTTTTTTCTACAGTACTGAGTTCAAGTATTGATGTATTTATTTGTACCAAATTACACCTTTTGTCTTTAGGTATGACGATGTGCTGGTTCCTATAGTGTTGTTTTGCATGATAATAACATAGTTCACAGACATTTCACAAACCTCTGAGACAAGTCAGAGGTGATGTTCAATGAGATGATTTGTTCTACAAATGAATTTTGTATTAGCAGTTATAACATCAGGTATATCTTAAAAGAAGCTCTTCATATTCATTCAGCTCTTCATCTTTCTCTCTGTGTGTGCTGAAGTGCAGCTGACCCTCCTAACTGTTACTGTCATCACCCTCTCTAATGTCAGGCCCTTCGCTGTGCTAAACGAGGCATTTCACCACCGTATCACAGACTCGGATGCCTGATGCTTTCAACTCTAACACACCTGTGTGTCCCAGAACATCACATCCATTTCCCCTGCCCTCTGACAAACAAGGACAAGCCCCCCACACACACCCTCCCTGAGACAAATGGTGACTTTTCTTTTTCACAGGGAGGGGATGTTGTTGTTGATGAAGGATGGAGCTTGTCTCATCAGTACGGTCAAAAGTATACATGCTTTGGTTTTTCATTAGCCTGGTTTTCAGTGGTGTAAACACTTGCTGCTGAATAGATGTTACAGATAAAATTCAAGGGAAATCACTCACTACTCACTCACTCAATGCAATTTTTAGGAAGTCAGATCAAAAGCCTTCAAATCCCACTGGATTTCCAAATACAGACTAGGATGCACATGCACACATTTATTTTATATCATGATGTCTTTTCTGTGGACTCATTTAAAAATAACACAACTTAATTGACAGAATTATTTATTTATTTTAACAATGTACTTATTTTTAATTGAAACCGTGATCTTTCTCTAAAGCTAAACAAGTTGTTTTTGTGCACAATTCTAACCAAACCCTTACCATAGCACTGTGAAAGGGTAAAAGGGTAAGTTCCTGCTGCTCTACAGGCATTATGGGTTGTATCAGAGGGTCTGGACAAACGACCACAGAGGTCGTTTAGGATGGAGGACTTGTTGATAATACTGGATACTTTAATCTCACCCAGTCTCAGAAGTCCTTCAGGCTGGGAACCAGTGTTCAAGACAATTGAACGCTACTAATATGACACTTGGAATTCCAGCAACAGCACAATTATGTGTGTGAATTTCTCTTTTTTTTCCTCATTACAAACACAAGAAAGTGATGCTTTTTGAGTCTGAAGCTCTCCGTTTGTAAATTAAACAACTCCCCCTACTTTGCTGCTCTATAAAGGTCACAACTTCACTTAAACTCTGCAAGTGAAGAGTCTGCACCATAACCAGCTGAAAACACAATGTTCTCCCTTCAGACGCACTCCCTCCATGTGTCTGATACATATTTTAACAGCCCACTGAATAAAACCATTCTGGAGTTATACATGAAAGAAGGTCAACCAGAACATGGATAACATTTAAGATAAAAAAAGCATATTTTTCCACATGCTCACAGACACACACACACACACACTCACTCAGTTTCCTTGCCAGTCTTTGAGGCTTTTTGCTTGGGTTAAATGTAACTTCAGAAAGGCCAGGGTGCACAGGCCTCCCAGTCTCCAGTTCAGCCCACATCATTCTCCATGCATCATTACCGCTGCAGAAACCTTGAGCCAACAAACAGCTCAGTGGCACTGCTCTTATTTAAAGGCAAGAGGGGAAATGGAAAGATACACACGCACACACACACTCAGAAATCCTCAGACTGCCTGTCTAGACTTGCACGTTAAAAAATGATAACAGTCCAACTTTCTGCATCAAAAATACTCACAAGCGTGGAAAAGCATACTCAAGCATACTCTGTAAACACACACACACAAAACACACACACACACACACACACACACACACACTCTTCATTAAATTCCAAATGGACCAAATTTAGATCTGAGAGCTGTAATTAACAGTTGGAATATACACTCAACGCTATTAAAGTCACCCCTCAGGACTTCTCACTGTAGAGGAACTTTCAAATAATTAAAACCAGTAATCAAATACATGCACAAGCGGCTAGTGTGTGTCTAAAGATAGATGTGTGCTTCTTGTTTTCCCTCATCCCAAGACAATATTCGTCCCTGCACAGGAAAGGAAATGAAGAATAAATAAAAGAAGACATTGGCAGTGCTGGAATAATTATATGCCACTCTATCCAATATACATAAATAAACACTCACTAGGCAAGAAAGAAAGAGAACGCTTACAGTTATGGTTAAAATCATTTTTCAGGCAGCGGCCCACCACATTGTGAAGCGTGTTTATGGCTGCGAGCGTGTTTTACATTGCAGATGAAATATTTGGTTTAGTTTGGCCCGGCCACGGCCAGTGAGTCACGGTGCAGAATTGATGCAGAGTGTGTATCCTAGTGTGACATTAACCATTCATCTCTGACCTACAGCACGGCAACACCAGGAACTCAATAAGCTTTCCTTAAAACATTATTGGATGATCTATTATTATGTGCCTGAGGGACTTGTTGTGACCTGCCATGTGATAATTGTTTTAAAAGATATGACTGACCCTGAGGTTTTAATACAAGCATGATGGGACATTTGAAGGGGTCCTCACTGGATGTTGACCTTGCACCACCAAGGTTAGAACTTATGATCAAGAATCATTGTAAAACAAACATATTACAAGGACACAACACCACTCACAGGTAAAATATTCATGTTTCATTGGTGCATTGTCATGGTGACACACTCAACAATTAAACCATGGGAGAGTAAAAACATCTCAGTTTTGGAAAAAAAATAAATGAGCATTCAGTGGCTCAGTGGTTGATTCATGGTTTTGCATTAAGGGGACACAACATAGCTATGGAGCTTACACATGTAGCTGCTGTAGCTATGTTAGTGTTTGAATTTTGGGGCAGCCGGGAGGGGATTCAGCTCCCCTGAAAAGAAACCATTATCTCATTTTAATATAGCAGTAAATGATAGCTTGAAGAAATAATTAAAATCATATTAAAGCGATGTCCCATCATAAGTACTTTTGTCAGTGAGCTATGCGCTACTGCAACTGTGGAAATACCACGTGACGACTGTAACAACTGAGATTGGTCCATTTGAACTGCTTGTGTTGCCTCATGGCAACAGAGACTGTTGAGAGTGAACACAACATTAAGAAGACTTATTGATTGTCTTTGTTGGAGTAGCACACATCTAGCAAAGACATCTACCCTGCAATATGCATGTGGACATGATTGTCTGTCTGTCTGTCTGTCTGTCTAGGTTCTGTTAAAAACTGGTATTTAAAACCCTTGTCATGGTTGTCCGTTGACAACCATGGGTTTCCATAGTTGGTCTGTGGAGAGCACAGACCAACTGTGGAAAATAAATTAATTTTACAATAAATATGTCTCAAACAAATTGCTTAATAAGCATTACATCAGATTATGGGAACAGTAACGACACTAATTTCAAGTCAATCTGCTCTGTTACATAAACCATAGCAGAAGATAGAAAGAAAAGCTACAAAGTCGGGGCTTCATGTTGCATTATGGTTCCCTGTTAGCACTACATGTCCAGTTTATCTGATAAGAAGCTGTGAGTCAGAGTCCTTGTTCACAGTTCCTATCTGTTTGCCTGATCGAAACACTTGTTGCCCTTAGCTGTTTACACTTACTCTGCCTTTCTAGCTCCAAGGCTATGTGGGGATGCTGGTTTCCCCTGCGCTTAACAGGGCCTTGATCAGATAGCATACCAATAAACATTCACACACACACTCATTCACACACACACATTTGAAATCAAATCCAAATGCAAATATACTGCAGATATATAGTATATTGACTGAAGTACACAGAGGGCCAGGCAAACATTAATGCATGTGCAAGCACAGATTCAAACACAAGTGTACAGACTGGTTACTCAGACACAAATTCACACACAAACAGAACCAGACACAAGCTAGCAGGGGTCCAAATCAACACCAGCATGCTTCAGTTGACTTAAAAGCAGGACTAGTTTGGCTCAGTGGTTCACTGGCTACCGTGCTCCATCAGCCCCTCCATCAGTCTGTCCATCTGTCTGCTCGTCCGTCTGTCAGTGCTGAGATGAAACGCTCTGGCTTCCCATCCTGAGCTCAGCTGACAGACTGAACAGGCTTCACTTCACTGCAGCACAACAATATTGTAGCACGGTTTCATGTAATACAGCTGTTCCACAACATAACTCAACATAACACACTTAGTGTCTAATCATTTCTAATGTGTTTGCGTTGGAAATTGTGTGTGCAGAGTTCTTCACAGACAAAGCTTGATTCAAACATATGGAGATGAAGCTGATTAAATCTTTCAGCTGTAAAGAAGCATTAATATAAACTGAAATACTGATTTACTGAGTTATTGCAAAAAAATTAAGTAGGGATAGTAAAATTTGTTTCGTTGCAACAATAAGAAGAAGCAAAGACAGATTCTCTCATTTAAAGTTAATGAATTAGCTTCTATTCAAGATTAATACAAACAGTGCTTTAGGTCTGGCAGCTAAACCTATGAGGGGCTGCATGATAAATTCTTAGGGTTTGCAAAACGATGAACAAATGAAAACCCATGATTATTGTTTTTAATTCAGGGGAGAATCATCAAAGAATTTCTAATAATGATGAGATAATATGTTATAATCAGACATCAAGAGATACAAGTTTCCATTTTTATTTTTCATTCGTTTTGTAATTATGCCCATTATGGATTAATAAATTATAATCATGAGAAAAAAAAAACCTTAATCAAACCAAGCTCTGCTGTTCTTTTTTCTACTAGATAATTTTATTTTTAAAGCCTCTGAAAATAATTCATATTAAACAAGGAAGATAATCTTTTGAAACAAATTCTTTGGTCACAACTGATAGACGTACAACCATGACGAGGGGCAAAGTAAACATCACTTTGTTATGAAGGGTCACAAGCCACAAAAGTTGGGAACAGCTGCTTTAAATGATCCCAGTGTGATGACAGTACAACGCAATGCAGTGTTGTGCTGCACAATCCAGGTTTAATTACGCAACCAGACACCATATATTTACACATCACAACAGATCACTGTTTAAACTGCTGGGTGCTAAAGCCAAGTGAATCCAAGCGGTTTGTAAGGAGTGAGTGTGTGACCTGAAATGAAGAAGTCTGCAAAGCAAAAAAGAAATAACTTACACATGTTAGTTATTACACACAAAAATCCCTTGAATGGTAAGAAACACCTCTAGACACTAAAACAGCACTACCTAGTTAACGCTCATGTTTTATTAATTGTAACAAAAATCCTGATGTTTCCATCCCTGGCCAGAAGGGGGTGTAAGAGCCCCACATGTCTCTCCTCTCTCTCCCCTGACCCTTCATCTGTGAGGGCTTTTCACTCCACTACCTCTATGTTTTATGTAGAACACCCTCACCCATGACTATATGAGTATTAGTGGTGATGGAAGCAGGTAGACTGGAGATGCCCTGCTGGTGAACCTCGACTTTTGATTGACACCAGCAGCCTGTCTGGCTGGTTTGAATACCAGGCGGCTGTTCACTCAACTTTAAATTGCTGCCATTCTCATTACTGCAGCAAACAGACAGATATTTGTTAATGAATCCATATGCTCCAGTAACCCTAGCTTCCTCCGAGGCACTGGGAATGCACCCACTTCTTCTCAGTGGCCTCTTCTTGGACCAAGTATGGGGTAAGGTGGAGGGGGTCGGGGCAAAGGTCAAGGGCGGGGTCACAGGGTTTTAAGCTGCTAGGGTTCATCAGGCAGAGGTTATCTGGGACTAATGGACTGGTTAAAAGCAAAGAAATGTAACAATACTGAGTGTCACTGTAGTAATCACTTCATCTAAGTAATACAGCAGAAAAGAGGGATAACACGCATTTTGCATATATGTGCACATGTACAAACCATACATGTATATTCTATAATTAGGTTAAGAAAACCTTTTAATTTAAGTTTTGTTTGATTCCCTTTCTGTGTTTCTTTGTCGATTGTTATCCTGAGTAATCAGCTCAAATGATGCTACTTTGGCAGCAGATGTTTCCTCTCCTTCAAATAAAGCAAATTTAAAATGAATCGAAAGAGACAAGTTAACAGACGCCATTCACACTAAGCTCATTGTTGCTGTAATACAACTGTAATGAGTTTCATGATAAGATGTTTGTGTACACTCAAGTACGAGAGGAAGGATTCATTTCTTAGACTGCATTATGGTAGAAGATTAAGCAAAGTCCTGATACTATCTCAAAGCACGCAGCGCGCTGCTCATCACAAACAAGCTGCATTTGTATCACTGACTTATGTAAAATGATCCTCAAAGACAAGTGCCTTTGATTCCAGCCTGTGAACTGAAGCGAGAATGTTGTCTGATTATAAGCCACGCCGTCATGCTATTACATTCATTTCAATCAACAGGTGCCAGGTGAGTATTTGTGGTGGCTGAATGTAACGGGATTACACTACTGTAGTGAAAGTAATCACACTGATTTGATGAATGTGCCACAGTGAATGTGATAACCTTTTAACCATGCTATGGTTTTACAAGTGACGATATTCATCAGTCACTTTGGTCCAAACTGAAATATCTCGAGTCACGTCTTATGTGTACAGTATGTACAGCAAATAGTTTTAACATGGCTATAGAAGCAAGCTCCCAAACTACTAGGAAGTTCACATGGAAGCAGCACCAAGTGTTGCCTCATCAATCACAACAACCATATACTAAATAAAAGCACAATTTGGTGTTAAACACTGATTCATTGCTGTGATAAAACCGTCTAATTAGAGCTACAGAACAGCTAAAATGCACTAGGCGGTTTTAAATCACCAGTGCAATAAAATGAACAAACATCTCCACAAACGGAAATCCAATACAGAGACATTCTCTCTTTTTTGAACTCCAATATTCAAAGTTAAAGGGTGTCAACAACAAAACATCTGTGTTTGGAGGTGCTCAGAGGAATAGTTTATTTCAGATCCCATGTACTGCATAATGAAAGTGAACTTTACAACACTGGCTGGCACACAGCTTGGGAGAAGTGTGCAGGAAAGGGCTTTGGTGGTTGGATAAGGCCGGTCATAAAAGGTTACTGTGTTGGTGCTGAGAGACATAATAAACCCCTGTGCCACCAGCAGGCTAACTATCAAACAATGTTTTTTGTTTTTCATTTTTTTTCAGTCAAAACGTCCTGCAGTTTTCCTTAAGCTTTTCCTGGCTGTAAATCGTGCTCACACTGACACATTGACTGTGTCCCAAACACACAATACACTTGACGCTCTTAATCTTTTGATCACTGGACCAAATAAATTCACGTTTGCTTCTAGAACACAAGCTGAAAACTAATAGCGAAATATAATAGGAAATGGCCCAGAGGCACATTGGACCACAGCTCACTGCATACCAATACGATGTGTCTGTTTGCTGTGGATATATTTGTGTGTGTTTGTACATTTACGTTGTGTGCATTTGTGTTTATTGTGTTTCTCAGTTTGTGTTATCAAGTACAAGATACCTCACAGAGCTTAGAGGCAAATGCATTTCAGAACACTTTCCAAATTACCACAGCGTTTGCATGAAGCCCAACAAAGATCCTCAGCAATGAAAAATGAATATGATCTGGCAGCTGAATACACTTCAGCGTTATCACTGTGTAACGACTCACCAACAACACGACTTCTCAGCTCAGTGAGCTAACACCCACGCTGGAAAAACTGTAGTCTGAGGCTGACGAGAGGAGATGTATGTTGCTTCAGACACAGGCAGGTCCGTAGGCTGCACTGAAAAGAATCAATTTCAGATCAGACAAAAAATAATATATAATACAATATAGTGATGTGCAGTTATATAGTCTGGCAGGACAATGGACACATAAAGGACCCTTGTGCCATTTGACAGCTACACTCATATAATTCAAAATGTAGTTAGCATATTGCCATATTCCAATACAAATGCCCTAAGAAGACTCAGTAGAATACACCCACATAATTTCGACAGTGCCCTCAGTCTCAAGATCTCTGGCATATACTTTTTAGCAGCCACATCAGCAGCATGGGAATCTGCCAATTTGGTCCAGAGTGAAATATCTCAACAACTATGGGATGGATTGCCATGTGATTTTGTAGAGATATTTATGCTCCCCAGATGAAGCTGACTGTGGAATCGCAGCATCTGAGCTTTACATTTGTGGTTTCAAGTGAATTCTCTCAACTTGGATACATTGCCATAAATTTTGCTGCATGTCCCCTTCGGGATCAACTGCAGTATCTTTGTTGAACTCTTAACTTTTCACCTGACACAATCATTAGATCAAACTCTTTATTTGTCCAATTTTTTTTTTTCCCAAATACCTTCCCATCATCTACAACTGTGCACTGCATTTAATGCTAATTAGCACATGTAAGCATGCTTTCATACTAAACTAAGACAGTGAAAAATGACCTTTAACCTGCATAATACATCAGCATGTTAGAATTATCACTGTGAGCATGTTAGCATGCCAACTTGCTCAAAGCACTGCTGTGTCTATCTACAGCCTCACAGGGCCACTAACTTGGCTGCATGCTTTAATACTTGTGTTGTCTTTACCAAAACTCACCTCTCAAGGTATAAACTTATCTGAAACACCATTTATACCATCAAACATAACTTTTTAAACAATATTTTTGTGTGTGTGTGTTCCCTTTTATATTACACATATTTCTATGGCTTTAACTGCATAATTAGTATTTTAGAGGAAACAAAACAAATTAGAATTTATTAAAGTTTTATTCATTTATGAATGTTATAATTAAAAATCCCTGTAATAATGTGATTTTCTGTAATTAAGCCTCATAGAACATTTATGTTCATTAATGATGTTCATAATAATGTTTATTAATTACACAATAAATACATACATATGGCTAAATACATCTCCAAACAAAGTTCAGCATTATTCAGAGATGGATTATGTCGATTTGCAGTTAAATTTTAATTAAAAGCAGGGGGGTATATCAGTCTAAAAGTACTAATGCAGTCAGTTCATCTCCAGCCTTGGCTCTATTAGTCTCTCTCTCTTGGCAGAGCTGATTTGTCTTGTACGTGAGCAGAGGCTGCTGTGGCCTGCATGAGAGAGGTTGGCCAGTTTGTCTTTGGTGCAGAGGGAAGGTGAGCCAGTGCTCTGAGGAGCGAGGCTCATCCATCCAGGTGGCTGCTGACAGCGCCAGATAAGCATCTCACCCTGGGCAAAAATAACACAGCGTCCCATTGAGACCTGATAATTACACAGGCTCATTGCCACACCAGGCCTGATGTATGGCCCCAGATAGCCATCTCACACCCACAAAGCTGCTGAACACACACACACACACACACACACACACACACACACACACACACACACACACACACACACACACACACAC
>JBBMJY010000024.1:21198988-21218222 GCA_037833715.1 Toxotes lorentzi | reverse complement strand
GTGTACCCCGCCTCTCGCCCATAGTCAGCTGGGATAGGCTCCAGCTCCCCTGCGACCCTGACGGATTAAGCGGTAGAAAATGGATGGATGGATATTTAATGTTACATACTATGCAACTAATCATGTCTGCACAGGTTCTCTACATTTGGTCCTTGTTGAGTCTTTGAATTACAAGCAGGTAAACATGTTTTTTATTTTTATTCTTATACTCCTTTTGAGTTTCCTTGTGAAGTTTTACATCATAAGTGATGTTTTCCACTTGGGATAATTGTGAAAGTATTTTAACTCACCCAACTATGCATATTTGTGAGAGCATGTCTGTGTGTATTTGTGTTTTGTGTATTATTAGGCTGTATCTGTATGCTGTGGCCTGCTGGCTAGTAAAGAGAAGCCCTGTCTGTTTGGACTGAACGCTGCTGGAGGAATAACAGCAGCCGCTGGTTTAGCTGCACGCTGGGACTTATTAAGACTGGGAAGGTGTGTCCTTCACTGCAGTAGACGCTTAACAGCCCACATCAAACTCTCTCTCACACACACACTTGAGCAAACATAGGCTGTGTATATCTGACTATACCTCCCTGCTGTTTCATAGCTCTGCTAGGGCCATTGAGCCCTTAGACGTTCACTTTATTTCAATCAGTGCTGGACAGGTATGCTGAGCATTGGGAGCACCCCCTGCTCCAGGCCAGATAGGCTTTTCCACTAAATTAAGTTTGACTGGCAGGTGGTTGTGCTCAGTCCTCTCCTGAACGTTCAAATGGAGGAAGCTAACTGGTGCATCATCTTCAGCATCAAAGGTCTCTTTGCAACAGATCAGTCAGACAGACTAACAGGAGGAATGTAGCTTCAGGACAGACGAATTTTCACTTCCTCCACCTGTAAAAATGCCTCCAGTGGTGGTGGGAGCCAGAAGTAAGAGAAGCTAGACTGTGGCTTGAAGGTAGCAAATTAAAAAATCCCTCACCAGATCTGTTTAGGCCAGCTGTCAAGACACTCATAAGCAAGACTCTAAAACCCATCAGAGCATCTCAGTTTTCTAAAGAATGTTGGTCAAAAGAACAACCATTTTCAGGAAGCTTCACCAAAATAATGAACAATTAGAAATTAAACTATCAGGTTTTGTTATTAATCATTTTGGTTGAGGTGAGGTACTTGGTAAAGGTTAGCTGCAGATTGCCATGTCATGTTTAACAGAAACCGGTGCTGTTGATAGGACGTAAACCACTGTCTCCGGTGTCAGACGCATACACAGAAAAGCCCGGCTCCGTGGTGTTTTGTGTTGCACTTTAACCACATCATGCTACTTCCGGCCTTGCTTCTGAGAGAGGAGAGTCAGTTGTTTGCAAAACCACAACGGGCCACTTGTCAGTAAAATGTAATTATAGGTTGGGTTGAGTGTTTGAATGAGCAGCCAGATTTGTCAAGGTACTGTCAGACTTCAACCCAAATCTAGATACCACATACTCAGTATGTTCTTTAACCCACTGAACCACCACAATGCTCAGAATGAACTTTCTGACTGCAAACTGGTCACAGATTTCTCAGTTTTTTTTTTTTGTTTTTTTTTTACTGGCCTAAATGATAAAACACTCACTTTCACACTCCATATAAAATGATATAGTCCCTGCTTTCTTAGAATACTGCCTCAGGGGAAATCTCAGAGGGCCTTTAAATATTTCTGCCTGGTTGTGTAAGACTGTGTGTTCAGCCCATAACAAACGGTGCAAATGTTTTGGAAAAGCAGACAAAAAGAGACTTTATGGAACTGACCCTTGGTGCTCTGAGATGAAAGCTATTGCTAATTAATACTCCTGTCTTACAGTACTTTTTTATTCTGGTCCTGATATAGACTCGGGATTTGGGGGGCTGGCCTCGTCTGTGCTTGACTGGCCTCCACAAGGCTGCTGATAAATAGCCATGGGAACAAAAGGTGCAGGGCCAGGGCCTCATTGATCCACCTTGTGGCACTGCAGAGCAGACAGTATTACCTGTGGAGTTTGTTAAAGTTGCGCCCAAACCAACGCGTTACTTGCGCGAATACAGCTGCTGGATTGATTTTGGAGTATTGGCCATCCGCAAAAACTGTCCCTTAACAGCCAATGGGATGACTCCTCTTGGAAAGGAGGTGGGACTTGCCTCCCTAGATATCACATTTATTAGTAACTTTTATTTCCGCTATCAACACTATTGCTGCCTTGTACCGAAAAACCAACTGTGCTAATGTTTGCGCTAACTGGTGAGGGCAGTGCAAAGCGCTAATGCTAGCCTGGCTGGTGGTAAAGTACAACCAACAGCTGGAATAAAGTAACACATACTGATTTTAATAACTTACCAGGTAGTCCTACAGTCTCCCTGGCGTTTAGTTCAAGTCCTCTCCTGTTTTTTTTCCCTGTCTCTGTAAATCACAGGTGTATCGTACTGCCTCGGACGCCCCCAGACAGCGACGATGACTTTAACCTCCATGTCTGGTTGAGGGTGACGTCAGGAGAATCTCAACGCTGATAGGCTTTCGCGACACGGCGTCACGCGAAGTTTTCGCAAGTTTAAATATCTGTAAATGTGACGGACGCCTATTCGCGTCCACTCGCGTCGCCCGACGCCAATTTGCGACTATTCGCGTCTTTGCATTGACTTTGAACGTAATCGCACCGCGGGAAAAATTCGCTTCGCGTTTGGTCTGAACACACCTTTCCATGTAGCACTCAGCTGCTTCCCCAGGCCTCCTGGTTTTAGAGACAGACTTTGATTGAGATCCATATGAGTGTGGTGCTTCTCCTGTGGATGCAGTGTTTGATCTTCGGGCTTTGATCTTGAAGAGATTCTTCAGTGTCGTTCTTCTGGGTTTTCTTCATACCAAAGAAAACCCAGAGATCCTTCACGTCCTTAGATGTGACTGTGAACCCTAAAATAACCTCCAAGCTCAGTGTATCCCCTTACAATGAGATAGCACGATGACAGAAACCAGTGACTGGCACTTCATAACAATGTCTACTCTTTCTTTCAGGCTGTCACACCCTCCTGGGACTGAACCGTTTTGCACAGTGATTAATCAAAAGAGAAATTATTTTTGCATTCCTGTTGTTCATTCTTTCTTTCTTCTGTGATGTCTGGGCGATTAAACAGGAACCTGTCTGAATGAAGCAATCTGATGTTTGTCTGATCACAAGGGAAAAGTGAACATGACTGCCCTTAATCTGCCTGAAGAGACAAATCACAGAATGTTGTGTTTCAGTCTAATTTTGAAGCTTTTATCAAAAAAACAAGTTTTACACAGATGTGTTTGAGAGACATAAGAGTCATTGACTCAATGCTGTACTTTTATCATGGTGGGCCTTTTATTGTTGTGGCACAGTATCAGTACCATGCTGCACTGTCTCTGGACTTATTATAGTAAAAGCGCTATATTACTTGATTCTATGTACACATGTACATACACATCTTAATCTCAGGTTGAAAGTGACACAGAGAAGCTACCGCCTCCTTCAGCAGATGGATGTGGAAACTACCTCCTAGTGTCAGACTCTGTACATACATCATTCTGTGCAGTGAAGCTCAAAAAACCAAGTGACAGAACAATAAGCCAAACACATTTTTGAGTGGAAGGGGACTTTAGCAGGCACGTACCATTAGAATGAAGTGAGCCTGATGGTCATATCTCGGTGTATGAGCAGGCTTTTGTCATAACTTACAGTAGTAGTATTTTTCAGTATCCTGACTTTTTGTCTCTTCTTTTGTGAAAAGTGATCTCCTGTGTTTCTGCAGAGATCATTGTCAGTATGAGTGGTATGCTGTCTCCGTTTTTCCATAGATTTCTGTTGGTGGCACCCAATTGCCTGTCAGAAAGAATATTGTTACTCATGCTATCTTTCCAGCTTCATCACACGGCTGCCACTACTCCTGGAAAAATAAAATCTATCATTTTCTTAGAATATTTTCCAGGCATGGCCCACCAACAAATGAGTGGTCATAAGACCAAAGAGAAAAGTATTCATGATCAGGCAGTTGGATCACTGTCGTCTTATCCAAGCAATACAGAGTAGAAAATGGAATTTATTTATATAAATGTTTTAGATAGTTACTTTAACCAAACCAAACTGCATAACACTATGGAAAAACATGCCACACTGTGGTCGTCAGCATGTGTCATGGTCCACTTGTACAGTGGAAAAACCATATCGGAGGAATCCGAGATCAGGCCATGGGAGGCTGGCATCTGTCTGCTCCTCTGGCTATTCACAACAGTACGCTCCAACAGGATTCCTGTCATAATATTAGTGAGAGCATTTTTTTAAAGGCATCAGAAAGCCCCAAGATAATATGCTGTACAAAATAATACAGGACCTCTAAACCATATCCACACCAATCCCTTTGTGCGTACACCAAGAATTACAAACCAAAACCTGGTGGAGAGGTTTTCAGAAGAGAAAACATTTCCCTTTGTTGTTCAGTAGATGTGGAAATGTACACTGGATTGGATTTTTTCTTACTGAATACAAACTGAATACAAATAACAAGGGAGTGACAGACTCAGAGAAAGAAGACATCCCTACTCCTCCTCCACAATTACCTGTCCATCCTCACCTCTGTCCCTGGTATCAAGACTCCACTGATATTCTGACCATAAATCAACCCTTCAGTGCCTCACCATCTAAATGACTTCCTCAGGTCAGGGGTCAATGTCCCATCACTCGTTAAACCCTGGCTGATGAGTTAGTCAGGTCAAGGTCCCAAGATGGTTATTTGCTTAACTGAATCCTAATGCAATATTAGATTTCCTGTTTTCAGTGTATTTAATTATGTGAATACATATTCTATTGTCTGCCTAGAATGCCGCATGATGAAATAGATATCACTGTTTTTTTTTAGCTCCTCAAAGTGCTGCATATCCTGGCTAATATTGTCACATTACAGCATTTTTATTATCTCATTGTGTTTGTTTTATGTATTTAATCACGCAAAGAAAATAGTCAACACTGTGTCTATTTTTATGCTTTACCCATTTTTTTATGTGTCTGATTGTGATTCAAAACCTTTCACACGATTTTTGTCCATAGTTTAATTTTCTAAATCTGGCTCAGCATCTGTATTCTGCCGTGTTCACTTCTTCTCGGCCGCCCAGACTCCATTTTTCTCACATGAATAACTTTTGATGTGAACTGCAGCTTAGATCGCGGTTGTGTTTGCGTGCAATCTGAAAGGCTCTCGATGACACATTTGTGGCAGGAAGCAGCTCTGGTCACTGAATACTATTCAGAAACACAATAGCATGCACAAGGCAATATTTACATCAACAGTAACATTTAAGGCTGTAACAATGAAGCACCCATACTGCAGCATGTGTCAACAAAGCGATGCTACAAGAAGTCTAAATCCCAAGTTAATTTGCCTCCATATAGCCTGGTACAGCCCAGTGGGGTGGGAAGAAAGAACCAGCAATTGTGTTTTGTTTTTGCCTCCAGCTTCACAAACAGTGGCACTCACAAAGTATCCTTTCTGTGCCGTTTCCTTCCACTCTGATTGGGCTAATTGGGACCTGTTGACAGCGAATCCCATCCGTGCAGGAACAGGCCAATCACGTCTCTGCATCTGTCATCCCTGGCACACAGGGCTTCCACCCCCCTCATAAAGGCCTTTGTCTCTGTGACCTCAATGACCTTTTGCATTTTTTTTAATATGGAAAGCCTGATTAAGCCTCCCAAAACAGAACATGAAACTTGTTGGTGAACAGAATTTGGTACAAAGGATTAAGGTTGTACCCTTCAGGATATAAACAGCTGTATTACAGCTCCCATGCACTGTAAAAATTGATGTGTTGAAAAAAACTCACAATTTTAAGGTAACAAACAAAATTAAAATAACTGATATGTGTACATTATACCACAATGAAACTTCCAGTTAATTGGCTACTTGTACAAAAGCATCACATTTGGACCCTGGTTGCTGTACTGTATAACAGACACTGGCGAGAACAAGACCAGTATTACTTGGCACACTTAACTGATTTATATAGAAGGAGTATGGGGAGTAGCTGTGAAAGTGGATGCTCATCTTCACCATGGACAGTTCACTTTCAGTTCAGTTTGCCTTGAATCGTTCATATGAATTCACTGCTGAGCCATTTGTGCAGTGTGTGTTTATGCTAACGATGAATATTTCTAAATCAGAAAACTTCTAATACACTTCTCTGCCAAAGATCTGTGAAGTTAAATTAGGGGAAAAACATTTTGAAGGGAAAATCAATAGTGAAAAATATCTTTGATCTGGGTTAAATGCATTTAAATGTGTTAGTACAAGATTTTGGTTCCACCCATTTGATATATGCCCTGATAAAAGTCTTGTAAACACAAAAGCTTTAAAGTGGATTTTTTTTTAATTAGAGTTAGGTGAATCACACTATGAAGGAAACAGATACATCCTTACTAAGTGGTTGTTTTTCTTTGCTTTGCTTTGAACATGTGCAAAGTGACAAGGCACAACAGCACCTTTGCTCCAGCAGTTAGTCTGAGATAAACGAGCAGAGGAAGAGTGGGACTGAGGGGCTAAGGAAGCCACAGAGCTCCATCCAAAGTCTCCGTGAGCAACTTATCTGTCAGCACCATTATGAGCCTCTCATATCTTGGCCTGCACCTGTCTTTGGCGGTTCAGGAGTTTGATGAGCCCCCTCCCTCTCCAGACTCCCCAGCACCCTCCATCCTTGGAGCTGAGGAGAGGCCTGGGGATCCCCATTCATCCAGGATGATCGACAGAGCAGCAGCTAGAAGAAAAGGCAGCTGTGATGAGAGAGAGAGAGAAAGAAAGGAGTGTGTACCATGTCCCCTTTGTGCTTTTAACTACCTCCTCTCTTGTCTTCCACCGCCATGTCAGCACAATAGAGTCTTAACAGGAGCTGTCAGCAGACAACACTAGTGTGACCACCGTGGGCACTGGGGTTAGCTGGGATCACATTTGCTCTGTGTTTGTATGGCACTGAAAGCCAGCTAGCTACAGTTAAAGCATGTTTTGTAGTGTTTTCTAAAGGAGCCCACGGCAGCTTTCAGCCTCATGTTTACCCACACTGAACTCCAAAGAGGCAGCGAGTGTCACATCACTGAAGAAACAGGGAGGCTTTAAAATGCTTGAGAAAAAAAAAAAGTTAGGTAAGGTGTCCAGCGTGGGGCTCTACTTTGCACCTGAGGTTTGATCAATATAGTCAAGTGATGACATGTCAATTTGCTCTGGCAGAAAAGAGATGGCGAGGCCGTGAATGGCCGTGCTGAAAGATGGCGGCAGGTGAATTGTTCTGACAGCGGATACAGTGTATCAACGTGCTGCTTTTAAGTGTGTGTGTGTTTATCTCCCCACCGCCACTCAGTCAGTATTTTCTTACATTTGGAGATCTATTTGACCAGAGCTTGTGAAACTGATATTCTTTGCCAACCCATTGTGCTTGTGCTTTTGTGGTAATGCAATGTTTGTTAGTTATTGCACAGTACACACAGCCACGAGCCAGCTGCGGCCATTATTTGATGTTTGATACATGTAATTAAATCACAAAGGCACCTGAGAGGTTTGAGCCGCAGATACAAAGGAGGCTGGGTGGTGTGATCTGATAAGGTTGAATCAGCTCATGATTTTAGTTGTTGTAAACAATGACTGGGCAGGTGAAAATGATGAGGATTGCATGAACACACTGAATGATAATGTCCTCAGCAAAAGACCACCTCTGTTGCACTGCATGGAGAAATGAGCTTAGGATTTTATTAATTATTTCTTTAAACCGCAAAGACTTCGTGGTAACTAAAACAAATGTAGAAAAATGTGCCCCATGGACGTGTGAAAAATGAAATCAAACATTTATTCTCAGCTGTTTCAGTTAGCAGTAGACTGAGTTGGGAGTGTGTAAAGTCAGTGTTGGATTGCTCCCTGACCATTAGATGGCAGTAATGCATAGCTGAGCCTTCTGATCTCCTGGAATGAGAGCTGTTATTTTCTGCTTTCTTGGAAAGACAGAAAAAATGTTTGGTTGATCATTTGTGTGTTTGCGTTTAAAGCAGTGAGTCAGCACAGCTCAGTCTGGGTCCAGTTTAGATTCAAATAATATGAAAGGCAGACTGATTCAGATCCCCTGGCTGCTCCTACACAGTCAATCTGGACACATGCTCTTAGAAAAAGGTTTTTGTGGAATCTGTCTCCGTTCAGTTACTCAGAATCACATAAACAGACATCTGACACATGTACATGCATGTACATATCTACATACACAAACAAGGCTAAAGTCTCGGTCCTGTATTGGGAAGTTCAGAGTAGAAACTCATAAAGTTACATAAAGTCACTTCACATCTTACCTGTCATACCTATCTATAACAGGAGCATATTTCCTTTATCTTTACCTGTGATATCCAGACAAAGAATCAAACAGAGGAAACCTGAGCACTTTTCCCACTTTGTTGTTGAGTTTACTGTAAGCATAGGATCAGATCTCAGATTCCAAAGGGAGAAGCCACCAATAAACGAACAAGCAAGTCAACAGAAAACACGTTTGGCAGAGAAGATAACTCACTGTGGTAGCTGACGGCTGCAGCTTTTTTGTGGTCTGGCTTTTATCTGTAAGACAAACTAGAGACAGCGTCAGAGGACCTTTCGTCTGCAGTGCACACAGGGGATGAAACCAACCTTATCTGCAGTCGCTGCTCACCAGTGTTACCTTAGCTTCCTGCAGTTAGTCCACTTTATCACTGCTAAGGATTCAACCTTATACCCCTATTTATTGTATATTTGTATATTCACAGGAGTTTACAGTTTGACTCATTGCACATCCATCCTCAACACATGCACATAACTCCAGAGACCTGGGGTTCTCTCTCTCTCTCTCTCGCTCACACACACACACACACACACACACACACGCACACACACTTGAGAGCTTTCACCTGCAGATACAAAGGAGGTTGGGTGGTGTGATCTGAATATACACAAACACACACATATATGAATGGTATGATGGTGTTTTGGACGAAAAAGCTTTGATAAGCTGACAAACTTAGCAGCTAGCTGGTGAGCATATAGTGGAGCATCTAGCAGCCAAAGATCCAGGCATGATGCCAGATACAGTCGGTGCTGAATGAAGTTGTTACCTGTCTTCTTGTGTTGTCTTTATTACAATGTGACTCAGTAAATAGCTTCAGGCTAATGTTTGTTTGTTGGCGTTGTAACAGTTCTTCTTCTGTTGCATTGCAGATAGTTTGTGGCTGCTCAGGGTGTGTTTGTTGCTCTCGGGGGTTCATTAGACGTGTTACTAAAACGCACTTGCTTTTACCAAATGCCAAATGAACCAGTACTGAAACCTTGAGAAGTGTAGAACTTTCAAAGGTAAATGAAATATAAGCACTGCAGAATATTCATGTAATTATATGAAATAAGTGTGAAGGTGTTTCAGACTTTAAATTTATGCAATGGCACAGACATAGAAATATGGGGATAAAAAACTGTCTCCTTTTTCCCTTGACAGACCCTATCATCATGTATTGTTTAACATTGATATTATTGTGAGGCTGATTCTGCAGATGAATTGAGCCCATAAAATTTCATGTCAGACTAAATTCTATTCCGCCAATAAAAATGTGGGTACAATAAATGTATTTGTAGGTCAGGTTTTATCCTCTGCTACATCTCTGATTATTAGTCAGTCTCTTCACCTCAGGGGCAATCTGCTGCCTCAACCTGCCATGCTATTTATGACTTTCTAACTCTTACATTCAGCACATGTGATCTGGGGAATGTATTTATCCAAACTTCATTATAGTAGCATGAGTGCATGCATTTTCAGTTGCTTGGTTCTGGCATTACCACATTTTATTTTGAAACTGGCATGATGCCTGCAAAAGGCATGATTTGAGTTACCAAGACTTACTAAGACAACATTGTAATTGGCTGAGTGAAAGCTCCTGCTTTCAGATGAGCTCACCATTAACTGAGTGTTGCTGTGATAAAAGCAAAGACATCTGATACCCCAGATAATTAAATACATTATTTATTTCTCACACTATTCCCTACATTCAGTCAGGAACCAGACAGACAGAATGACAGACAGACAGACAGACAGATGGTCAGAGGGGGAGATGAGCAGCAGTGACTGACATCCATCCAGCCCTGTGTGAGCCACATGCCACAGTCATTCCCCCTCAGCCAGGCAGAAAAGCACCACTCTCGTCTCTGCAGGCTGCGAGCTGCCAAACGCTGCAGTGTTCCTCCTCATGATCAGGGCTCTGAACCTAAACCCTTCAGCCAAGTGCAAGAGAGGTATTAGGGCCCATGTCAAAACAGCGTACAGTTACACAGTGGGCTCTAAAAGACCATGGCCTATTCATGGAGTCATTCAAAGTGACAGCACCCTGAGCCTCCCGCTCTCTGACAACTCTGTGTACTGGAGTGAGGAGGGCTGGTGCTTGGCTAATGTTAGGGAACATGGTGTAGCTCTTTGTTAGCGTTGGCAACTGAGGCCTGGTTCTTGAAAGCTGGAGTTTTCCTTTAAAAGAAAAACTGGTCACATGTTGCTGGCAGCATTTATGTGCATGGGGTGGGTCAGGTACTGACCATTCTCTGGTTGAGGTCTCAGTCTGGTTAAATTGTTTACTGGGATACCCTGCGGGTGAGTCTCGCTGTTTTCCTGAAGAAACAAGTTACCCACCACATCCTAAAGTGAGCAACAGTGGGTTAATTCTGACAAAGGAAAGAAATAATCAGTGTGGTCATGTGTGCAGGTTTTCTGTTTGCCACCATGTCGTTTGTTGACATCAAGTTGTACGCAAAAACCTTTGAGACAGAACAGAACAGCCTGACAGTGCAAGATGTTTCCATGCCACAGTAACCCTTTTAACATCAGAGTAAACTTTAATCACTCTTCTCATAAACAAAGCATGTGCCTAACCTGGTTAACCAAGTTATGATGTGCACATAGGCTGGCTAAAATTCAATCCCATCCCGCTCGGACGTGTTTATACAGATGCTGTATCTGCACTTTTGTATTATTGAATGACACCATGCAATTGTACAGTAATGCAGGGGTGCCCTCTTGGCCTATGGGTTTAGAGCGCTGACAGCTAACTGCAACATCCCAGGTTTGATGCCAGCTGGATACCTTCGTCACATCATTCGTCCATCTTACTGTCAGCTGGTTTCCTGTCATCTCTCTCTTGTTTCTATAATAAAGGTACAAAATGACCAAAAATATGTGTTTTAGTCTCCAAGTCTCCAAAAAAATTTCATGCTAAACTCTTCAACTCATTTTGGCTGGTGAGAAAAGCATTGATTTTGAGAACATGTGCCTGTGTATCCAAAGGAAGTAGAAACAGCAGATATTATTTCTTTACCAATACTTTTCTGTTCTGTTCATGTTTATTCTCATCAGTTTTGGTTCCATTTGTCAGGATCCTGTTCCTTTGACCTTTGACCCTTTTGGCTTCTTGTAATGTTTCTAAACAAGGCATTGAAGCTTCTTCTCCTTGTCACTCCAGTCACTGAGTGAATGACACAGGACACAAAGGCACCTGACAAGTAAGTTTCAGTGTGACATTACTGGAATGCACGGCAGAAAGGATCCAATATCACTCTCTGCTGAGCTAGAGACAGATTTTCCTGGCAAGCTAAATAAACAGTAGATTAATCTGTCTTCTTACTGCGAGCTGACAAACTCACTCATGGATGAAATCAAGGCTTTGGACAGGTAGACCTTCAAGATGAAGCACTGATAGGAAAAACCTGAGAAGGAAATTCTGAAATTTGAGGCTTCTGTCAGACAGATAAGAGATGCAGGGAGTCACTCATGTCATTGCTATTGTCGTGGAGTGGCAAATGATAAAGTGAATGACTTGTGAACTTCAGATGGTAAGTCTGATTCCATTATTTTTATATTTTATGGTTTATTTTATTTTGAAAAACCCAGTTTCAGGGAAACATTGACAAACTGTAAATGAGCCGTCAATGACAGGTACACATTAGAGATTTCAGAACTCATAAGTGGGGTCAGGTGGGTCCATGCCAGTCCACACGTCTGCATTTATAGCAGGAAATGTCGGTCAGATAATATCTCTGTAAGCTTTCTGACACCCAGGGTAAGAGCTGCATCAGGCGAGCAGCAGGCTTGTCTTATCAGACAAGGCCTCTTGTTGTCAGCACAGCAAGTGTTGAGTCTGCTGCATAACACTGACATCATCCAGACACCCACAAACTCCAAGAAGGAAGGAACTGTTAGTTGTATTTTTGTTATGAAAGGGTCTCCTGTATGCCATGCTGTCTGAGTGCACACTGTTACTGAAGGTCACATCTAAAAGAGAAAGAAAGAGGGACACACAACATGTACAGACAACAATTTTGAGCTCTCTACTTTCACTTTCTAAAGAAAACAAAACATTAATACTATTTTCTTTTAACCCTCTCATTGACTCTTAAAACTGCAACACCCAGAAAAATAAAAGAATAAAACATAAAGAATTTAAGATCCTGCATCCCAGTTTAAAATGTTAATATGATCAAATAACATGAATTTATTCATTGTGCACAGCTGAACCAAAAATGATTGAAATATGCCCCCCAAATTATGGCAAACATATTAAAACGATGGGTCCTGTTTACTGAACATTTCTGCCGTTGTCTGTCTCTGAACCAGTAAAATGAACACTTACTACCACAGCCAATGAATGAGTGAACTGGAGCGGCACTGGCTCTGGCTTCTGAGTGAACTGATTTCATGGCTCTGTTTCCATGGCATTGGGGGAAAATTTCTTACATACACCTCTCTAGCAAAAGTCAAATTAAAATAAATATGAGATCAAAAATAAGTAAATAATTATAAGACCATTCTTCTCAGTGTCAGTATATTCATGCGGTGCTACTGTATTACCCATCAGTATGGCAACCAGTAAAATTCTGCTTCAAATACCAGCATTTTTACTTGGAGGAGTTTGTACTCTTCTGATACCACACCTGAAGTGGTTTGGCTCTGCATTATGCTCAAACATTCCTGTGCCTCACTGCAATAAGAGAACACAATACCACCAACATAATAATCGATAAGAGAAATGATGCATTCTGCTCCATTAGATCCACATTAAAGAATTAAATAGTGCTGAAAAACACTGATAATCAGTTCATGTTTTGTCCGACGCAATGACACCTTGGGGGTCATAGAAACTGTAGTGAACATTTTTCATAATTTGAGTGTACTTTACAGCCAGAATAATAACTCGATTTAAAAACAATGCCAGCCAGCAGCTGGTTAGCTTAGCTTGGCATAAGACTGGAATGGGGATTTAGCCAACACGGCTTTGCCCAAAGGTAACCAAATCCACCTACCAGCACCTCTAAAGCTCACAAATGAACATGTTATATTTTGTTTATTTAATCTGAACACAAACCAAAGTATAAAAGTGACACACTGTGGTTTTACGGGGGTTCACGTGCCGGACAGTCTTTTGGCACACCAACTTCTATGCATGGCTTGCCCATGGTTATGCTGAGCTAAGCTAACTGGCTCCAGCTTCATATCAAACTAACAGGCATGATACTGGTATCACTCCTCTCATCTAACTCTCAGCAGTCCTCTCACAAAATTCCTCTGAAAATCTACAACTAATTACAACTGTAACACAATTAAATAAACTCAAATAACTGTCTTGCATCTTTGTCTGTAGTTTACCTTTGCTTGGTTCCAAATGGCATAGTTCTTACTGGGAGACTTAATGGGGAACTGCAAGAAAATGATGGACTGAAATAAAATATTACTGAAATAAATAACCAGTAATGTGTAATGAAAGTCATCATGAGCTGTGGCCCCAGAAACATTGAGGTTAGATCAGGAACTGTATTGTCCATCCTATGGAAAATGATCTTTGTCTTTACCACTTAGCATTAAAAAAACACACAAAACACGATAACTTACAATACAGGACGATGGTGAGGACAAGCAACAGGAAGGCAGTATCAACAAACAACATATTCTTATTATTCTTATTCTTTTGTATTCAGTAGTAGTATTATTAGTAGTATTCATAACATATCGTTAACTGTTTACTGTGTTCCAGAGCCTTTTCCATCACATCAGCTTCACAGCTGTCACTTCATATCTGAGGTTTTTGGAAAATAAATAAAGTTTAAACAGATACACATTTAAGTAAACACACAGAGAGACAGACACAGGTGGATTCCAAACCTCATTCTTATAATTATTTGGCAGTGTAAAGCAACATACCAACATGCAGCAAACATTAGTTCTTCCTCAGTGTTCTGTCATTTGGAGGCTTAGCGGAAGGAAAAAGCACGTTACAACCTACATTCCACTGCTGAGGATGAGAGAAAATACCAAGCACACTCACATGCTACAGTACAACATGTGTGTTTCCCATCTGGTATGCATGTTCACTGTAATCAGCACAGGAGTGTACACTGTGTTTCGAGGACTCAGCCTCTTATTTGCACTGTTATCTGAGGAAGTGGTTTTCAGCTGTACATCCGAGGGATCCTCTGCTCCCTGCAACAAGTGTTACTACCTGGTTGAAACCAGATGGCCTCCCAGAAGGCAGTGTGAGCACTGTACAGTGTCTGTTGCTGTAGCTCAGACTTGAGTAGGAGAATATTTGATATGATGGAACATATGTCAACTGAGAGAAATCAGTGTTAAAGAACATGTCTGGTGTCTATCTGTATAATTTATGTTCAATTCTCATGAAAAGAGCAGAAGCAACATGCAGTTGATCCTAAAAGTTTTGACTGTAGTCAAAGCCTGATAATAAAATATAGTGCCTGGGTTTTGTAAAAACTCACTCAAAAAATTTATTTGCAGCTGAAAATAGTCCCCAACAAATGCCCTTCTTCCTGTTTGAGTAATGTTTGCGACAAACTAAAGGTTTCAAGGAAATGTTCAAGGAAGTTTATATTCGTGACCTGTTTTTAATATTTTTGTCTGCAGTAGGAACAAATGGACTTGGGGCTGAGAGCTACAGTAAGTAAATCAGCAAAGACAGACATTTAGAGACAGACCAACACATTGCTGGTTTAGTCATTTCATGGGACTTGTTGACAGTAAGAGACAATTAGAATATCACCAGCCTTAACCTTTAAAGAGAGTACATTCAGTGTTTCAGTATAATTGGAATTTCATTAGATCTTTTTTTTTCCCATTTAAAAAAAGGCACTTTAAAAATGTGTTTCTGGTTGGAATTCTTTAATCATTTTTTTAGTAGTAGTTAACTTAAACTAATTATGATGACAGTTGTACGAGGCATGTAGCAGCAAAGGGTAATGTTTAGGTTTGTTCAAAAAATTATTACAATCATTTCAGATGCTTTATGACTTAAGACCAGTATTACATAATATGGAGTACAAACAAGTACAGAATACATCCAGCGAACTTGTGGATTCCGGTGTCGCTAATCTTGAAGTTACAAATATCCTGTCTGTGATTTCTGTTGTCATTCATAAAATGCCAGTGTTTGTTTAAAAGTCCAGCTGAGATACAATTTAAAATCCAGTGCTGACAAACTTTGGAGCTCTCATTCTGTTTAACTGATCTTTCAACAGCAAAATGATGGATTAACAGCATGTTGAATTCCTGACACACTATGTAGTTCACAATGTTTTATTTGAACAGTTTTAGTGGAATTGTTGTCATGACTGTTCTTACTCTTCATAGTAATTTTTCTCCACTTGTAAAGGACCCTCAATATTTCCCCCTCATGCTCTTTGTTATTGTTTGCATGCAGAGGTGATGAAACAGGAGTTAGGTACGATTACTGTATCTACTGATGAGTCTGCATATTAAAGCAGTATCTTTATTAGTGACATATGAACATTTACATTTTTTTCAGAGACTTTTTTACCTTGACAAGAAAAAAATCTTGAAAATTTGCTTTTTTTTCTTCTTTGATTTTGAATTGGTTTAGTAAAATTTTTAAAAGTTTCAATAGAAGATATAATTTGCAAATCATTCAACAAGCCTCTGTGATATAAAACTAAATCTTTTAATGTCAAATGAAGTGTAACTGAGGGAAATTGGGATTGATAGGAGGTGGAAGTGACACAGGGTTGGAGGGGATGAGCTGTCAAAACCATCAGGATTAACTTTGGCCTCGTCTGCTGCCTGTCTGTCTGTTGGCGAGCTGGCGGGTTTGACAAATTGATCGGAATCAACTGACTGACAGATGCAGCTCTGTGGGCCAAACACACACTCACAGACACACAAGTTGAGCAGCAGGAAGGTAGTGGGAGGAAATAAAGTAAAACAAGACGAGCAGTGAAACATCAGTCACGAACACTGGAAATAAAAAAAATGTTTACCATTTTCTCATACTTGTGACAAGTTGGGGAATTCTTTCGTTACTGCTCTCCCCATTTCAATCCCCGATCTTTAGATGCCAAACTTTTCTGTTAACTCTCTCATCCCCTGGAAAGCAACTAAGATCCACATTGCAGTGAGGGGATATTGCTGTTTCGGTGTGGTTTGTCCTACTTTAGCTTTTCATTTTATGCTATTTTATACTTCACTACATTTCCGAAGAAAATATTGAACTTTTCACTTTACAACATCTATCTGACATTGATTAAATGATAAATTCATAAAATTTAAGATCAAACCAGCGATGTCTAGCCTTTTGTCTTGTGACCCCCAACAAATTTTGTATGAGAGTGAGATGTATGAGTTGTTAGCAGTCCTGCCAAAGAGACATTCTCCACCATCTAACTTTTATAGTTTTATTCAACAGTTTGAAGCCCAAAGAGGTAAAATAATCTAGTACTGAACAAAAAAATAAGATAAATTTAGAAAAAATAAAGGAACTTAAATTTATGTAGCAGAGCTTAGTTTTTTTCTCTTACCTATTAATCCTCTCACGAACCCTCAGACTTTTCTTGTGACCCTTTGAAGGGGACCTACTGCCAGGTTGGGAACCAAGTGACTAAATGATCTAAATGTATATGTACAGTTAAAACTAGCTCCACCACAACCAGCTGCAGCAGTTAAATGCATCTTATGCACTGATGCATCAGTATTAACAATTCAATAATATCCTATATACTATTATACACTATAACACCAAGGGGCCATTTTTCTTCAGAATGAGTGCTTTTACACTGAGTACTTAAATTACATTTCATTGTAATGGAGTGTGTTTACATCGTGGTATTGTTACTTTAGTGATGGATCTGAGTTCTGCCACCTCTGTCCCAATCACATTTCATGTCTTTCCTTACTTTCAGTCTAACTTTCTGTTTTAAGCCTCTCAGCCTATAAAAACCAGACAGACATGTGATAAGACAATGCACTGAGCTCATCTTTGGATTACATGCTGTGTAAATGACTTGGACAAACCCCAAAACTAACAAGAGGCCCCTAAACCTTAAGCCCAGTTTAAGGTCCCCTGTTGATATGCCAGAGTCGGGCCCCCAGATACAAAGTCTGTAGCGGCCAGTGTCATTGTTCACTGGCCCTGACAAATCAGGACAGGTGGAGACATTTCCCTATCTTTGCCCACCCCCACCACCACCGCTGCTCCGCCTCACACCATCTTGAAACCGGATCTGGGTAGTTGAGTCATGCACCACCATTCTTCATAACTCAGTACTACCGTTGCTTGAAGCCCTGTTGCCCGGCAACCTAATGTTTTGCCACTGCACTTTTATTTTGGCCTTTTTTCTGTCTGCCCCACACCCTCCACACGCATACACACTCAGGTATCCCAGGGACTGCATCACTGAAATGCATTCAAGATCTTGCATGGATCATCACATGGCCCATACTGCCTCCCATTTTATCTTTTTTTGCTTCCATCCATCTGTAGAAGAGATTATCATTGAATTCACTTTCTCTCCATCTTTCAATCCTCTGCTTCTTTCTTCATCTTCTTTTTCCTCTGTTGGTCTACACCTCAGGCCACTAATCACCAGGCGTGCCCGGCCAGCCACACTTGTTGACTGACAGGTCTGAGAGCTGTGGCTAACCAATGGGAGTGATCCATCGGACCGGCTCGGTAATGAATGCAGAATCTGTGCAATAAAAAAGTAATTCCTCTGTCTGCATCTCAGCAAGTCTGAGATGAGTTGAGAGGAGACATGATGAGATGAGCATGGTGAAAAAGCCTCCCAGCCTATAAATAGTCTGAGGCTGCCGCTCAGACAGCGCTTCAAACAGAACAGGCCTGCACTAATAATAAAGACAAATATCTGGGGTAGACCAAGGCATTATTGATTCTATCCATCACGTCTTGAGAGAAGCCTCGATGGGAGGGCCTGTTGATAGCTCGCTTTGCCTTCTGCAGTGAAATCAAAAGAGCCAAGAGAAGTTGAAATTCAATTCCAAAGAGCAAACCGCAAGCTGTCTTCCACTGGTGACAACAGCTCCTGTTTACTCAGCAGCAAACACAGGTGGAGAGCTCTGCAAGAATAGCTCCCTTATTCTTCTCCAGGCCCCCACCCAACCCCTTTCAATAGACTGGACAGGACAGATAAATGCGGCACACTGATGCTCACACACACATACACAACCAGCCACCATAGGTGAAAATACTCACAGCTATGCATTGTGGAAGTAATTGATTGAACTGTGGAGAGATCACAGAGAAATGGAGACATGAAGGTGATACGTCTTTCAGTGACGCTTGCTTTTAACAAGGAAAAATCAGATGGATCAACAGCATAAAAGCAGAAGAAAAGAAAAAGGGGAAAAATGAATGAATGACGATTGCGTATGTCAGCGAGTATCTCATGTTTATAATGGCAGGTTTGCACAACTTTCAAAGCAAAACAAGTCTCTGTCTGTGCTCTTAAAATAAAGTATGACCTGGTTATTTTGTCTGGATGATCCTGAAAACCACATGCCATTTACACAGGTGAGAATGAATGTTTAACCCACAAACTGGTGGCAAAAGACAGTGATTTGACTTGTTGTGTTTAGATTGTTGATGTTTGTCTTTTGGCTGCTCTCATCAGGGGTCGCCACAGTGGATCACCACGTGCACATTCAAATTGGCATAGGTTTTTAGATTACATCATGACATACATACAGTTTACCAATGAAATACTTACTGGGTGTATATAGGTAGAAGGAAGGAAGTGCAGTGAATAATGGGGTGGCATATTTGCATATAGGGAGGGGACCTTGAACTAAATTACAATGTAGGTCTAGGTCTGTTATCTGATAGATAGATAGATAGATAGATAGATAGATAGATAGATAGATAGATAGATAGATAGATAGATAGATAGATAG
>JBBMJY010000024.1:21184425-21198888 GCA_037833715.1 Toxotes lorentzi | reverse complement strand
ATAGATAGATAGATAGATAGATAGATAGATAGATAGATAGATAGATAGATAGATAGATAGATAGATAGATAGAAAGTTGTTCTGACCTAACTTCTTGTCATCTTCCCTTGTGCTTACCTACGTTTCCACTGCAGATTGAAGTTGTGCCTGCTCAGAGCTTCAGATGTGGAAGAAAAGGGGGTCTGTGCCTGCATATAGGGGTATCAGGATGGGGTGATGGAGGGATGTTGTTGAGGAGGGAGGATGAGGTCAGAGGGAAACGGATCCATCCATTAGGGGATATAATGAGAGGGAGCAGCTGCCTGCTGCTGGGTCAGACAACACACAGATGTGAGGGAGCCTCAGGGCCCCGGCAGAGCTGAGGAGGAGCGCTGGAGTCCCCTGTGCCATGACCTCACTCTCAGAGCCACGGCTCCCACTAACACCAGCTCCTCTCCCTGCTACGCCAGGCCCTCCACTGGCTGCAGACAGAGATCATCCATGCCCTAAACTCACCTGAGAAAACTCCTGTAGTACCCACGACATTCTGGGCTGTTCTGCTCCTGTGCTGCTTGGCTAAACTTTGGCCGACCTGGAGGGGCACAGCATGCCAAAGACTGATCTCAGCATCACCCCAGTGCCACTAGCTGCTGAATCAAATATTCTCATGGGCGGTTGAATTTTTTTTAAGCTTCGGTAGTGTTAAATGGGGTGTAGAGTACATTAAATTCTCTGTATATTTTTCTTTCATGTGAAGCGGTCAACAGAAATGCCAGTTGGTATCATGGTGTCATTTTCACGTCTGGACGTCTTGTCCTGAAAACTGCTGGACAAAATCAACTGCTAGAAGTCAGATCTCAAATCCGCAAGATACTTTAAGTCAAACCTTATTGCCAGTGGTAATTTATTATTGCAGTGCCTCAACATCTTAAACTCCGCTCTTGTCTTTGTTTACATACTGGACCTACAGATAAATTTTAAAGCATGTATTATGAGTCTTCACGCTTGAGATCAAGCAGATCAATCTTTTGAAGCTATGAAAGCTATAAATAGTTGGCAAAAGGATTTCAGTATTTTTTCCATGTAAAAAAAAGTTAAATTATTGTGTCTTCATCTTGAGCACATCGTTCTGGGTTTCAGAAACAGATTGCAGCGCGGGAATAAGAGCAGGATGAGTCCTCTACTTTCTTGATGACAGCAATGTTCCCCTGGCAGAAACAAGGAGATGCACCCTGTGGTTAAAATGATGAAGCCAAAAGAGAGACAGAGAGAAAGCAAGTGTGAGAAACTGATGTCTGCACTGAAAGAGGAAACAAAGACTTGCAAACCCTCCTTCTAACCCCTAGTAATAGATCAACATTTTGGGAAATACATGTGTTTGCTTTCTTGCCTAGAGTTGGTCAAGTTTAGAGGTGCTGCTAAGAGTTTTTTTTTTTTTTTTACCAGAGCCAGACAGAGCCAGACACCTACTAGACTAGGCTAGGAGTAGCACTAGGCTCCATACTAAGTTGAATCAAACAATGGAAAACGTTATGAAATTGGTTTATTTTCATGTCTCACATGAAAACTGCGAAAAAAAAGCAACAATGTGTTTCACTAATACACTAATATGTGCTTATCAGTGAAACACTAAATGATAAATATGTAAAAATTTATGTAACTATAAAATAAAAAATGTGTATTAGAACTGAACGACATACTGAAGTATATATAAGTATAACATTCTTTCTTTAGACACATCAGAAATGTACTCTGTGTTGAGGCGTCTGAGGTGTATGTGAACCCAATGATATAATCTCATATCATGTACTGGATTTCATACTGGTCTCAGGAAAACTGCCTTAAACTGAATTTGGTTCTAAATATTAGTATCATTCTACTTACTCGTCTTAGGTACTGCAGGTCCTTTATGACAAAGTAAGAACACGTTTATGCAACTCACACAAACACAGACACAAGAACCGTAGATGATGACATACCTGCATGCACGCACACGTACACTTATGCAAAACATACTGTTACTGATACTGATCCCTCATTGGCGCAAATGCAGTATACTCAGGTGATGACACTCATTTCACACAGACACACACACACACACACACACTGAAAGTAGGAAGAGTGATTCTGGGAGGTGTTGACACACGCAGCCATTTCAGATGCATGTGCGACTGACAGTCAGTGGTGAGTTGAGTGCTGTTCTCTCTGTTGTTACAGGCCCCTGCAGTCTCTCCTTCTCTCTCTCTCAGACGATGACATCCAGCTTAGTCACTCAAGAGCTGCTGCTTTGTAATGCATGTTCACTTGTAGCTGCAGTGCTCTCCAAACACAACGTGAAGCTTTTCTTGGAGGAGTGGGACACTGTTGTTCTCACAGACATCTTAGGTTAGAGGTGCACATAAATCATTCTCTATGTACTTACTTTGCACATGTACCACCTTTTAATCTGGTGAATAAAATGTGAATCATTCTGGTACACCCCACATTTTAGATTGCATATATAATAACATTCAGCTATTTCATAAATAGATTCATGTCACAAAAAGATTTCCTTCCTTTTTACATTTATTATGGTTCAAATGGCTTTAGCTTTTTTTTATTCTTACATTTCATGAATATACAAAAATTATATTTAATATATTCATTACTGTTGTCAGCTCATAGCACATTCCTTCTATTGTAAACTGAGATTAGCATTAGGCATGAGATCTCCATAGAGCTTTAAGACTCATTTTTACATAGAGATTAACAATGAGCTTGACTTTTGCAGCTTTATCACAGTCAGCCATGGATGTGAAAGCATATGATCCACTGGCTTTTATGTCAAGAAAAATACTCTGGTATGTTGTTGTTGCTGCAAGCGCTGGATATATAGTTGCGTGGCAACGTTACAATTCAGAGTGACACAAGCAAGAAACACAAGCAGGGCTAAAAGAAACCCAGAGAGCACTATTTGGGTCATTGAATACCTCTGTGTTTACCCTGAGCCTAGTGTGGGATTGACACTTCGATCCCCACCTCCTCTTGGGAGTTTTTCCACCCTGACATGTGCGATTGGGAAACTTAAGCCACAGCAGGTCTCCCAAACAGGAATTTTCACTTCTCCTCTTTATAATCCCATAACCCCCACTGCCTTAAAACCACAGTGTATGTGTGTATGTGTGACAGGTCTAAATCTTATCCAAACAGCAAATCAGTACAGCCCACTGCTCAGTATGAGCACCCAACAATGAAGAGCAGGCAGGCAGCCAGTCAGCACGGGGCTGAGCAATGATTGGACACACTGCTTTATGACCTTTCAGGTGAGTCACACAAAGACTACTGAATATTTACTGAATAGCAATGGAATCTGCCTCCTCTTGGCTGCTGTTGGCTGGCCCCTGTGAAATGCTAATGCAGAGTAAACACGTCAATGATGCCATGTTTTAATGTGAGAACTTTATCATCGTCGTTCATCTGGGGTCATTTGAGTAGGACTATGCTAACAGAGTAGGTACACTAAAATAAACCACTGCAAAAAATGTCCATTTTCACAAGTAATTTTGGCGACAAATTCAGTCATAAAAGCTTTAAAATTCTTCAGACACCCTCTTAAACCAAGTTTCATTTTAACTGGAAACAAATAAAATTGTCTGTTTTACTTATTTATCTTCAGTATCTGCAAAATCAAAAGCCTCCAAAACCCTTTTCCAAACAACCAGCGAGTGTACATATTTTTTGTAGTATACAGGTCTCTCAGGTCGGTATGCACTCAATCTTAGAGGTTTATTTGGCTGTGCAGGTTTATTTGCAGAACGCAAGTAGTAACGCTGAACTGTAATCAAACTCAAAGGAGTTACATTTGCTGCACATGGCCATTTATCTCAGGGTCAGGGACCTTGAAAAGACAACTGTGATTTGGCAGCGATGCGAGCCAATCCATCCTTCACATCTGCCCGGACTGGCAAGAGCTTACACGACAGCTCGAGTATAAAAGCACACATTACAAACACTCACTAAACCACAGTGGACGCCAGAGAAAAGCTCAGCTTTCCCTCCAGAAAAACATTATCGGGCATGGAAGAGAGCAGCTCAATAATGTTTCTTACAGGGTGCAGCAGGTTTAATCTGGCTGTTACTGTAGTTGTATTTATTTCCCTTAAGGGTGCCACTGAACGCAGACCAGGCTTTGCAGTCAAAGCAAGGTAGAAGATGGCAGAGAGGAAATGAGGTGGAAAACAGGCAGCTCACTTCATACACACGCTCATGCACACATTTTTATTGGCAAACTACCATACCACCTTCCCCCATCATCATGAGCCACCATACCTCCGAATTACCAAAACAGAAGAAAAGGGTTATTATTACAGTCTTTCGAGCAATATGCCATTTAAATCAAATCACTACATTGGACTTTAAAAACAGGTCACCCACCTGTTGCAGGAACTGGAAATTACACAGCAGGGTGAGAAAACAGGTAATTGGTTGTTTCACAGGAACGGCTGCTGACAGGAGACCCTCTGTGCTCAATGTCATGTGCTTTAAAGTGCAACTATTTTTTAAACATCATCATTGTGAAACAAACTGTGATCCTTTGTTAAGATAACTGTAAACAAATGAGAGCATGGCTTCTCATCTCATGCCAGTGGTAATTTGTGCTTACTGCGTCGTTGTGGAAACACTATCACTCTATAGACAAGTAAACTGGGCAGAGGCACAAAATCTAGGAGTATTTTTTCCACCTTGAATTCAGATGTGAAAGTTTACTGGTAATGATAAACTCAACGGGCCTCATGCAAGAGTTACAAGTATAAACAGATTTGTTCTTAGAGGGAAACTCTGCTGATTTTAAACATCACAGGTGCTGAGGAGTACTGCTGCATACGTATAAAGCCTTTTGTGGTTCTAGAGGAAGCTGTGTGAAATCTTATAGATTGCCTCAGGTGATGTCAGTCGAGTTGCAATATGGATAATGTACAGAACTGTATTGGTTTTGCTAGAAAAATACTCAGACTACAACAAATGTCTTAGGGTCAGTGCCAGCTGCCGTCCAGGTGAACAGTTTTTGTTATACCAGACCATGGAGTTAAATTTGTTATTTTTTTGGCTGCTGATTATGTTAATGATCAAATCTGATTGAAAGCAGACTTTTACGATATGGTTTGCATATGCACTGACAAAGGTTTGCTACATCCAACTTTAAACACTCGTACAAGCAAAAAATAAGCCAAATGTACCGCAGTTTAACACTGAAACTACAGTACCCATGATCCTTGCTTTGGATGCATGTAGATAGTATATTTATCCACATGCTTGCACGGGTAGATACATATCTCTGCAAACAAACACACATGCCCACACATATCTTCACATGTAAAAACACACAGATGACATAGAACAACACAAACCTTTTCATCCAGACCTTGTTGAGTTAGTAAAGATCTTTTCTGCGCTCATCAATGAACCAATTAATATGTTGAGAAAGGATTATCATGTGTTTTAGGCCAAAAACAACATCTCCCACAGGGCCTCAGAAGCGCTTGCCGTGGTGGAATGCCACCTGCCATTACCAGGAGATTACCTGTAATCTCTTATTACTTAAAACAGGGTGGAGAGGCTTTCATTGCAAGGCATCTTAAAAAATCAAATTGCGCTGTCAGCCAGGCTTAGGACAGTTTATACACCGACTCATATTTGTAGAGAAACATGCCTGCATTTGTACCCTGGACTACATAGTACGCCTGAAACGACCGCACAGACATGGTTTTCAGTTCAGACTTTAGTGTCAACAGAACTCAAAATGAACTCCTGTTGTCTTTTGGAATAAGAGCCAGCTCTTGCAGAGGGATCAGTCTATAAAGACCTTATGATCATCAAAGTGTTAAACAGTATTTATGCAAACACGGCAAACTGCATGGAGAAGTTTACAGCGCAAATCCATGCTCGTTTATCAGCAGCAGAAACCCGCCAAGTGTGCCACAAAAACAGAGGCAGGGAACATGTAAAGACAGAAACGGTGAATATGAAAATATTGGTGTGTGAACATTAGCACTGTCTCTCTCTCTCTCTCTCTCTCTCTCTTGCTCTCTCTCCTGGATAATTGCTGTTTTGTCTTGACTGCATGTGCTGTTATTTATTTGCACAGGAACTGAGACAGTTTCCCTCAGGGCAAGAGATGTTTTTCGACTAGGAGTGTTCCTAGTTTAGTAGAAAAAACTGGAACGAGAGAAACACTGGTATTATTTCCAGCCCTCATGACAGCACACCCACAATTAGCTTTAAAAAAAATCACCAAAATATCAAAAGCTGTACCATCAGGTTACTTGATGTCTACCACACAAAATTATTAAACAGCTTGTAGCTGCACAGGTAGTTCAGCATGAGGTGTCCTGCACCGTCAAACCACAAACATTTATCGTTACTGTATGGTCAGTACTTACCTACGCAGCTAAACAATGGCTACTTTTCAGCTTGAAGCCAGGTATTCTAAGTGCAAACACAAAGCACCGTCTGCAGGCATCAGACACAGCAGCAGTACGAGCTTGAAGCGCTTCATGTGGTCGGAGAGGTCATATCTAACTTTCACTCTGCTCAATCCCCATTAAATTAGACGAGCAGGAGGGAGAAAAGAGGGGAGATGAGTGAGAGAAGAGGAGGTAAGTGGAAGAAGAGGAGCTGTTGGAAACAGGTCTGTCATAAACAAGCATTTTGAGTTGATGTTGATATGACAGCCTTAAACAACAATGAAAACCTGTGTAGCAACAAAAGGAAAGATGAGATGATGTCTGTATTTTTTTTATAGCCACTACCTTGATTGTTGTGTAACCTGATATGTTTTATGACAGCAGCGTTTTAAGATCTACATTAAACACACTACAGCATCAGCGTGCTCCTGTGTTTCACCTTTGTCTCTGTGGTCCAGATGTCAGCCTCAGCTCCTACAAAGTGAGTGGACCATTGGATTGTGCCCAGGGCTGCACGGGGAAACGGGTGTCTCTGACATGTAAGGCAGGAATTTGTGACAGGCATCTCCGTGGACGAATAGCAGGCGGAGTGAGGATGAACAGGACCTGCAGATGAAAGACCCAGTGCAGCTCGACCCACATTCCCACGTCCTCCCATCGGTCCCCCCAAAAATTCAGCTCCACACGGGTTCTGTGAACGAAACATACCACTGTGACACACTGACTGAGTGTGTTTGGGGGAGGAGGAATACTGTATGTATGTAAGTGCAGTGTTTTTCTACAGGAAGCATCTGTATAATATTTTGGAACTACGTGTCTGTACATGCACGTGAGCATATAGGACTGCTCTTTGTAGACTCACGAGTGCGTGTCCGTCTGTGGGTGTGGGAGCATGTGTTTTTGTAAGGTCATGTATCAAAGAGAAATGCTCCAGGTTCATGTCAGTTATTACTGGGCCCTTAAAAGTGCTGTGTGGCACTCGAATGGATTGACAGGTAATAGACGGCCGACGGTGAACACACATCACATCATATCTATGCATTCTTTTGTTTATGTATTAGTGCTAAACAAAATTTAAGAAATAATAGAATGTCGCCTTCATTGGAGGGGTCACATCAGTGAACAGTAAAATTAGGTGCAGGTCTTCAGTCTCCACCAATTCTCCCAGCAATGGCCTGGTTTGCTCAAAGCTAACTCATGTCTAAAATGAATGTGTTAATGACTCATTTGTGTTAAACTGCTACACACAGAACCTTTAACCTGAAGTACTGAACAAAGAAGAACACACTGAGAAACCTGATCCATGTTTAAATACAGTATATTCAACATTTCAGAGGTAGCACCTCTTATGATTACCAAACGATACATAAATCACACAAGGATAAAATTGTGTAATATTCATTAACAGTGACCCACTGAGCTGGGCTTGTTTAGGTTTCCCTACATGATTAATCATAATAACAGCTGCTTGGGTTAATGGTTTCAACTGAATAATCATTTATATCATTTTGCCACTCCTCTGTTGACACTTAAGTCTTAGTGGGGCCATTTTTCAATTAGGCGATTCATTTCATTGAACTGACAAATCAGTACCTGTCATGAGATTCATTAAATTTGTAACGTTTATTGAGAAAGGCCACGCTTTATTTCACAATTAATCTGACCTTGACGAATGTACCACTCTGACCATTTGTTCTCCAGTGAGGGAGAGAGCCAGAGAAAAGGAGATGTGGATTCCACCGTTAATATGGATTGTGGCTCTTATTCTTTACAACGGTGGTTAGGTTAGTGTCAGGAGTGTGAGAGGGACCACCTGGGTCAGAGGTTTGTAACCAGAGAACAGGTTTTCGACTCTGCACACAACTAGTGATTCAAATCTCGCAACTCTCACATGCGCAAAGCCAAGATATCAAAGCGGTAAGAGCTCATATGTAAAATGTGAGGCGAGAAATTCCACATGGCCTCAGGGCGTCAAGCAGGGTCCAGTTACCTTTTCCTCGATGTTAACAAAGCTGGGATACTCCTTCATTCCCACTAAATTCTTAGATTATAATAATAATAACTGGTAATTTCAGGAATAAGTCTTCTACTCAGCGATGCTAAAATATAACACATGGATAATAAGAGTAGAAAAGTGGTACCATCTTGAATAAACAGAGATAATGTTCTCAAGCTCAGGTCTCAGGTGTTACAAGAAGTAAGCAGAATCATATTTAAGGGTGTTGTATGACTTGAATTCATGTCCAGCACACAAGAGTATAGTAAAAAACATGTCCTTTTTTTCCCCTCGGCCATGTAGTGCAAATGATAGTTCATCAAGCAGACAAGTGAAAACACAGAGAAATGTGTTTCTTTGCAATGCCTGAAGCTTTTAGTCTGACCTTCTCCCCTCTCCAACTCCCTTTCACCTTCTTCCTCTCTCTCTCCTCTGCCCTGGGGCACCAATTGGTGGGCCTTTAGGAGAAGCAAGCAAGGGGGTGGGGGCCTGGCATTACCCATACCCTGAAAAAAGAAAGAACAAACTCAAAGGATGATGGCTGGCCTTGACACTGTTGAGACAGTGGTTGAGGTGAGGAGAAATGAGGTAAATATCAATGGTGGTGGTCTCACATAGCTCATTAGTCAATGTCTGCAGCTCGCTGTCTGAGCATCAGCACAGAGCAGCCCCAGGGTTCGCACCACCACCACTGTCCTCCTGGAGAATTGTACCCAGGCAAAAATAAAGCAACCTGATCCGGGCATAAATCATTAGGAACATTTGTTACCTCGGGTAATTGTGCTTCATTCATCTTCAGGCCTTTTTCCATTTGTCAACTCCCAGAGGCTGCTGGGTGTCAGCTGTACAGGTCTACGCTGTAGGTTAGCCTGACTGTGCCTAACCAGAACTACAGGAGAGGAGGCCTGCAGGAAACAGTCATACGCTGTGCAGGAAAGTTAGACTGATGCCACGCTGGGCTGCTATCCAGATTTTCTCATGCCTTAGACGTCAGCAGGTCAGTCGTTCATCTGTGATGCATTTTATTGTGGTGTATTGCTGCATCTGTGATGATGTACTGACAGAATCAGCCCAGAGGTTTAGACATGTGATCACATTTATTGCAAGAACATTTTTTTTATATCAAATTAATTTTGCATTGTATTTGAATCATTAATAATACAAAATAGTCATTTATCAAGCCATAACAAAGAACTAGTATGTTAATACTGCAGGCTAAAGGAGTTGGAGTGGACGTACTGTTTTTAGAGTGTGGAGGCAACAACGTTTTTGGTTAAAATTAGTTTTTGCAAATATATTATTCTGTATATGTGCATGTAAACCATGTGTGTTAAGTGGCCTAGGGTATTGTACAGTTTGTAGTTTTAACTGATGGAAAGGTTGAAGTTGTAAAAACAACCAAAGCAGAAGAACAAACTGAAAATCAGAGGTGATTTCAGCTGAAACTGATCCTGATTTCCCTCCTTTTTTCTCCCCCAAAGACCCAAACATCATCTCTGCCTCTCCCATCATGCAGAGCTGAACACATATACTCCACAGACTACTGCATGTAACTGCCTGCTCTGCAGCCTCATGCTGGCTAGAAAATACGTTCAGATGTTTTGTGGTTGACAAATAAACACACCCTGAAACACAGCTAAACACAGGCAGAGAAGAAGCTGCATGAGCACAGGCTGGAGGTGTGTTTAATGTGTATTGTGATCTGCTCTTTAGGCACACATCTATTAACACCAATTGTAACCTCACTGCCTTGGAACCTGTCTCCAGCTGTTAGCACCCTGCCACCCTCCATTCACCTTAGTGACACACACGTCTTTGACACACTTGTCCGGGACACAAGCACACACACACACACATTACGCATGCACATACAGCTCCAACACCACTCTACTTTACAAAAGGCAATCTTGGATCTGATGACGTCTCTCAGGTCTTTTTTCTTCTTGAAACTCCCCTGCATCTGTTTTTAAGACAAAGTATCACAGCAGGTGAATGTGACACCATGTAAAGAAAAGGAGAGCAGGGGTAGAGAGAGGTACAGAGAGTGAGAAGAGGGAGGATGTAGAATATTACTCATTTAGATTAAAAACATCTTCTCCACCATTAACAATACAGTCCCTGCTGGACATACTGATACTCACACTGAATGGCTGTCTGATTGCACTAATTGAATTGCAAAATTTCAAATGTGCGCTGTGATTCTGAGGTCTGAAATTAGGCTACATCTTTAAAGGAGTATTACAGCAATTTAGTGCTGTAGTTCAGAGAAGTTGGTGGACTCACAAAATATAGATTAAAAGACAGGCCTTCAAACTCAAGAGAAAGATGTGACAGTTCTGAGATCCCACGATTTGACATGATGGTTGTTGTTGCTGATTATTGGAGCGGATGCAGGTGCAGGTGCAAGGCTGTTAACACACGTCATACGCTGTTGGCTACTGTCGCTGCTGTTGCTGGGCCAAACAATTCTAAAGTTAGTTCACTTTGACAAGGTGCAACAGCTGTAGCTCACCTACACAGCAACCCTTCAGGTAATACAAACAGAAAACAAAAGGGCGTACTTCAGTTTGCATTACAAACATGCTGTCAGGCAGGGTCCTGCTTCAGGTGTGTTTTTGGTTTGCTCAGTGTGGAACCACATGCTCACCCACAAAACATTCCTCAGATCTACATAAATGAAAGTTGAAAAACATAGGTGTCATGTTTTTATACAAAAAGGCAAATTTTGTCAAAAGGCAAGAAGTTTGCTGGTCTGAAAAAAATAATTGTCAAAACTGTTTCATGTGAAGCTCAGATGTCCTGACTTTTAATTCCTAGTAAGGGCCCTTCCCTTACTAGGAATTAAAAGTCTCCAAAAAGCTGGTTCGTACGCTTCCCATAATGCAGCTCAAGAGTATCTTTTGTTAGACCCTCCCTGCCTTGCAAATGCCAACATCTTTCAGATTACAGGGGCCTGTAACAAGAATCAAGGTCAGCTTAGGCTGGCTTTCTTGGGGTTATCTGGTTTCATTGAGCCCAACACTGACCTCCCCAGATAAACCTGTATCACAAGGTTAAGTTAACTCTGGGTTTATCCAGCTATGAGCACATTCATGTCAAAGAAGAGGCTGTCAATTAAAACTAACATTGTCAGAACCATCAGTTAAGTACTGAATGGGATATGAGATGAAACAGTGATACCTGTGGGTAGATTTGTTTAGAGCAACAGAAGAAAGTGATATTCCATCAGGTGAAATGTAAAGAGTATGATCACACAGCTAGAACAGTATAAGAATGAATAGAAACACCACAAGTCATTTTCAAAAGTTAAAGACAAACTATCACAAATATGTGATGCAGATAAAAAGGTTACAGCTAATGTCAGACTGTCAAAGCAGAGAGGAGAGCAGAGAGGAGGAGGAAAGAAGTTCATGTTAGAAAAGGTCAATCTAACTAGCATGTTGCATTTAACCCTGAAGTTAGCCTGCTCTGCAGCTGGTTAGCCGCACGGCATAACTCACCATTTTGATCTATCCTGGTTAAAAGTGAGGCAGCTTTGTGGCTCTGCTTTGTGGCACAGGCCCCATGTCCCGTGTTTGTCACTGAGGTTTTATGTTAAAAATGTGTAGTTGCCAAACCCAGGCTGAGATAACCCCTATGACATCATCAGGGTTATTTTTCTTGAACTTGGCAAAGCTCCTGTGGAGCCGCAGAGGATTTACACTGTTTCCACAGGCTGAGGAGCTTCCTTCATGACAAGAAAACAAAAACGTTAATTGTAAATTTAGTGGCGTGTCCTTCCACAGCAAAAATATGAAATAGTAAGATATATGTCTCTGCCGCTACTATTAATGAAAATTGTCTGTTAATTTATTAAGCAAATAGAATCAATTTATAACCAGAATAATAACAGTGAGGGTCTGTGATTAAGAGCAGAAGAAAAGAAACTACAAACAGAGGGAGAAACACATTCACAGAGTGTTTTCGGCTCTTCTAAGGATCAGGCTCATGAGTAGCTGGGTGGCTGCTGCTGACAGGTGAGGATGTCTTTTATCAACAGGTGTTAGGAAGCCAATGAAGATATGAGGACAGATAGCACAGGCAGGAGGCACAAACAGCCCAGGAAGAGAGTAAGAAAGATGGAGGAAAACCGCAGACAAGGTGTGTGCACAACCACAGCCACATTCCCAGCCTGCAAACACCCTTTCACCACTTCCAGGCCCTCCCCCTCCCTACTCACACACACACACGCACACACACACACACACACACGTACACACACACACACACACACACACACACACACAAACGCACACACACAGACGCACACACAGACGCACTCACACACACACACACACGCACACAGACACACACACACACACACACACACACAGACAAACGCACACACACAGACGCACACACAGACACACTCACACTCTGCCCAGCTATCCTTGTTAGAACATTAGAGCTCTAACCTCAGATCACACTTTAACCAGCACCTCAGAAATGATGTTCTGCCTCATGAGGACCGGACTTTGGTTCCCACGAAGACCACTGAGCCCAACAAGGTTGATGTTCATACTGGAAAAGGTCCCAAAGAGGAAACAAAAACACTTGTACACACACACACACACACACACACTTATCTCCCCCAAGTCTGAAAGAGGCGGATGCATTGAGGAGCTATACACTGGCAGCTCGAGCATGAACAGTAGAAAACATGCAGCCAGCCGTTGACCAAGCTCACTAACACCTGTTTGGTCCCAAAACAAACAAGCAGAGATCTAGAACAAAAGGGCTCATGCACTCATGCCAACCCAGCCTCAGGAGGATTTCACACTTTCACACTGCTTCCAAAACTCTCCACGTGTATTTCCATTATTACATCAGACAGACACAAACATGCACACAAAGGGGACAGAAGCAACATGTGCAAAATGCAAGCACATAAATGTTGCTGCCTTTGTTCAAATTTTAAAAGGTTACACAGAGCAGCTCTGTTTGACTTCATCCTATTATCTGATATGTTTTGGATTTTGCATTTGGACTAAGGGCAGAATTCAGCCAGTCATTAAGACAATATTATTTAATATTTAATGCACAAACATGCAAAGGAATAAACAAAATTATGACCGTCATCCATGAAGGGTTTTTGTAAAAATACAAAAACGTGTGCTATTGAAGATTGCACATAAAACATGAAAGACAAACAATGTGCAGCATACCATGAAGAACACAGTGTATCACAAAGGACAGGATGGATGGTTCAGGACAGAGAACAAAGCTTCCTGTCTGCCCTGCCAGATGGGCACATTCACTGTTGTGAGAAGTCCAAGCTGGTTTCAGTCCAGACAACAGGCGCAACCGCAATATCTGTCCCCAGGGAAACAGGGTATCTCTTAGTGTTCAGGTAGCGGAGGGGGGATGCCGGGGGTAAGCATCCTGCTTCTAAACCTGGAAGAGGAAACTAATCCGGGTCAAAGAGGGCCACAGTGTTGAGTGAGACTTCACATGGGGACGGGATATTCAAAGTGTTCCTCTCTCTCTAGCTCCACCATCTTCATTAAAACCCTGCACCTGGACCTGAGACTGATCCACGGGGAACCCCCTCATGGCCACTGCCAGTCAGACCCCTAAATCTGTCCCCAGCCCCTTACTCACTTCCCACTTATCCCCCCCTTATCTCCTTTATTCTGTGCTCTCTGATATTTTTTGGGTCAAGCTCAGAGCTACAATATTGAGCTGATGAGGACAGGAAAGGGATGGAATAGGATTAGAGAGATAACAGAAGGCCAAAGCTCGGTTTGTTGCTTAGAAAAATGATCGCTCCGGTCTCTGCTTGTTGCTCTCACAATTAATAATGGGTTGTAATCAGAGACATTTTTCAGCGCCTCTCCTGGGTTTCAGGAGCTCGGTTGCCAGTTGTCATCCGGTGTTGAGAGGGCGACACAGGCCCAGACCCAGCTAACACCTGATGAAAAGCCTCCGTTGGCGCACACACACACACACACACACACACACACACACACACACACACACACACACACACACACACACACACACACA
>JBBMJY010000024.1:21168286-21184325 GCA_037833715.1 Toxotes lorentzi | reverse complement strand
CACACACACACACACACACACACACACACACACACACACACACACACACACACACACACACACACACACACAGATTTGATTAAGTGCTCACATTTGGGACAAATTTTAAAGCCACTTTCAGACATGGCACACGTAACATTGCTGGCTTCATCTGTCTATTAAAGCTGTGGCTTTTTGTCATTCAGTCATAGATGCTCAAAATATAAGTGCATTTCTCTCCACAGAAAACATTTGTGGGGCTGATTTGTTTAAAAGTTTTGGAACCTGCATTGTTTACATCCACGTTGACTGACTAGCAGACTTCAGTGAAACATTGATGCGTTTCTTAGTGCATTAACACCAACTGTTAATCAGTGAAACTGCATGAAACCACTGGTAGGAATCACATCATTAGAGTGCTTGTACATATGTGTGAGAACAAAATAAAGCATGGACCCACTCATGAAAACATGAAAACAGTGTTTCATAGTAAAGCTATTGGTCAAAAACTCCTTACCGTCGTCATAGTTAGTGTAAGAGATGTTCGCCTCTGCATTTCATCAAGGAATCCTCATCCTAACTACCCTAGATCCAATAAACTTCTTTTTATTAGATGCTACCTTCTTGGGATTCACACACTGTAGGTAAAATGTTATGGTAGATTTAAAAAAAAAAGTATTTATTTTGTACATTTACTGAGTGAAACATTTAAAGAGCACCTTCAATAAGATGAACAGAATGTGTATTTAGTTTCTCTCTGATTTCTCTGTAGCTCTCACATGTATCATGTTGAAGGTGTTACAGAAATGTACAGATCTGAAGCAGTGAGTGTCTCCGGAGCTCCTTCAGACCTGAGACTGACACATTAAATTGCCATCATGTTTACATAATGAGGTGTCTGAAATAAGCCTCAGTCTTTAGTGGCATATATACTCCTGCACCGCTCTATTTTAGATTACATTGTGTGATCGCACCAATATTTGTTAAGATTGTTGTCTGTGCCAGCCCTCATTATTAACTAAATAAATATTAATAAAGATAGTGATGTTATCTGATACTGCCACTGTGCTCTCTCAAGATAAAAGTAACTGCCACATCTCAAACTCAAATATGTCTGAAGTGTGTATGCTGAAACATAATAACTCATAGTTATTTGTGCTGTGAGGTGAATGGTACTTAACTGCCATTCCTGTAGGTTTGTCTGCAGGCTCATGCCATATGTCCTGCCAAGAGTGTGTTTACACCAAGAACCATTCCCACTGAGTGTCTCTGTGTAGTCAGCCAGGCCAGCAGTGGCGTCACGCAGCTGCTCCAGCCACAGCCCGGTCTGAACCTGTGTTATTGTTACTGGTAGCATTACCACGCTTAAGTGCGACAACATAATTTGTAACAATAAGAACGAATAAGCTCAATGCCATCTGTGTACAACATACACTTATGGCTCTGTGAATGGGGAGAGAGAGCGACACAAACCACACAATCGCAGAGGAGCGAGCACGCACATAAAACACATGTGAGCAAGTCTCCCTACAGTTTGTCTCTCAAACACAAGCAGGCTCACATTTCAGGCCTTGTGGTCTCCTAAAGATATATCGAAGTACACATCAGGCTGTGTGTCACTACTGTTTACAGGAAAGTGATTTATGGAGCTTTTTGGGGAGAAGAGGGAAGGGTGATATGGTTTGAATGAGTTTCAGAGTGAAACTGAGAGGAGGTCATGCTACCGTGGCCATTAAATAATCACCAGAAAATTCATTAATGAAGATTATTTATCCAAGAAAAAAAAAAGCTGAGAGAACTTAACAGTATTTCATGTCTATTATGACACACAATCACATCAAAGAGCCATTAGTGAATTAGTCTACAAAGTCAAGTTTTTTGTCTTGTGGTTTGTTGGATGTGGAAACTTGGCTTAAAGCTTGTACAAAGAGCAGGCATAGATGCATGGGAGTAAGGTAAACATAGTTTGCATGTTGTCAAATAAAGAAACTATACCAGACATGTGGAGGATGTATGTTCCTCTATGCTGTCTTCACATGACAGGCTCTTTGTGTTGGATTTCACAGAGTCCGACAATAAGTCTGACTCATAGATTTTCCTTCTATTTAGACTAGACGTGTGTATCCGTGTGTGTGTGTGCAGTAAGTTTGTATCCTTGCACTTACAGTACATATTGCGCCATAGCACACATGCACACTGGTCCCTCACTGTGTATTCTCGAAAAAATGACATCTTGGGTACACCATTATGGAGGCATAGTGGTGTACTGTCGGTAGAGATAGACGGCGAGATAAAATCTCTCGCACAGGAAAAAGAAAAAAAACTCCAGTCAGAGTTGAACAGATATAAGGGCATGTAGCATGTCACATGAAGGAGTGAGACAAATTTGGGCCTGAGCCTTTTGAAAAACGTACTTTTAACACAAAAAAAGAAAGAAGAGGTAGAAATGGTGATAACTGGTCTGTACGGTGTAAATCTGTTCTCAGTTGAGGAGACTGTAAGACTGTTGACAATGTGTTTTGAATAGAATAATAGAAAGATAAACCTCCTGCAGCAGACAAACGTCACCTGTGCGTCTCTCATTCACTTTAAGTGGAACTGAAATTTGAATTCTCTTCACTCTCTGTGAAAGAAAATGCTGCAATTCACATTTTTCCATTTTTAAAAACCATTGTTGGGCGTGTTGCCAGCATTTCTAGAAAACATAGGGACGTATCACAGCAGAAAAATAAATGAAACTGAAACTTCCTTGTTATGGTGATTACATTTTTACGGAGGAAGTGAATTATACAGGTTTCTTATCAAAAATTAATCAAATTCCACTTTGGCTTAAATACTTTTTCTGCAGTTTCCAGAACATCAATACAACTTTGTATGACAACCAAATTACCCTCCATGATCGTTGATTTTCACATGTATGTATGTATGTGTAGTTTACATGCTCTCTGTTTCTGACACTGAGCCTTGTACTGTGGCCATGATGAAACAGTGCTCTGTATATTTTCATGTTAAAACTAGTGCCACGTGTCAGTGTGTTACTGGGAAACATGATAGTGTGCCATCAGTGCCATCAGGACAAATTTCACTCTATTCACTGCATTTGGCAATTAAAGCAATTCTGATTCTGATAATGAGTTTGTCAGGGGTCAAACTGAGCTGAACAGTATTAGCCACATGTGCCTTCCTGCAGTTACAAACCACATGAAACAAAAAGAGGTGGGGGTGAGAGGGGGAGAGGGCCACCAATTCAGTCCAGATATGTCCAGGTTCAAACGCTCAGTGGAAGGTGGCCTTGGCTCAAACACCAAAAGACCACCCCAAAGTCACCCTGTGGTCTCACCAAAGACAAATGGACTGCTGAGGCTCGTGGCATCACAGAAAAATAGATCCAGTTGCCGTGATGTACGGAATAACTCAGTCTTGCTCTGCCTGTTGTTTTAGTTTTAATTGTTAAGTTACATGCTGCCAAGAATGCGAAGAATTTCAAGAGAGAAGGAAAAGAACTGGAGGAAAAAAAATTAAACTGATCCATAACGCCTTGTGTGCTTTGGCAGAGCAAGAATGGTCTTTTTTTTCTGGGAGGGTGAGACGAAGAAGGAGGTATAAGGGTGGGAGTGTGGTGTTTATTGGTTTCTGCCAAGCCAGTCAGAGAAGCAAACACAAGCAGAGTGAAACCTGATCGACTGGCACCGTGCCTGGACCAGCGGTGGCGCAGTGCAGCGTCAGGGGAAAAACACTGACAAACATACACAAGCACAGGACCCAGGTCTCCAAATAATCACAAGATGAGCAGACCAGATAAAAAAATAAAGTCCAAATACACCACTGATTTTAATGCAAACCCCAAAAATGTCTCTGCGTGTTTCATGGTACAGACAGAGGACAGGGGTGTTGTTGATGTGTGTGAAAGTCTGATCCAGGATGGCTTTAAAGCTCCTCCTCGGATTCGGGGAAGTTTTTCAATTGAAGTTTATTAATTCCATCCCCTTGATCCCATCCCACTCTGCTCTTCTGCACTTCCACCCCACCTTCTCCCAGCACCCCCACCCTGCCCCCAACACACACACACACACACACACTGTCCCAGCAGGAAAATCCCTCTGTGGCCAGGCATTTCTTTTTAACTTGATATGCTTGTGAATCACCCCTAGTGCTGCAGTGCTGCTCCACTAATGAACACAGGGCCCACAGACGGAGCTGTCCATGCACTGCTATGCTCCCCAATCGCACTGGAAAACAGGATCCAGCTGCCCAGCACCCTGTCATTATAGAAAAAACTCCACAAACACCCTCTGCCTGCCCTTAGACCCATCTCATCCCCTGACCACATCTCATACTCACCAATCATGCCTCCTGCAGTCAACCTTGGTCTGGACTTAACCTCAGGAACCTGCCTTAATTTCCAATCCTGCCCCAGCTGTAGCAATAACCTGCGCCTCACATTATTCATTTCTTGTTTTGATTACTTGCCTCTATCTGAACACCACCGTCAGCCAAACAACTGCAGAGCAAGAATCAACCTGGGCAGTTGAAGAATTCAGGTTCATTGTACTGTTGCTTTGGATGCCTTAAATGCATTTTGTTTACAAGTGGCGTCTGACTGTTCAAAGCCTATCTCTGTTATCACGCATGCTGCACACAGCAGCTGATCATTGTCTTTATTTTTGTTTATTCAGTATATGTACTATAGTAAAATCTGCACCGACTTGGATCTGTATCTGTACCAGACACCAATATAAATATGAATATGAAGTATGGAGTGGGATGAAGACGGACTTGAGGGGTTGACATGAAATTTCCATCTGATAAACTCTTCAAAGTGGCATACTTGTGACGTGTGAGTCTTGGCAGCAGGATGGCATGGGAAACCGCACATGGAAACACACACAAAAGGACTTTTACGTATGTGCACACACAAATCCAGACAATGGTGCACACACACACGCCAGCTGATACCAGCATCAGGGTAGAGTGAAGCCATATCTAATATGCTGAGTGAAAAGTAAACACAGCACCATGGCATCAGGGTTTCCCGCTTACTGACAAACCATCTGACTCAAAACAAGCCCAGGGCCAGAAGGTTTCCAGGAGTCCTGGGTGGGGCTGGGAGGATGGGGCTGGCTATAAAACACACATGTACAGAGTCACACACGCGCAAAACAGGAACAAGAGTCAACTAGATATAATTGCTCTGTTGTTGTTCTGTCATTAGCAATTATGGCAGAGATATGCCAAAAATGATTTACAGGGGGAAACTGGAGATTTGTAAGTCCAAAATTCCTCCAGCGGGACAGGCTGTGAGTTTGTGCTTGTTGTTATCATATTCATCCACCACTGAGGCAGGGTGAATCATTGCTGATAAATATATAAGTTATGGTGACACATGCATTCTCACTGTGTCCTCAAGAATGATGTTACTGTTGATAATGTTTCCAACCTTTGAGGCATGTGACACTTTAAAGTGAAACAATGTCTAGTCACAAACCCTTGACACAAGTTGCAAGACAAGTCAAGTTAATTTTATTTGTACAACCAAGGGGCTTTAAAGGCTGGACAGCATATAATGCCGTCCCTCTACAAATCCTTAATGTAGATAAGGAGAAAAATACATTTTATGGGAAGGAAGGAAGGAAGGAAGGAAGGAAAGAAAGAAAGAATTCTCAGGAACAGGATGATTTGAATAGTTTTAGGAATAGTTTTTATGCATAATTTGCACTGTTTGACAAAACAAAGCTGATGCATGATCTTTTTCTGAAGCTCATAATCAGATCACACGGTCTTCATCAGCTCCAGCATCATCAAATGATGGAGTTTGCTTGGTTGCCATGGCGATGAATCTGTCGATGTGTAGGTGTCAGGAGTACCTCCATAGCACTTTTTCTTAAGACTTCTCATCCGTGGTAGCTGCAAGTTAAGCATTAAGACTAAAAGCTGCAGTTGTTAGTGGAGCTTGTTGTTGTTCATGTGTCAAGAGTAAACACCTTGCTGCTCTGTGTTATTTTGACAATGAGCCTGTGTGTGTGGCTGACTGGCATTTAACAGACTCCCCTGCTAGCTGTGATGTAGACACAATAAAGGAACCATCAGACGTGGCAGAGGGGGATCTGACTTCTTCTCCACCCACGCACAGTGCAACTCTCCACTGCAGTCTGTCTTGTGGTCTGAAAAGTTTCACAAATCATGTTAACAAATATCCCGGGCTGAGTATCCTGTGGTTTTTCACTCCAGAGTACAAGGAGTCGTCTGCTTTTGATGTGGCCACAGAGATTCAAGATGATCTTGGAGAATGCCAGGAGCATGTGAAAAATATTTGTAGCCATAAAGAAAGGCCAATTGGTATTAATGGTGTGGCATGTGGTAGAGGCCACAGGAAGTGTGTGTTTGAATCTGTGTGTGTGTGTGTGTGTTTGGTCTGGGTCAGTCAGACACACTTGTTTCCCAGTAGGATGGATCTGATGGGGGCCACAGGGCAAGGAGCAGACAGATTCATCAGAGTCGTCAGCTCAGGGTGTCCGGTATCCCAGAGTGCAGTGCTGCAGCTGCCAGGCCTGCAATGGCAGCCATGATGGGCTCCAGGTGGAGAGAAAGGCAGCTTCAGATACAGAACCTTCAGTGAGGGTGCTCTGCTCTGAAATGGTACAGAACAGTAACTTCATCTAAATCATTAGTCCTCTCAAGTGCACTGCTGGTTCAACGTGGACAATATTTTAACAATATCTTAAAACACTCATGCATATGTCTTTCTTATATGAAATATTGTACTGTGTATATTGTTTGCATTGACAAAGACTCCATTCCTTCAAGCTACACTGGTCCCTCGAAAAAATATTCAAAATATCTTGTGCATCATTTATACACATTTTACCCAAAATATATCCTGCCATATTTGGGGTTTTTTTTGTTTCTTTTTTTTTTTTTTTTTTTTAGAATTTTGAGATTTCCTACAGATTTAGTAAGAGTAAGTTTTAAATGCCATTTCTGCAAAAAAGTAAAAAAAAAAAAAAAAAAGAAAAGAAAAGAAAAGTAAGGATTCTCTCAAAAATAAACCCATGAATAGTATATTATTTATCAGTTAACTTCATTCAAAGTACAGTAAACCGAAAAAGACAAAATCAATTAATGTGACCACCCTTTGCCTTTAAAACAGCACCAGTTCTACACCTGTGCACCATTTTTCAAGATACTTGGCAGGTAGGTTGTTCCAAACATCTTGGAGAACTTGCCAGAGTTGAATGTGGATTTAGTCTGTCTCAGTGTCTCTGTCTTTTCATGTAATCCCAGACTGACTCCATGATGTTGAGATCAGGGCTCTGTGGGTTACAGAACATCTGCTGCAGGACTCTTGTTCTTCTTGTTGCTGAAGATAGTTCTTTAAGACTCTGACTATATGGGTGGGATAATGGGTCATGCTGCAGAATGAATGTGGGACCCTGATGGTATTGCATGATTGGTAAGAACATAAACATCTAAAGTGCCTTAAACTTTTGCACAGTACTGTAGCTCTTCTTCTTTGGTCAGCTGTACTACCTGTCCAAAGTATGATGCAAAATAAAATGCATTAAAGTATGAAGGCTTAATTGGTCTGAGTAAAAAAGAAAGAAAGAGAAAACTGCAAACTTTACCTTAAAATCATTGTGATTCCTCAGGAAGTATGTAATTGGTTTATTGTAAAATGAATGAACGAAGCACATATGTGGTGAATCAAAAAAGATTATTAGTAGTGAAAATAACACTGGAGATTTGATGCCTTGAAACAAAGTGAGTCTAAAACCCCAGCTGTATTGTAAATCCAACAAAAGAGCCTTGACTTGACTCCTGTGAACCTGTGGCAGAAAATACATTAGTCGTTTCTAACCATTCATATCCACTTTACTCCCTGCTGGTTTTCTAACAGGAAATATTCCACATGAGCCAAAATGCCTGCATTGAAATAATTATTAACTGTGTTGGGATTAAATAGAATTATACTAATATACTGAAAATTGTGTCAGTGAGTAAGTCAGTTTAAATGGTTCCTTTTGTGAAGCTATCAAATGTTTAAAATTTTCTTCATTCATTTTTTCGGCTCACAGTGTTTCTTTATCAGGGGAGGTAAAATGAATCCATAAATACAGAAACCACTTGTTAGTTTGTCTGCAGCACAAGAATTTTTCTTAGATTCTTATCACAGATTTGAAAAACAACCTTTAGCAGAGCTTACTCATAACAGATTTTTGTCTCTTCTCCTTCAGTCCAGGATGCCTTGTTAAATCCGGAAATTTGTGACAAGTTTGATTTAGGGGTGTTTGGACTGAAACAGCAGAAGCTCCTCTTAGCAATCAATCAAATCAAACTGAAAGCAGTTATTTTTCTAACCTGATGTGCATCGCAAAGGTATGAAGGCAAACCCATAAATATACCACCTCATTCAACTCTGAGACAACTTACACAGTGATGGAACGATTTTTCTATGTCATGGTTTTACCGTGGTCATGTACAGTACAGTCATCCCAACCACCAGCTGCTGAACAAGAAGATAATAAATTAAGAATATCAAATATAGTGAAGCAATGATATAATTTATGCTCTTAACTCAGTTTGCATTGCACTCAATCACAAAAGTATAGAAGCATTGGCTGTGCCTTCCCCACAGATTCAGTAATTAGACTGCAAAGTTGTAAATAACGTTAGCTTAAAGCTGGGCAAAAAACAGTGCTAGCCTCAACTTTGCGTTTCATCTAAGTCTTAAAACATAAAATAAGTTAGAGTTCGTGTTTCATTGAATGTCCTTGTGTCATTTTTGACCGGACTTGAACTTTGACATCCAGTTATACATTTATTTATTTGACACTTATTTATTTTGGGGTATTTGATAGTGATAGTACAGATACAGGCAGGAAAAGCAAGGAGGGCTATAATGTGCAACAACAGTCTCCAGCCAGAACTGAACGGAGGACACTGCGATAAAACAGTGTGGTATGTTATTACTCAACTAAAGAACACCCCACTGCAGACATTTATAAGTCCAACTGAAGCCACTAGTGTCAAAGTCAAAGTTGATTTTGTCAAGTCTAAATTCATCAGATTCTTAACCAAAGGGATCAAAGGAATGTGACCATACCACTGGAACGTATTTACAACTGAGACATCTGAACTGTGAAATTATTCTGCAAAGCTACACTTAGTACAATCGCATTAACTGATGCGCCACAAAAATCTTGTATGGTTTTTGCTGTGGTTGTATGATTTTGATGACTAGCAGGACTGGGGATAACCTTGTAATATTATGCCAAACAAATGTTTCATCATCAGCGTCACTGCTTTTGATTCTCACATTATTCACTAATTTGGATCTGCAGGTGTCGCATTTCATATCTTGAAATCAGAGCTTTTAGAGGCAGCAGGGTGTGCAGAGGCAAACTTCCAACCAGCATGAAATTACTCATTAAGATAAGAACAGAAGTGGCAGTGTTTGAGGCAGAATCAACAATGCAACAATTAACAGCTCTGTCACTTTGACACAGATCAGGTGAACAGATCCTGTCTTAAACAAACAACTGTGACATTTGTAGTGTGGATTCTCAAGGATATCCTGCAGCGTGACTGGATGGAGGGTTTTTCACCGTGCCGTTTTTATCACCGTGAAGTAACGGCACGATACAGCTCCAGAGTGTGAAAACAGTGCTAGCATGGCAGGGCACATCGCCAAGGCAAAGTAATGTGTGATGCCCTGTATAGGATGCTCACCTTCCTGCCCCTCAGTGAGCAGGTGCTGAGAGACAACTCATAGGTATAAATGTGATCATTGTACTTAGGCTTGTCTGTGCTTATGACAGTGCTCTGGAGAATGACAGCAACTGAAAGCAGCATTGTAACATATAGTTACTTTAGTTCAGTCTATTGTGGTCATGCATAAAATTAACTACAAATAAAATAAATGCTAAACTCAATAAAACTATAAAAAGGAACAGGATCATTCCTACCAGTACAAGCCACTGCCTGAAGGGTATGGGTATGTATTCCCTTTCTTTCAAAAAAATTTGACTCTTAGTCCCATTGTTAACTGGACCCACATCCAGAAACCACTTCGATCCAGATGGAAGAGATGTGCTTCGGCAGGCAGATAGTGAAATTGCCCAAAATGAGTGACGCTGAGATGAGAAAAAGGCTTCTTCAAACAAATGATTTAAACATCAAGGTCTCAAATCCTTTAAAAGCATTTTTGGTGTCAGGGTAATCCAAATATTTGTCACTAAAAGATCCCATTTTTATTCAAACACAATGTTGCCTTAGAGGTTTTTTTAATTAATCCGGGAGTAGTTTTCGGAGTCTCCATAACAAAAAATAATGGAATTAGAGTTTTGAAACTTTACGGGGATGTTTAAAGAAGATTATGTATGTATGTTTTTTAATAAAGCCAAATCCACGCTGGAATTACATGTTTTCTTTGCACCGTCCCCTCAACTTAAAACTGTAAAGACAAATAACATCTGTCTTTAATATTAAACATGCAATAACTAAGAATTTCTATTCAATTAAGATTTTCTAAACAAGTGGTTGTTACTATCACTGAACGAATGAGCCGGGCACAGATGGCATTTCGGTGGCTACCGATGAACTTGAGTACTGAAACATTTTCGAGCCACAGACAGACCCACAAAAATCATAAAATAAAATGATAAAATTACAAACCTCCACTGACTACAGTTACTTAAACACCTGCCATCCAAGGAGAGGACACTGGCAACAGCATAGAAAGTATCTGGTATCTACTGCTCCAGGCCTGAAGTCCAAGAAGATTAATGACATACAGCAAAGTATTAAACATGCCTCTTCAGGTGAAACTGCCAGCGCTTATCTATGACAAGACTATGACTGTTAAACCCCTTCACCTCATCACCTTCAGAGAGATAATACAAAACTTCCATCAAAAAGCAAATTAACAATACATCAACATATTGTATCTTAGTTGGTGGAATTTCTCACTATGACAACTGCTACTGATGTCGCTGTAGCAGCTTGGATGCCAACCGTTTTAGGCCTAGTCCACACATAAACCAGTATTTATCAACAGTAACAGGGATTTTATTTTTGTTCATAAAAAAGATCCCGTCCATACAAGCACTGTCTTTAAAAAAAAAAAAAACTTTGTCTACATGAATGCACAAAAACGCAGTTAAGAGCATGCTAAATCAGCAAGCAGCGGTATAACCCCAACTGTCAAGCCATGTTTGCCACTCTAAAGCCCGAAAAATTATATTACCTCTGTAGTACATTCTGATGCCTCCACTCATCAATACAGTGGAAGGGTAACTGTATATTTATGTGTAAACATGTAAAAAAAAAAAAAAGTCCCTTTAGCAAGGTTAAAACCATTAAAACCAGCACTTTCCCAGCTACATCCACCGCTGCACAAAATTGCCTCATGTAAACAAAGGAGATAACAAAGCACATTCTGACGCCACAAGCCAATAACTGTTTTCCCCATCTACACATTGACACTGAAAACAGTTTCTAAACATCTTCACCCTGGAAAAGGTTTTGCACAATTTGCAGTAGCCTGAAAAGCAGTTTGCAAGTGGATGAAAGGCCAAAACACATAGAAAAGCTATGTTAAAAAAAAAAAAGGGACCTGAGTAAATGTGGATTAGGCCTATAACTGAGCAGAGGAAAACATGCACTGACATGTCATCATGATACAAACACAACTGCAGTGCTAATTCAATAGCAGCTTGTATTTCTTATCCTAACAGGCTGGATTTGTAGACCAGCTTTTCTGACCCAAAGCAGTGTGTGGGAGCAAAGCCCAAAAAGCGGGGGAAAGCATATGCATGTGTTTGTGTGAGTGCAAGACAGAGTGGGAGAAAAGGACAGAGAGTTAACGTGGGATCCTGATCTCTCTGGGACTTACCCAATCCCAAATGTAATGTAAAACCTATGGGACCATGAGGGGCTACACAGTGCTGAGCTTTACCCGGGCCAGAAAGTCCACCCAACATGTTGTCAAACCATGAGGAATTTATTACTAATGTTGGTCAGCTGTAGCGACAGGGGGCGGGGGCTTTTTTCCAGAGAGGAAAAAGAGAAATCATTAATTATCTACACCGCCACCCTTGATCATTCCCTGAATTTCAACTGAGTTTATCTCCAAAGCGTGCATTTCCATCCTGACTGAGTCTCTTCAGCTAGCGTGTCTATTTATAAAGCTTGTGGCTTAACAGCAGGGTCATCCACTGGCCTCACCATAGACAGCCAATGGTGTGAAGGATTGGAGGTAGAGAAGGCAGAACAAAGCAGACATGGCAGCAGTATATGTGCTGTGATCCAGACCTTGGCCTTAACATTGGCCCTCAACCTCTTTCCCCAGAGAAAAATGGGTCTGGAGAACCAAAACAACCAACTTTAGAATAATGTACAGGTATGAGAATAAATACTTCTGATCTGAGAAGTGGAATAACTACTATTCAAGTAGATGTAAATTTAATCATTTCAATTTTCCTCCACATATAGTAAAAAAACTATACATATTATAAAAATGATGTCTTTGAATTAGATGTTGCATATAAGCTGCCATTCTACCACTGTGGAAGGTTGTTTTCTTTTATAGCTCCAACATTATTGCAGTACTCTCCATTATTCAGACTGAACATTGATAATGCAGACATCAGCAGGGACCTTAAACAACCCTGCGTTTAAGTGACCTGTGTTGGTACAGATATGTTGTCTCAGATACCGGTGAGACAACGAAATATAACCAAGAAAGTCCAATTTCAGTAATAACTCCTTTAGTCTTTTATTTAAGACTGCACAATGACTAAACAGCAGCACCACTGCATTAACACAGTGGCGCCATTCAAATGCATGAAGGAGCTGTATATTTCGCAGAGCGATGTTGTCTGAACTAGGACTTAGTCTTCATTTTATATGGAAGAAAATGGGATTAAGAGATCAAATGCCATTGTTAACTTTAGTTAACTGTTGATTCAACCCACATTACATCCTGAAGGCTCAGCGTGATTTCTTTTGTCCCATATCACATCCTCATACCCCCTCTGGACATCCTATTGTCCCTTCCAATACCATGACTTGTTGATATGAGAAGAGAAGCAATAAGAAGCAATCTTGCTCCAGTAATCAATTACATCAATAAAGCATCATAAAAATAAATATACCAGCAGCTATGCCACAAACAGTACGTCAGCTACCATGCAGCAGACCTAAACCCTACAACCTAAAGCTAACAACCCAGCATATACAAGCTATACATCAGCTTGACAAGCAACTCACTTTTAACCACAATTTCAGCATCAACAACTTCATAATAATCCTGTCATGAATGGGACAACCTTTTTTTTTTCATTTTTTTGATACACATAAAAGGCTCTGTACTTTGTCATTTGCAAAAGAGATTAAACATGCTTATAGACAAAAATAAAAAATATATATTTTCATGTGTTAGTCCCGACGTTGTCACACCAGGATTTCTGAGCTACCAGTCTGCTGCACTTGAAAACGTACACCACAAATCACCATGGATACTCCAGTTGTCCCACCAGTCTCACAGTTATCATCACTGTCTTGTCAGCTTTTACACTTACACTCTGGCCTTTAACTTCTGTGTTGCACTGCCACTAAACCTGGCTCAGGTTTTTATGGGTTGCTGCTAAACCTGCCCTGGCATGTTTAAGCACATCTAAAGCTAATTCATGGTCATGTTGGAACAATTGTGTTTATTATCCCGATGTGAGTTTCCAGGTTATTGGAGGGCAGTTAAAATTAGTGAAGGAAGAGAAGGGAAGTAAAACCAGCTGCAAGAAACGAAAGAATGATTCAGTTCATTCTTTGTATGAGCCTAAAACATTACCAAGAATATGAAACTGTATCTAATAAGTAGTAAATTCTCTAGCTGACTATTAGACCTACACATAGTACTGTCTGTAATACACATAAAGTAAGTGACCACATTTTCTAGGCTTTTCACAACATTTAATAAATGACTTGGATTATTCTTCCTTGGATCTGATTCTGACTGGCTGGAGGGTACGCGTTTGTTTTCAAATACTGGCATGACTCTGACATTGTGACCTTACCAGTGGCCTAAGGCCTCAAGGGTACTTCAGCTGGGTGTGAGTTCAGAGTCCCTCTAACTGTCACCCTGCTGCAGAAATACTGTTACATGACTTCTTATACATAAACAATATGTCAGTTGCATCTCTTTTACTGTTTACCAAGGTAGTGGTCAAACTCTCAACAGTTCTTGAGGGGTCAAACCCTCAAGAACTATCAGACAAGCAAGTAAACAAGCAGACAGGTACGCTTTTGGCTGCTGTCCAAAAGCCATGAGTCACAAATCCGAGACAGCAGCTGGTATGATAACTTGGCTCCTTGTTAACTTTGGCAGAGAACCACAGGCCTGCACTTCACTGGAACCCATCCCACCCAACCCTACACGTTCCTCCTCAACACCATAAACAGTATATCATAAAAACAGAATCATAAATCAGAAGAGGAAGCCTAAATAAAGTTTTTTTCTTTTTTGCATTACTTTATTGATCCTTCCTGGGGAAATTACTCTCTGCATTCTAACCACACCAAGCGAATGAAACACACCCACACAAGCATGCACATGCACTAGAGACGCTGGGGTAGAGGGCTGCCCAGTGAGGCACCTAGGGTGAATTGGTGCCTTGCTCAGGGGCACCACAGCCATGGTCTCCTTCACCACCACCATATCCATTTTTGTTGCGCTTGGCCAAGGGATCGAACCCACGACCCACTGATTTCAAAGCCGCACTCTTAACTTGTTGCGCCACGGCTGCCCCTTCAACAGGAAACAAAACGTGAAACAGTGTAAGAATATGTTATGTTTGGACTCTAAAGGGGGTACAAAGAACAGGGGAACAAAGTAATCGCAGTGAGGGAAGATGATATTTTCTTAGCAAGTGTACATGGCCTGTGTGTTTATATCTTAATTTGTTATTGTTGTACATTGCAGTATAATCTCTGTACAATCACAAGGACTTTGACAAATGAGTCTGGAGCACACTGCCAAGCTCACTGCGCAATTGCATAACTCTCACTGCAGAGATTCATTAATAGCGGCGTAATGGAAAAGCAGAGCGCAGCAGCAGCATTAGACTCCAGTGACAGAGAACTTTACAGCTTTTTCCTCACTTGACATCTTTGAAAAGTCTCAAAACAAGACAAATACTGCGCGTAAATAACCATTGTGCTTCGGGCCGACACATTCCAGATCAGACGACGAATAGCCATTAACAGCCGTGTTATCAATCACACGGGTACAGTGCACTGTCACTGGCTCTTTTCATGCATTCCAAACGACAGGCATAACTCTGACCTGACAGACCCAGTCAGCTTGAGCAACTTCCCCAATCTATCACAGCTGTCAGAGGCATAGCACGACTTTGTTCTGATTAATTACACCTTTGCTGGTAGGAGCTGTCATTCACCCAAACAGGTGATATATCCGCACTATCAAGATGTTGTGAATGAGCATGAATGAGTGTGGGTGTCATGAGTCAGCCGCCAAATATTCAAATGAACATAAGACAGAGAGGGAGGGGGAGGGAGAGAGAGAGAGAGAGAGAGAGAGAAACTAAACAAGGAAACCATTTGGCTGCCTTCAGGCAAAACTATCCAGTCTTCACTGTCCAAGAAATCAGAAGAAGTGCTACCACTGTCAGGATCAGAGTTGCTGCATTAGAGTGACGAGTGAATGCAATTTCCCCTGAGAAAGATTGTATCATAATGATGTCAGTGTCTTTCTGTACACATAATATGTTTGAATAAACCTGCAGGGATCTCAGGGGAGCTCCAGCATGCAGCAGAGTTACAGTAATGTGTTTAAACTGGCAAAACACATCCAAGCATGAGTTTCCTTGAGAAACATTTCAAAGCTCATAAACTAAACATTCCTTTACATACATTTCTTGTTAGTTCCAAAATGGGCACATTAGCACAATAAACATCCATTCTGTTTGTGCATGAATGTGTGTGTGTGTGTGTGTGTGTGTGTGTGTGTGTGTGTGTGTGTGTGTGTGTGTGTGTGTGAGAGAGAGAG
>JBBMJY010000024.1:21142472-21168186 GCA_037833715.1 Toxotes lorentzi | reverse complement strand
GTGTGTGTGTGTGTGTGTGTGTGTGTGTGTGTGTGTGTGTGTGTGTGTGTGTGTGTGTGTGTGAGAGAGAGAGAGTAGACACAGTAGTAGAAACATATAGTGTGCCTTAGTATGAATGTGAACACAGTATGAATGTTAGTGTGTGTGTCTATGTCTTACTTGTGCATGTGTCTCTGTGTTTGTGAAAGAGTATGCATGTGTGGGTGTAAGTATCTGAGTGCTTGTGGCCGTTCTCAACATGTACTTGGCTGTGCAGCAGTGTGAGTAAACTTTAGTTTGTTCTTCCCTCATAATCATTTTTAGATTTGAGAATTTAGCAATGAAGAATAAACTGAAGTCACAAGTGATATCTTTCATTTGAAAAGCAATTCCATGTTTGGCTGATGTTTAGGAGGTTTAATGTTTACAATATTCACCATCTTAGCTTAGCACGTTAACATTTGCTAATTAGTGCTAAACACAAATTACAGCTGGCATTAGTTTTGCAGTTACGTCTTTATGAACCAAAGTGATGGATAAATAAAAACTTGGACCTGATGTTGCACAACTTGAAGTCAGGGGACCACTAATACTGTTACAATTCACTTTAAGGGATATAACCAATTCATTCATCAATCCATCAAATAGATGCAATATTTAAGTCTGACAGACAGAATAACCCAGTGCTATATGCGTCTGAGCTCTGAGTGTCTCTGACAGTGTAACATGATCAGTGACTTGGTCACTCAGATTCTCTGCACTAATGCTGAAGAATTTTGCGTATCTTTTTCATGAATCAACAGGTAGGCTACTCACAAGGGTAAGTACACCTGTTGTGTGTGTGTGAGGGCTTGAGTGTGGGTGCGAGTTTGTAGTTTGTCATGCTCACCCTAATCCTTGTCAGTTATCCACATCCAAAACCTCTCAAACTACAATTTCCACTGAAACACGCAGCAGCCTATCATACAGTACAGTTCAGTGGTGGCTTACACCAGGTGCGGCTGCACACGTGCTTAGCGTTTTAATCACCACTGCACTTTCCACAACACCAGCATTCCTGCGATAACCATATTCTAATGCCAACACACTTTCCCCTGTTGATACTTCATGGCTTGCAAATCTACTAAACGGTTTCAATGAGGCAGCTGCTGAGGGAACGGGACGTGAAGACTTCTGTCCAAGGACAATGTGTCTCCATTGACCATTACGTATAAGCACACTGGCCTCCGGAGGCTAAATGTAGACCACCATGATACAGCCCCAGAGAGTTTCAAATGTTAAAACATGTCTGGGAGCAAACTGAGACACTTCATTCTGTGTGCTCAGGTTGACTCGAGGGCCAGTAGGTCGTCCTCATGCTAATGCTACAAAGCTCACAGTACAATCATGCCTCTTGATCCTTATCTGAGCAACAGTGATGCAGACCTGCTCTAAGAAGCTTTGCTGTGCTTCGCTCCACAAGTAAAAGCTTTTTAAAGATTGACTTCTTTGTGGGGTGGAAAAGCTCTGAAGCTCAAAGGAACAGCCCTGGTGTTTTATTACATTGTGTTTCTTCAATGGCCTAGCGCTTGAAAACAACTTTCCAGCTGAGCAATTCTAGCATTAACAAGTCGTTCATCTTTGATGAGCTCCATATGCAAAAAAACAAGAGGGGAAAAAAAGAGTCTGTGATCAGAGAAATAAAATCATATGTATATTCTGTCACGCCTCACATCCTGTGGAGCGGTGCAAAATGTGGTGTGTTTGAAGGAAAACAAATAGCATGTCCCAGGACAAGGCTGTGTTTGTTTCTGCTGCTTTCAGTGGAATCGCATGAGCAAATGTAAGCCTTGAAAACGAATGTGCAGCTTTAAAAACGGTTTTTACATGATTTATTTCTTTTATGGCAGATTGCAGGAATACTTTGTCTTATCTTCAGGAAGTAATCCAGCCTGCTGCAGGGACATGTCAGGAGCCAAAATCTCTCTTGCTTGCAAGCAGCGTTGTTCCCTGCAGCTATACTCGTAACCTTGGGTGGTCACTTTACATTTTCTTATTGCTTTTTTTCCACTCCCACTGTTTCAAACATTGCAACACAGTGATGATGAGCAGTGGTTTTTGTCTCAGTTTGACGGGTACTGTTGTATCTTTGTCTGAACTAAGAAGAGCCCTACACACACCCCACCCCTCCCCCATCCCCCCTCCTCATACATACATACATGCACTGTCTGCATGCAAGACAAACACATTCATGTCATACTGTAACATCACCCAACCCCACCCAGATTTTCACAGTTGACAGTCAAGTTCTGGGTCAGTCGAGCTGGTGGGAGCTTACATCCGTCTTGCCTTTTGACACACATCACAAATGAAGAACGAGACAAACGAGATTTCCACATAGAGGGTTGGAGGGCTCATCTTCAGTGTCTGAGGCAGCTTGCAGGCTTGGGTTCACCAGAGTACACATGCACAGAGACACACACGTGCACACACTCGGCTAACACAAGATTTGCTGTATTTTCCACAGTTCTCACCAGCACCTATTCTGTGTCAGATCACATTATTCTTTTCAACCGCCACTCAGCCAGCTACACTGCATAATCTATGCACAATGTAGTGTGTAAGTACCAAGTCAGTGTGGCAGAGCCCAGGTCACAATACTTCTGCTCAAGTTTAACTCAGTGACGTTAAAAGAACATCAGCCCCCTGTGGTAAGGTTCATGCTATGGTGGTGTATAATATGTGCCAGTGAAAGGGGAACCGGGGATAGAGTCATCAAAATTGTGGGATAACCCAGGGTTCATGGCGTGGCCCCCACCCCCCACTGCTCATCCCTTTCATCAAGCTACCCAGTTGTTGGTTTAGCTCAGGCCCTTCTCAGCATGCCTTGGCACAGGGAAGAGCCTGTGGCCAAAGAGGATTTGGTCAGAGGAGGAGGGAAGTCTGCTCACGCTCAGCAGCAGCTTTTCCAACATCAAGCACCACCTACTTCCAATCATGCGTTACCCCCAATTCTTCCCCGTGCCTGCAAAACCGGCAGGGCCAGATTTAGCAGAGGAGAGGTCTAGTATTAATATACCCTGAAGTTAGCACAGAGAAACAAAGAAACAAACTTTCACTAATGCACCATCACACCTTTCAAAACACTTGAGTGGGTATCCAACAAAGTTAGCAACATCAATCACGTTTCCTTAGAGACGTCTTATATGTTATTACAGCATTTATCTTTTAGTGGTGTAGTGGCACATCACAGGCAAGGAGATAATGACACGCTTTATTGAAACGGAGACGAATGCACCCTCTTCTCACCATGGGTGGTCTAGTCAGGAGAACTGCATGGAGAAGAAACCCACAGGCAATTAACATGCAAGCCAGACTGAAGATCTCTGGTTTATGCATTACACACAGCTGGGTTCCAGTTATCACTCAAGTGGATCATACTACAGAGTGTGTGCATGTTTTTAAGCTTTAAGAGTAACAGCGTGTTTATGAGTGAATGTGTTGTATGCGGCTGACAGTGACAGTGTAAGAGTGGTGGTGGTGAATGCAAATCAACAATCATTCTCTGTTTACAGCTGCAAGTCCCAACCAGCAGAATCAGGAAGCCCAGTGGGTTGGTCTTAACTGGAAGACAGCACCAAACACAGGTAGTCAGAAGCTAAATCAGGATTGCCCACAGAAAGTTATACGTGTTGCATGTGATGTTGATTTTTTTTCAGCTTGAACTTTTGCTTTTCTCCAGGATTTTTTAAATGATTTTTTCAATCCGTTTTATATCTAATGGGGCACTTTAATAAAGCTCCGGTAACAGCCAGACACAGATTAAAACCAGACTAACAGTCTGCAGGCATTCTTCTCTGATAGGCTGTAGTTACAAATGCTAACGGGCTCGCAATGACACTGACTTGATGATGGCACTAGTTACAGGATCACTAAGGTCATTACAGTTCTCATGACAATCTATGCAAATTTGTTATACAGAAACTTCAGTCTGAGGTTACTCAAGTGATGTCACTCGACTCGACAAAGCTCCTCCAGAGCCACAGAAGACATTACACCACTGTTTTCACAGGCTGTGTAGTCCTGTCACAAGTAAACTGACTTTGACATGTAAAACCTGTAGAGTGAACCTCATAAGTGAAGCATGTCGTATGATTTGAGACAGAAACAGAAATTTAAAGACTATGATTTTTGAGAAGGACTCATGTGAAACCTGTGACTTCTACAGTCTTTCAGTTTGTCTGAAGTGCACAACCACCAACTGCTGCAAGCTTAATGGACAGAAAAAGCTAAGGTCTGCAACCCAAACTGTGTCTAAAGGTCTCCATGTTTAATTTATGTCACATATAACTAAACCACTGTCAGACAGAGGGAGAACCCAAATAAAGATTGCATCTTTGTCCAGACAGTCTCTCTCAGGCTTAATTGATCCAACAATGGATCTTTTTTTTTAGTCTCATACTTCTTACATTCCAAAATCAGAAACTCTCCTCTTATCCTGATCCAAATATAATGATCTGCATTTCTTTCCCTCAATGTGCTTCACAGACTCTTTTGTCAGCTTTTGAGGTAATTGTCATATCATGTTCTGCTGCTTATGTGGGTCCAGGCCCAGGTCGTCGGGGCAACTGTCCCCCAGTTCACAGTGCACCAAAGTCCTACGGCACCTCCCACAGGTGGTGGGCCCATGGGAGGCAGTGCAGTGTAATATTAAAAAACACTTAAGACAGAGACAGATACACACGGAAAGAAAACTGTAGGTAAACAGTAATACAATATCAGAGAAAAATGACCTACACAACTGCGTGTGACTTTATAAATCTGAGATAGCATGTTTGAGTGTGTGGCCATCCTGCTGGGAGATACTACATCATTCATCATCTCATTAAGAGGCTTATAAGAAGGAAGAAAAATGGATAGTTGGGCCTACTTGCGAGAGTCATCATCATTGGACGAGAGTGCCAAATGGGTGGGGCATTCTGAGCATACGCTCATCTTCATTGGTAGATTGCTGTGCATGCTGGTGACGGCAGCTGATCTCGGGGATTGTGCACAGTCAGGTGCAGCAGTCAGTCAAAGCTCTGGCTCCCAGTCTGCAAGTTGGCGAGCTGCCCTGAAATGCTCACCCAAAGCCACAAGAGATACCTGCAATTTGTCACCCCTATAAAATAACATTCTCCATCTAAATTGTCATTTAGGGGCAGAGGAGTTTGTGTTTCTACAGGGAATGGCGCTTAGCACCATATCTGTGTTTCTTACAAGGCATTTTATTATCAAGAACTCACCCACCCCCCACCCCCAATCCCCAGTCCACCCCCATTTCTCCCACCCCCCAGCCTGGTGTTTTTGTGGCAGTTGGCAGAGACAGAGGAAGGTTTTAAAGAAGACATTTAATCTTTCCTGGCTGCAAAGCTTTCATACTAGTCAGTGTAAAGACAGGCAGGAAAAGCCTAGAGGGCAGTGCATCAATTCTTTGTTTGACGACCGGCTTGGCAGATTGCCAGGGCCTGATTTCTCACACCATGCAAGCCACAGCACACCTCAGGCTTAGGAGACAGAGACAGATGGAAAGATTGACGAATGAATTAAGATCTTGAAATTGCTCTATGTTCCATTAACAAATGTTGTGAATCTTTTTGTCTGTTGTGACTATACAGATCATGTCATCTGTGTTGTTACACAGGAAAGAATACAGTTTTCTGTAATTGTAATAAGTTCTGTAACATTGTAAATAATGGGGGGTGGGGGGTGCTCATAAGCATTGATCAGCACAGTAGCACAGCAGATTGCTGGTTGACATTGGTTTGTATTGTGGTAAAAGTTGAGCCAAGTTCCGTTTTTCCTTCCTGTCAGAGCTAATGTCAGTTAGAAAGCAAACTACGGCTGTACTGCTTCCATCTCGCTCACTCGAAGTAACATATAGAAGCAGAGTAGACGGGAGACAACGAGAGTTTATATCCATTTCTAACAAATGTGGTACACTGTAAACTCGTCAAATTCTTAATAGAAAGTTCTTTATGCAAGTTTCAAACAAGGGAGCCGTAAGGAGACTTCACTATGGGTAAGAGTGGGTACGAGGGATTTCTGTGTATAAAAGGCTCGACTCTAGAGAAAATGGGTGAGAAGACACTGTTGATCCCAGCAAAAAAAAAAAAAAAAGAAAGACAAACTAATAATATACTTTTGGGGTCAAATTTGGAGCAGCCAAATATGTTTATTCCTGTATTGTACTTGATTTCAGCATCCATCGGCCTCCACTGGTTTACACAGTGGATCAGTTACCATTCTGTCACCGTGAGTGACACGTGTTGCAATTCATCTGCACGAGTGCTACCTCACACATCTGTCACAAAACATGGAGATGCATCGAGCAGTAAGACTATTCAGTGGTGTCGTTTTATACATATGACATACTTCACTCAGTGGATACTTCCCTGAGGGCTTCTTTTCCTCCCTCCTCTTTTCCTCCCACCCCCTGCTGTCTGTTTTATTGTGTATGTGTATGTATATGTACTGTGAGACTACAATGAGCACCTTTTTAATGCTGATCAAACAATCGTGCCATGCTCCCAAATGTCACACCAAAACACACACTGGGACGAGTCAGTGCAAATACACACTAAGTACATAAGTAGACGGAGGGCAACACGGACAGTATAGGAACTGTTTTACCTGTGTACTGATCTGCCAAGTCTCCACCATGGCCTCCGCTCTTTGATGCACTGGAGGGACCATCTCCCTCAGTTCGTCTGAACGTCTCTTTCCGTTTCACCTCAGCATGAGGCAGTTATATCTCCTCCCATCCTCACACTCTTTTCCTCCTGTCTGTAACAAAGAAATTAAAATGAGATGAGAGGCAAATAAAGAAGATGTGCATCAGTATCTGATGTGCCAGTAAATGGAGCGGCCGGGCAGCTGTGGAAGCTGTAATATTATTTCTACTGTAGACTGGGCAACCTACCAGTGGTGTTAAGAAAACAACACCAACTACAGCTCCCATGTTATTCATCTTATTTTTATAAGCCTTAAGTAAAAATTATTGGATGTGTGTATAATCTGGAAGAATAATAAATCATAAGAAGCACATTCTTTCAACTTTGCTTAGTGTCTGTTTATTTGCCAAAAGGCTATTCTTCTGTTCCCCTTTTATTTTTCCTTCCATGTGTGTCTTGGCTCATTTGAGAAAAATAAGGTAGGCATTTGAATATTTTGCCTCCACAGCATAACAGAGTTGTGGCAATTATTAGTGCTGGAATATCCTGCCTGAGTTTAACAAAAGATCACACGTAATGCACCCATTGACTTTCACAATGTATTGCATTTACACCTGATTTTACTGCTGCCTCATGTCTGTTGATGAACCATTTTTAATTGTCTGTTAGTGTTATTTCTATTTAGTCACATTCGTTGAAATAAAGCAACAGTCTTTCTATCGTAGGTCATGAATGATGGATGCTGTGCATTGGTGGAATTTCCCACACTTGCTTTGTGCCTGTCCCTGGCACAAAGCTGTAGCTACAGGACACAGAGGTCATGTCTTCAGTGCTGTCGCTGGGAATTTGGGGTTTTACCAACATGAGGACGATTTTACATTCTGCCACATTACACTTGGTGAATTTTAAGACCGACTATTCTTTAGGTTCAATATTCTTAAATTTTACTGTTTCTAGACCAATTAAAAGTTCACAATTAAGTAAATTATATCTTCCCATAGTGTACATTGCTTTGAAAGAGCATTCAAACAATCAAGATAAAAGTTCCATAAATTATATTTTTACAGTTGATATGAGTATGTGTAAAATGTGAATTAAAAACAGTCTTCTTCTTCTCAAGGCTAAGGGGAAGAGATGGCCGACTGACTAGCATACGGGCAAGGAGGCATGTTAACTAAATGGAGAGCGACCCATGTTGTTGTTAGGCCTAGGTTAGGTGTTTAGTCTCAGCCAACTCACCATATTTTGCATCTTTGATTAGCAAGATAACTTTCAAAGATATTCCAAACACATAATAATGGACTAAAGAAGACCAGGACATGGTTAGCTCAGCAGTTCTTAATTTTAGTTAGGAAAAACTGTTAGCTGCTTATCTTTGAATTCAATAAAATGTACTCACCTGTAGATTTCCACCGTCGACCTTCTGACCTCTCGCAGCAGAAGAAGCACTGTTGAAGCTAACATTAATAACATTAAGATGTGCTGGTTCCAGAGCTGTGGTTTCTGTATGGGCATGTTAGCTCACTGGCATGGATTGCTGAAACATGTCAATGGAGCAGAGTTCGTGTTATTAGCTCCACCTGTTGCTGTTGCTGCTAATGAGTCAAGAATGTCTGCTGTGAAACAAAGCACCCAGTGGATAAAGATACATATTTTCAAGACTATTAGTAAAGAAAACAATGTTTTTCTGTATTTTTTAAAATAGTTTGTGGTCACTGTTTAAGAGAAGAAATAAAATTGGCAGCCAAAAAGATGTGTTAAAAAACATGAGACTGAAAAATGTAGGCCTGTAGCGGTTATTGTCCTGTACAAACAAGCTTCTTTATAGATAAGCGGCAAGTAATGGGTATGTGATCAGTAAGACTGGGGTTTGATGACATTTTTTCAAATCTGAATCCAGTATCAAATCTATCAAATCTGAATCCTCTCACATCCCGTATAAAATCTCGTTTAAAAAGTAGTTTTCATTATTTGCAAATAATTAGCTCTAAATAACTGTAGAACAATTCAGTCAGGATCTGTGATCAACTGTTGTTGGGCAACAAGCTAAAAATACATTTTTTTAGCAGTAAATTAAATTAATCAACGCTGACATTGTTCAAGCTACTCTAATTTATCACAGCCTAGAAAATGATCTGAGCACACGAAGAGACAAAATGTTGATTGCTGATTGACAGTGTTGTGCATGAACGTGTTCAGTGAACAGCGTTCATATTTTTCTTTGGCAGCAGTTTGGAGAAAGCAACATAAAGCAACAGACAAAAGATTCAGGATCGTTGTTACACAATTAAAACTGACTGGCTACGACTGATATAATCAGCTGCCTTGATGTTGGTCCTTTTAACTGGCAAAAGCAACAGCTAGTGCCAGTTACACATGAGAAGCTTGCTAACATCTACCTGCATGTTTTATTGGTCTTTGGTAATGAAAATATAACAGAGAGAAACATGGTTCGATAAGAGATTTTTTAGCACTGGAGTTTAACAGAGTATGTTCCCAATTTGGAACTGGCTCCAAAATGGAAATGAACCTTGGAACCCAACCCTAGTGTTCAACTTTTCAAGTTTTCAGATTTTTACTGTTTTACTGTGATTTACTCAGCTTGTTAGACAGCCTTAACCCATTTTTTTTTTTTTTACAATATTGTCCAACAAGAATGTCTCTGTCCAGTTTCTCTCTTTCCATTTCTTAAATTTCCCTTAGTGTTTCTGTTGAGGTTGGCTGCATGACAGAGCCCTCCAGCCTCATGGCAAAATCAAGATGTTATCACATATTACCTTGTTGACACAGCAGTGACAGCTGCAGACATGAATTAGTGACACGAAAGTCTTTGGAAAAAGCCAGGCAGGGAATGCATGATTTTCTCCCCTGACAACATTATTATATGCCACTGAGTGTATCTAAGATTATTAAACAGGGCATTGTCATACTTTGCAAACATCCCTTTGACAAAGAAAAGAGAATATATATATATATATATATATATATATATATAAGTACAGTGAGAAATGGAAACACACAGATGTGCTATACAGTGAATGTGTACACAGGTGTAAACACATAATTGCTGCAGGCTGACTGAAAATTTTACGAACTGGAATGACTTACTGATGGTTTAGATGTGGCTGATTAAAATAACACAAATAACACTGAAAATGTTCTGTTTGATGGAAACAGCACTTCACGAAAAGTCAAAATAAACATAAATGTGCATTTATTATTCACACAGAACCTATACATAATGGCATGGTTTGGTTCTATTTAGAGTTGTGTACTACACGGTTTTGGTTCAAGCATTACTCAGAAATCAAAACACTGACTCCCTATTTCAACTGCTTTCACCTTGATAAACTTGGTATTCTTGCTGGTACTTACTATTAGAGCAATCAAATTTAGAAGTGGATTCAGATGTACTTCACTGCAGTCAAATAGTTAGTCAAACTACAGGAAACCTTACATCCCTGCCTTCTTTATTTATGCTTACCATCAGTATAAACTACGTCTGTGAGAACCATTGGTAACGGTATAGGCCTTGAGGCATGTGAATTGGTTTAACCCCTGCAGGTACATCATGGCACTTGTGCAATGGAAAGACTGCTGCAGAACAGCATGAGAAGAAGCAGATGATGATTGGCAGGGCCCTCTGCACAGCAGACTGGCCGACCGACTGGCTGACGGGCTCACTGCCCAACTGGTTAGGGGTTTTCCTTGTCTGCAGCTGGAAGGGAGGGAGACATAGGGGTGAGGAGAATGTAGAATAGAATTAGGAAGAGAGACAGAGAAAGAGAAAGCACAAGGGAGTGAAAGTGAGAGAGAGGCGGACAAAGCACGGTGCCAGCAATTTGCTCTGCTGTTGCCTCGGGATCCTTAATAAACACATCCATAAACTTGCTGTGTCCCCCTTTTCTTCTCTCTTTTTGTCAGGCTGACCAAGTTAAGGCACACAGTGGAGGTTAAAACAGCCAAACTCTTGTTAGATTACCTTTTTTATTTCTACAAAATAGCTTACTCAGTTTTCTAGGGAAATCAAAGTCTAACGCTATGGAAAGATCCTTTTGACCAGGTCCGCCAACTAACAGAGTGTTGCAGTTTAAAACAGGTCAGAAACTCATGATTTGTACCTGACACACTTTCCAATTTCTATTAATCTGTGCATTTACCCTTCTTAGAATCTTGTTAAGTCAAGGGTTACAATCACTGCAGCACCAAAAAAGCATCTTTCAATTTATTGTAACCATGATGACGAAAGTACTTACTTCAACCCAAACCATGATCTTTCTCAAAACCTAACCCCTCTGTTTTTGTGCCTAAATCTGACCAAACCTTTTTCAATACAATACAATCATCACAGCAGAAAAGGCTTAGTTATTGACAGCGTATCTCTGCCATATCTCTTATCTGTTGGTAAGGGCACAGTGCTACTATGGATGGTGTCAGAGAGGAGGGACAAACAACCCAAACAGCCTCTGTAAACCCCTTACCCCACACCTCTTTGACATCAAAATTGTAGTGGGGTCGTCCAAGAATTTTAGCAACCTTCAAAACTGGCAATATTTACTACTACTTGCTTCACTATTTCTAGGTACAAAGGATTGTGACACTATGAATTCTCTCAAACAGAGACTGAGACGGGCTCCATCATCCCCATTCGAAGAATTAATTCGCCCTGCTTGCCCTGTCTTAATAACAGGCTTTTTGTCCATTCCTTCAGTTGTAGTTCTTTGGAACAGCTATAAACACGTCTGCCTTCAGACTTGGGCAGACAGCATATCATATAAATGCAGCATATCCTGGTCTATAGACTCGAATCAGGTTCTTAAATCTTAACTCTTAAATCTATTGATATAACTACAGTATGTATGTATGTATGTATGTATGTATGTATGTATGTATGTATGTATGTATCTGTCTATCTATATTTGACATGTCTATGGCCTTGACCTGGAAACAGCCTCTCTGTAACCTGGTGAACTCTGTCAATCCATTCATTCCTCACCCTCCCCCCACGCCCAGACACTGCAGCTGTCCAGTCTCCCTCTGGGGTCAAAGGGAACATCCTACTTGAGACTGGCACCTGTTGGCCCTGTCTTAGCCCAGCCTTCATAAAGACAACAGAGAATTGAATAAAGCAGGCTTAAAGCCACGAGGCCCGATGGTGCCTCTGTTCGCCCCAGTGTCACTGCTTTCCTCCACCTCGTTTACACACAGTGTAATTGTGATTCTCAAATGTCTAATATGCCATTTGGAAGACTGAGGAGGCCTAGTTCTTCATCACAGTTGAACAATCAGGGATGCAGTGGGTTTATCAATGGGAGAATGAGTCTCCAGGGACTGTCTATGCTGGGACTTGTTATGCAGTGGAAAAAGTTGTTGGAAAATTGGCAAGCAACTTGTCTTCCTGTGTTTAAAATAATCAGAATCTGTCTTTAGGGCTCGAGTTTAAGATAAGATCATAAAAAGCAAATGTAAAACCATCACATCATACACCTGCTTGTCAGTGTAGATTTCTATGGATTTCTAAGGACAGACAAAGTTGACATGTTGCCAACAACTGTCTCTTCAGCAGTTTCTATACCCATACATACACATACAGTATATAGTGTATATAGATAACCATAGCAGCACTGTGCACAGCAGGGACAGTAATAACCACCATACCAACCTGCCAGCTTTTGGCCATTTAACTTATTCTTGTCACAGTTTGATGGTTCACTTCCTCTTATCAGTGTCTTATTTTTAGCTTAATGTGCACTCAGCTGTCCAAGAGTGTAAATAGAGGGTAGATAGATCCCAATGTCAGGTTGACACATTGAAGCCAGAGGAAAATTGGTCTGATAGTGACTTTGACAATGTGTGAGTAACTGCTCTGATCCTCTCCTTCTTTAGCACAAATCCCTGTCATAAAGACCAATGAAGAAGAGATTTAGTGTAGTCTGGGAGGTCTGCCTAAAAACTCTAATATGCCTGTGTGCATGCATGTGTGCATCGTATCTGTGATGTAACTTGAAATGTTTCCAGGCTTTTCTTTTCTCTTTCCGCTGTGTTTCCATCTCGCCTTGTCTTGCTGTCACTCACACTCAAACACCCCTCTGCTTGACTTATAATTAACTGCAGTTGTTAATGGGCTCAAGAAGAATTTAGTTTGTAAGCCGATCCTACAATTAGGGCTTGTTGACTTTGCATAAATGTTGGGGGCTGCCCTCCCCAGGGGCACAGGGCAAAAGAAGGGCGTCTTTGAGGGGCTGCCAGGCCTGACCAGACCTCCTGAGATGTTGGAGGGGGAAGTGGGGTCTAAAACACACACAGAGGAACCTCTTCCAGTCTGCCCCTTTGGGGTTATACAGGACATCAGGTTAACCTCTGGAAACTTAGATGAGACCCCATGGACCAGTGATTCTCAAATGTGCATCCCCAAGTGCTAACCATGCAGAATTATTTAAAGAGGAAATGAGCTTGGAACAACTTGGATATATCGTATGAGTCCTCTTTTATAAAAATGAAGTTAGCCTTGTTTTAAAGATCACTGGGTTAAGCTTTGTGTTTTTACTGTTAGAAAAAAAAGAGATTTTTAGGGTTTAAACATTTAAACACATGAAAAATAAATTACAATTTCATTTCAGACTGTATTTTAATTTAATCAAGATATATATAAATCATTCAGCTAATCTCAGCTTTCACTCTGACCACAACTCTTCCCATACTGTGCAGTGTAAAGTTATTTTATATTATTATTATTTCTGTCTTGGCATGAAATTGACGCCTGTGTCTGTTTGGTTTGATTTTTAAAGATCCTCAAATACAGCGTGTCTCAATGGTAAAAATAAAGTATTTAAGAGTTTAACTGGTGAAAAGTAACCAAAATTTGAAATTCAAAATTCAAGTTTGTTTGTTTGTTTGTTTGTTTTTGATGCAGGCATGGAAACCATTGCAGCTGCCTTACAAAATAATTGTGGGTTTTTGCCAGAAAACCAGCTCCGCAATCGCTTCTTTTCTTTTACTGGATGCTGCAAGTCGCAACAAGTGCCAGTGCTCTTTCTCTTTTGTCTGTTCTTCTGTGTTGCTTAAGAGGGAGGTGATTCAGCAACACAAAGAGAACATGCTGTAAAATAAGAAACTAAATGATCAACATACTCCTGATCGCATGTTAACACAACTTCCAGCCAGAGTTCAGTCACTGTGTCTGAGCATCACTGGGGCTTCAAGGGATATTTGTTTATAAAACCTATTGTAGTTCATAGTTAATTGATTTCATTACAATAAACATTCAATAAAATATATTACTGTATACTTCTAACGCAGTTTTGATGCTTACAAATGAAAAGTTTAAATCCGAAGCAATAAAATGCACTTTTCCTCAGTTCAGTACACTCAGGACCTTTGCTGCTACAATGTTACTTGATTGAAATAATTTTGTTGGCAATTAATTAATTTTTGCCATTGAAATGCTGAAAGTGGGCACTAGCTGCTGAATTCATCATAAACCCACATAGCTCAGTCTGTGGTTAACAGAGACAGTGTTGATAGTCAAATTTGTTTTATATGAACTGAACACATTTACACCTACAGTGGAAGCACAGATGTTTGGATTGATCGCGGTCACAGTCTGGGTGTGATAGTTTTGTGTGGCGTAAAGCTAGCTAACAAAACCTAGCAGCAGTTACGTTATATAACGTAATTCCTGTCAGGAATCAGGAGAAATGCATCATTTAATAAAAACTGAAAACACGGCACTGTAAAAGTGGAATTTCATCCAAGACGTAGTACAAATGCAGTAAGAGATATACAGGGCTAAGTTAGCAGCTCATCATCTCTCCGTCTTTCTCGATTCCCAGTCAGTCCTTTGTTGGCAAGCCACTGACTATGCAATCAAAACAAGAGGATTTAATTGAAATTTATGCAATAAAATTTATTTCATGGAGCGTAGGTTTGTGAATTTTACTTTCCATTTTTTCCAAAGTTGTTGTAACAGTATACTTTCCAGAGTTTCCTTTAACAGCTTATCACAGCCATCTGATAAACCTAGAACTAAACTTCATTTAAATGATTGTTTTGTAGATTATCAATTTTAATTTAATGGCCAACAAAGATTATTTATATTAATATTTTCAATATATAACAAATTTTATTGGAATGCCTGGACAGAGTTCATGGCAGAAGCACCTTCTTACATACAGTGTCATACTTTGGAAAACAGGCTGTTTACATTGGAAAACAGGCTGATTGGGCTACAGGGTCTTGGCAGACTGTGTTGTTGTTTCATGTCTTTATCAGTTTAATTACACTTCACCTTAACAGACTTTCTAATGACTCCCCTAATGATTTCCTCTGTTTCTGTCCTTTTCACACTTTCAGTCTTCTACAAATCAGATTCTAAAACACGTCTCAGTAACACTTGTTAGTGTGAAGACTGATTTATGAGCTCAGTGTTGATTGTAAAAGCATCTTGAGGATTCAGTGAGTAAAAGAAAACTGTCTCTTTAGAAACCATCTAGCAACCCATGATAAATCACTCTAAATCACAGGGTTTGGCCACTACTGTGCGTACACACAAACACTACTAACACACGGGCACACACTAACACGCACACACATAAGACAGGCTCACTTCACTTCAAATGATCGGTAATTTATGAGGAGGTCTTGCTGTGTTGTTAGGTCAGAGTTCAGAGCTAAACAGCAGCAAAGATATGGTGGGGGGTGTCTATGACAGAGAGAGACTTTGGCAGTGAATCAGTGTAAGAGCTGCACTCTGAATAAATCAAACTCTCAGAGCACACACTCTGGTACGTTTACTGATCAGTCCAATCCCTCCATTTTCACAGATTACTCATGTACTGTACTGTACACAGTACCTCAACTGAAAAGGGTATGTGAGGCAGGTGAGAGGTGGAAATAAATCACGACAAATAACTTATATACAGATGGGTCAGAAGAGTTTTTGATGTACCAACACCTCTGAGTATTGTTACACTTGAAGTTCAGATGGCATGCTGCAGCTCCGACAGGCTTCTTCACCGCTGTCAGGCTGGTTATGTTTGTTAATCTGGTTCCTGGTCTGTTTGTTTTGATAGTGTTGTCATGTGTGAATATGATGCACTGTCCTATAATCACAGATTATCTGCTCTTATTGCCTTTCATGTATTGTGCAACAGCTTTTTGCCCAAGCATGATATATCAAAATGAACATATTAAGAAATCATCCGGTATGAAGAACTCCTCTGTGGTTTTTCTACCCATTTTAAGTTTTGGTCATGTGATCTTGATCATTAGAACACCTTAACAAGAGAGAGAAATCACCTGCTGCAGAGCAATCGTTAGACCTGGTGACTCCCAGTGGATGGCAGCCAGAGCATCACAAATCATCACAATGTTTGTTGGCAACAGATATTACAGGTTGAAGGCTTATTTTGGTTTCTACTAAAAATAAACCTTTCTGGGTGCAGGAAAAATATGCAGAACCTTATTATATATTCCTTATTATATATTGTGCCCCTCTCGACTGATTAGGCTTCTGGGTGTCCTTTGACAGAATCTGCTCTGGATGAGATTGACTTTACTCAAATTTTGTGGTCATTTTTTTAGACCGTACTTCAAAGAAAGTACTGGCCTACAACAATTTGGATCTTATTTCTGTAGCTTTTACCATCATTTGTACTTATGTACACAAAGAAACTTATGGGATCTGGGAACAAGGCAACATCACCTCAACAAAGCCTGATGGGGCAAATAAACACAAGCAGTCAGAGACAATCAGACAGGTTAAGACAAATGATCAAAACCGTTTTAATTGGGGGTAAAACTCATACAGTGCTCACCCCCAAAAAGTTAAACTAAAAAGCTGATCTGTGAACTGTGATGGGTGTTTATCATGGACACTTTGGGTTTGTATGATTATCTGACTTCTAATGTTTCTCGCCACATTGGATTTCTTTTTAGTGAAGGTGCCATGTTCCCAGATCTTAAAATAAAAATTTCTCATAAAAGTTGAACTGAAATTACAACTCATTTTTAATAAGAAATCATATCCTTGCCATTGCTTAGTCTCATCTGTGATTTGAACACCATTTGTTACTCTGTGAGTCCATATGTTACTCCTACTATTTGTGATTTGACTCACGAGGAAACCGGACCCATGAAAGAGAGACAGCTAACACAATCTAGACCTTTGGATAAAGTGTAATGAACACTACTAAGTGTGTGAAGGCTGCCAATGATTCACCAAGAGTTTAAATAGCATAAATGAAATGTAACATCTAGTGGCTGACATTAGCAAGTTGGGCTAACTAGATCCTATCTTACAAGTTAAGCTGTTCACTGAAGAGTGAGGTGGGTTCTTGCAAATGCTGAATGTTGTAAAGAAAAAAACAACTTAAAACGCTAATGAAGAATAACTAACCGCCTGTGCTTATTGAAAAATGGGTCTTGTATCACTGTTCACAGGCTACACAGGGCTATGATGAACCCCAGTCAGTAGGACACAGCATGAGTTGACAGTGCATCTCATGTCACTGCCAGCTCTGAAATGTGAGTCAACCAATGCCATGGTTTCCTCTTCTTTTGAAAAATGGAAAAATTATGTACAATGGTTATAATATTAGTTTAGATTTTTTTCATACAAAAAGTGAGGATAATTCAAATTTCAGTTTGACCTAAAGCAGTGCTCTATCCTGAAGGAATTCTGTATTTCTTGAATGGTAAACCTCAGCTAGTCTTCCTCTTTGCTGTCTCAGTATGTCACTATTTCCCAGACTTCACTCAGTTTGTGTGACTGATACTTTCCTGAATGTGGAGACTCTCAGGAGCTTCACTAACTGTGTCATATTTCTCTGAAAACATATCATCAGGCTCACTTTATGGCTAACACAAACTTATCAGCATTCAAATTTAAAGTCTGTGTCATGGTGGTTCCAGCATTTAGTCCACCTCCTTGTATCGCTTAGGGATGTTATGCTGTTATGCTGTATGGAAGACAGATGAACAGTTAGTCCAGCCATTATATCATATCTCCCAGTGAGACACATGTTTACAGGACAGCAAATCGAGCTCTAATGAAGTCATCGCCAAGAGAAATGCTGGGATAGGCCCGCAGCGAGTATGTGTGTCCGATGCCAAGTGCCTCTGTACAGTGATGAACGACTGTAGCCGAATTTTGCTAATGATCATTTTGGAAAAGCAAATAGATGTATCCAGCATCAATATTTCTTAATTACGGTCGTTTCCTGTGGAATTCTCTGTTGACGAAAACAGGGCGAAACAATCAATCAGGCGAGAGAGAGAAAGAGAGACTCTGGGAAACAGGAATGTAAACCTCAAAGGATGGATTTCATCATTCACAATGGATTTTCACCTTTTTCAAAGTGTCTAAGTGTGTGTGCGCACATGTCTGAGAACAGTAAAGGGAGTGACACCCACATTAAAGAAAGCAAGTGTGTGTGTGTGTGTGTGGTAACCAAGAGAAAAACATAGTGACTTTCTCTGCCCTCTAAATCCCCTGCAGGCTACATGCCAGTGGCTACATGCTGCTCAGAGTGCTTTAATGCCCTGTCAGCTGTGCCAGTGGGAAAGAACACACACACACTCATTGAATCATGAGCTAAAACACACACACACAGAGCTAACCCCACAGTATAAAGGGCTGCAGCTGCTGCCAAGAAGCATGTATGAATCCTGAGAGAGAGTATGTACTTGACAGTTTGGGAATAGCGGCATGACATGAGTATATACATATATTTATTTGATACTGGAACTGTGACTATGCATAAAATAGTGTAAAGTTACAGTTACAGTTACATACATGTGCACACTGATCATCTACCATCCATCCCACTTTCTTCACACCTCCTAACCCTCATTTAGTTCAATAGGGCTGTAAAAGAGGAGGACTTATTCTGGGTGCCCGAGGTAAAATCCCTGTTAATCTCCTAATAGACAATATTAGATGACAGACTGTTGAAGCACTTCCAAGACTGTTATGGTTCAGTCTCACCACTTTTATCGACCTAATTTCCATTTTCATACCAAAAACCTCTGACATACCTGCTGTACACTGCCTGCCCTTAAAACTGTACACAGAAAATGTCTGCAAGTTGCTGGAGAAGAGACAGGTGAGGGAACAGTAAAGAGCTAGGTAATTCCTGCCTGAGCTGGTAGAGACCAAAACAGAGAAGAAAGGAGGGTTAATACTGGACTTACATTTGTGACAGGTGGACAAAGACACAAGTCTAAACAAATGCTAATGTTGCTCCGTAGCTGCTGGATGTGTCAGGGCCAGATTACACTCAAACAGAAGGAGCTTGTGCAATGTGTTGTCCACCAATGTCAGAAGGCAGAAGTGCCGCAAATAATTCATACAGCTGGATAATCAATCAGTTTGGTTTCAGAAATTCTCAGAAATGGTCAAAAGCAGCCTCCTTAAATCCGATGTCAGAAAGGTACATGGGGTGAGGGATTCTGATGCACATGTTGCTGTAAATTACAATCAATGAGATGCTGAGGAGCATTAAGAATACTATTAAAGGGAAACTCTCAAACTCTGTAACTTGAAGCCGGTTTTGCAAATATAATGGAAAATGCTAATTTTCAGGTATTCAGATATTAAAGGTTTACACTGTCAAACCTTTAATATGTTTTCAAACATGTACTATCCAATTATACTTTATCCTTCTGCCACCTCCTACCCACCACTCGTTGTTAACCAGACTCTCCAGTGTGAAAGGCTGGGATTAACCTTGGATTTGAAACGAGTCGCAAGCCCATACACTCACCAATCCCTCTGTGGGACCCGCCCTCATGAGCTCATCTCTGCCTAATGAATAGCTCAGGTCACAGGTGAACACACACAGACAGACAGGGACACCCACACAACAGATAAGGACAAACAGACAGATTGTGTGCCTTTACACATGCAAATACACACACTCACTACTTCAGCATATTAGGTCTCTTTCTCTTTTTGTGAGAGTTTCTTCAGTCAGATTTGATGGTATTGTTGCTCTGGCAAAGGGAGCTCTGAAAAGGAGGCAGTGATTTCAGACCAAAAGCAGAGCTGAGAGGGAACATGTCTTAACCTCAGACCCTCCTCACACATATACACACATATACACACAGAGCCAGGCTGAATATGAAAGCATTTTAGCTGCAGCTCCTTTATCAGGGTCGTTGCTCTGAGAAATAAAGAAGTCAGATCTGTCAAAATCCCTTTTGAAAGGAGAAGGCTTAGCAAGTTGCTGGTGAAAACTATGTGTGTGGTAAATGTGTATATGTCTGCCTACTTTCTTCTGTCACATATAATCCCATATTCTCTCACAAGGTCCTCACTGAAACACTACACACATTACCAGTGGTTCGATTTAAGCAAGACAGCAAACAACCTGTCATATATAACTCTGTGCATCAGAAGAGCAACACTTAGACACAAGACACTATTGACGACACCACTGACAAATTAATTGAAGACAAAATACAACTTATCATAAAACTTAAATTTCTTGTGGAGGCTAATACACCAGTTTTAAGCTAAAACTAAATTAGCATACAAATATCTCATCTGCCAATCAGTTATCTGCCTACTGTCATCAAACTTAAAAACACTGTTTCAACAGTAAATATATATATTTACCATTATGATACATTGCATACATCTTAATAGCATGTGCTATTAGCATTGTGTTATTACTTATATCAAATCATCACCTATGTCACACCTATCTGTCTTCGTGTGTCACCTATGTCACACCCATCTGTCTTCGTGTGTGTTGTCATCCTAGTTTCCCCATGTAAAATGGTAATGTTTCATATTATATTACACTATCTTATCATATTCTCAGGCACTCCTCCTCTCTCTCTCTCTCTCTCTCTCTCTCTCTCACACACTCACACAGTGTCTTGTAGTGTGATCTGCTGAGGAGATAGTGCTTATTAGTGTCCCATAAATCTCTTCTACCTCCCAGTGGGGCCCTAAGTTGTAATTTACAGCAACACGTGCTGCTGATGTTCAGGCTTCAGCCAGTGTGAGTTTCTGAGGGCTGACGGCTGCTGATAGCCAACTTTAACTTCATGACAAAGATGATAAGACCATCATGGGGCACTAAAAGTTGTTTAGTGGGCACAGTTATTATACTGAATATGTAAATGTGACCTCCAGTCACTTTCACCACATCAGAAGTGAACAACATTAACATAGATATGAGTCTAACCTATGTTTCTGTTTCCCAAGGGCAGAAGTGCATATTGCTCTGTACCAGCAAAATTACTACAATCAACACATGCCACCACCTCTTTGAGTGCTGGGAGGAGAAGAAGAGAAAAAAAACAAAGGAGGGGTAAGGTAGAGAAGAGTTACAAGAAGAGGAAATAGAAGTTGAAAACAGGAGGAGAGGAGGTTGGAAAGGAGATAAATTGTGTCTCCTGTGCTCACAGCAGGCCTTTCAAGGTTGAAACAGGACATTTAAGTGGACAGGTATTGGTCTTAACTCCAATAATAGCTCCAGAAAACCCAGACTATTTGCAAAATGGCATTTGGAGGCAACAGTTGTTGAGGTTGAGTGACAGCAGAGCAGCGCACAATGGCGGGGAATAAACGTGTAATCTGGGGTATCGTATTCAACGTACTGGTAAAACAGCACACTGGGAGTGAATGGAGTCTTTGTGGAGGCTGTGGCTTACAGGCTCATTTGCATGCAGTGATAAACGTTGTTTACACTGGACATACAGCTCTGTGAAGTGGTAGGTAAACGCAGCAGGAATGATAGATTTACTGCCTCACATGGGAGCCAGACGGTTATGTAGTGAGCATACACACACACTCACCCAGCTGCACGCATACATACACACACACACAGACCAATTCATGCAGCAGGTATGCAAACATGAAATACACAGAAAAAGATATGCAAACACACACACACTTAGTTGGATCATTTCATGGAACGGGGATGTAACATACACACACAGGTACACACATGAAACAGTATCCATTTTCCTGGTGATAAATGCCCACTTCTTTCCTCATATTTCCAGCCAATCTATCAACATCACGCTTAAACAATATTTATTTTCCCCATGTAGATTTGATAAACACACAGATAAAAGCAAGAGCTTTTGTGGGTGGAGGGGGGTGGAGGGGAGGCATGCGGCTGGCCAGGTCTACTGCCTCATTCCAGGGTGAGGAATCCCCTCGCTAAGCAGAAAGGGCAGGCTGTAGGGAGGGTACCAGGGGCCACACGGGGTCCGAGTCCCATTTAAGGAGCGGCGGATGATTTGTCATCTTCTGGAGGTGACGGACAGGAGGGTGGCAGTGTGGCTTTTGGAGAGAGGTGGAGGTGGGGGTGGAGGACAGGGGCAGCGATTTAAGGCAGTAAACGGGTTTCGGGTCACTGGCATCGCACAGAGGGCCAGTCACTCAGCTCCATAACTGGACAAGGTAGAGGGAACAGGATGGAGTCAGGCAGTGTGGAGTGTGGAGACAGGGGTGATAGATGGTTACCCACCTCCTGCACCCACCCAAAATACCCCTCCAGAACCTGTAGGTCAGTGGAAATGGTAGCTCACCTCTCTTTAAAATAAAGTTCATTCAGTTCAAAGCCAGGCTGGGTATGTTTGTTTTACAGTGCCAGGTAATGTCGTTTTCACCGTGGTGCATGGAGGGCGGGCTGAGCTCTGCCCAACATGTTTGAAGATGACACTGGAGGAGGTGCGTGGGAGCACAGATGCTTTGATGTGCCCACTTTTTCTTTCTTACTCTGTCACTGCTGCTATTGAGCCGTGGTGTGAAACGAACATGACAGCCACATAACCTCCCACCCCCCTCACGTGAGTTTCCCTGTTTCCCACAGAGACTCGTAGCAGTGGGCCGGTGCGGGGGTCAAACATTTTTCTCATGTGCTGCCAGCCAGCGACTGCAGTGAAGGCTGATAAATCAGCTGAAGGTAAACACACAGGCTGTGACTGAGTGAAAAAGAACAACAAAAGACAGCAGAATTCACCCTCTTTAAAGTGGTTTGTAGATTGGATGATAGGCTCAAACATCAAGTGATGATGCAGGCTTCAAGTTAGCAGACAATCCAGTCATAATTAGATTTCAATGAAATAATTAGGGTTGGGTTCCAGTAGCTGTCTCTATTTTGGATATGGACCCGGACTGGCAAAATACAGACAGACACACAGACTTGCTAAGCTCTGATTGTAACAAATCTCTTATTTGTATTAGCAAAGGACAAAGTAGAAAACATTTACGCAGCAGGCTTCTTATATTTAGTTAACACTGACTGTAAAATCCCACCATCATCAGATAATGTCAGTTGTAGCTGACTGGCCTCTTGTTATGTAACTAAAAGACCTTCGTCTGCATATTGTGCTTTGATGGGTTCATGTACCACCACAAACATTTCCCATTTATCCGTGTGTGCATGCACCCAAATAGACAAACAGTCTGATGTATTTATAATTAATTTGTTCAGGTCTTCCAGTTTTCACAATTGTGTGATGATGACGGTCATGGTGATTATAAATGCAGGCTTGTAGATGAGTTAGCTGTAGTCACTGATGTACATTTTTAGGCACACGTGTAGATACACACACGTGCACATGCACACATAAAAGCACTTGACTAGATTTTGCCAGGTCTGACAGAGGCCTGATTGGTGTCTCAGTCGTTGGGTGGGCTGATTTAAAGTGTCCCTGAGGTCTCGTTCCAGGTAGGAGGACAGACAGGGGCCTGGAATCCCCCGCCCACTCCCCTGCTTCCCTCACTGTGAGCAGACCCTGCTCCCACACCCTCCGCACACACTTTCTCAACCCTGATTTCTCCCCATCCACACAGCATCCACGCTTTCTCACACTGGCCCGAGCCTGGGCCCCCCCCCCCACCCCAACAAACCCATACTGTCCCCAACGAGCAGCCGCACATTCCAGCAGCACCCGCGCTTATTATTGGAGGAAATTTATAGGGCCATTTATTTAACTGGATCTGAATGACATTGGTTCTGGATGAGTGGAGCTAGGGCAAACTGCCGGGCCATGTGGTCCAGGGAAAACAGAGCAGGGGATAAATCAACTGACGGGGGGAGGGGGGAGACAGACAGAGAGACAGGGAATAGAGTAAATGTGAGAAGGAAAGCCAGAGACACAAGAGAAAAGAAAGTGGTATTACATACATAACATAAGATAACATAAGATGATTAGTCGCAAAGTTGTAACACAGTGGCCTCTGAAAACAGCACTTAGACCATAGACATCGACACGGGGCAAAATTAGTGCCTACTGACTCCCACACACAGGTTTATTCAGGAATATGCACCATGTGCACACAATGTAAACTTAAATAATATTGTCTTAATGCTGTTGTGTAAAGTTTTACACAGAGTCCTTTCACAAATTTGCTAAAAAACAAACAATACAGTGTCATGCATGAACCTGAGGGCTCCCAGGTTCAAAATGTGATCAAAATGTGCAAATAGAGATACTTCCTGTTGTCAGCTGACGCACTGGATCAATTAGAATATAAAGAAGTGTTCAAAGAAATTAATTTGTAAATTGTGGTCTAATATCTGGTAATTATATTGCTGTAGTTGGATTCAGAAGCTAGTAGTATGATACAAAGTAGCACTGTGTCTTCCCTGATTGTTGATCTTTGGCTTTACAGTATACACACAGAGAGACACAAATCACATGACTCTTTCTGCAACTGTGAACATTCAGGAATCTCTAAACTTAAAGAGAGGAAGCATATTACATAGCCAGGGGGATCTAACAGGCTTTTAGTATGCATGTGTGTGTGTGTGTGTCTCACTCACAGGTGTCTTGATGATAATCACAGAGCTGACAGGGTTCAGACACAGAATGAAAAAAAGACATGCTTTAAAATAACTGTTGTAACATGAGTGTATAAAAATAAACAGCTTGAAAAGATAAACTGGCAGTGAAAACTGAGGAGAAGATGCATCTGCTCGAGCTGAAAATGATTTAATTTGCATTTATTCTAAAGCTGTTTAATTCCACCTAATAAATGTACAAAGAAAAGAGGAGGGGGACACAACAACATTCTGGGGACACGAATGAATATATGAGAAAAAAATGAGTTTCTGTAGGTTTTAAAATTTGTCAAAGCTTTCCAACAAACACACTTAGTGCTACTTCCAGCTAGCAACAAAAACATCCATACTGTCAACATCCTGCTTTTCAAATCCAAGTGAATAAAAAAAATAAAGCACAAAAAAAAATTAAAATAAAGGTGGATCAGGTCAGATTTTTGTAAGTCAATATAGCTAATTACATAATGCAAGATATGTCACTGTCAGATGTTTCTGTTTTGTAAAACTCAATTTTGAGTCTCAGTGGCTCGTCCCAGGATTCACCATCACCGTTTGTTAGGAGGTACCATGTGTGAACCTTGTTCAGATCAATATTTAATTCTGAGCCACCAAAACACAGGGATATGCCAGTGAGATGACCTAGCTAGCACCTAGTGTGTATAAAGGGGCAAATTCAAGCTGGAGTCTCATATTCCCAAATCTGAGGGACAATTAAAGTGCATATCAAACATATTAAAAGACCCAGACTGCATACTGACTTTCATCCATGAATTTATTAAGAGTTTCATCACATGCCAACATGTGATCTGACCCCTCGTTGTACTTGAAAACAAATTTGATCTGGTGCTACCAAGTAATGTACTCCACTCAGGATACTTTTCCAATTTTAAATCGGAATGAATGATATGGAAAAGGCCTTCAGAGGTAACCTGAGCCCTGTTTACTCAGCCCAGCCTAATGCAAACAATCCTACACACACAATCCACCCACACACACACACACACACACACACACACACACACACACAAACTGCACTAAGTGACTGACACTGACGGCTGTCACAGGCCACTGGGGAGGTGGGTAGGCTGGTGGGATGCAGATAATCCCTGTCCACAGTAATGACCTGTCTTCAAAGCAAACTCTCCTTCACCTACTGACACACACACACACACACACACACACACACACACACACACACACACACACACACACACACACACACCCCCACACCCA
>JBBMJY010000024.1:21122815-21142372 GCA_037833715.1 Toxotes lorentzi | reverse complement strand
CACACACACACACACACACACACACACACACACACACACACACACACACACACACACACACACACACACTCATACAGCTGTACCTCACCCTGGATCCAAATCATAAAGATGCCTGTCTAAATGTTTGAAATCAAAAAATCTGACCATCACTTACATGCAGCAGTTTCCTGCAGGTTACTGATTAGATTTTAACAAAACTTAAGGAGTGATGGGCTCCATTTTAACCTTTTCAACACTACACCAACTGGCCTAAAGAGGGTGCTACATTTGTTTAAGTCACACACTGTAACTTGCATGCCATGGACTGTGTATTCACAAAATGTGATAGAATGATTCATCTCATTACTCACAGGTTAAGGGGGGACTACAAGGTTTGTTTTCTTGTTTTAGTTATGGTGACATTTCAACAGATCATCAGTCATCACTGGTCTTTCTACAAAACATGGCTGCATGCGCACACATTTGCATGCACGCACGCACACACACACACACACACACACACACACACACACACACACACACACACACTCAGCTTCATTAAAAAGAATAATTACTCTGCAGACATGTAAATACACGCACAACTTAAATATTATAACTGTAATACACTGCTGCATTCATCATTCACTCACACAATGCAGCTAGCTGTACATGGCAGGGCAGTGTGGGTCAGCAAGTGGGAAGAGTTGGAGTGTGGCGTTCTCACCATTGAAAGCCGCAGCAGCAGGGATCCCAGTGGAGCTGCTCCTGTTTACTCTTCTTATTTGGTCGAGCAGAAGGCTCTCTGTCCCAGTATTAAGCCAGTTCCAATTTCCTGTTCAAATACGATTTGGACAAGTTGTGAGTTTTTTTACTTTTATATTATTTGTGTTCTGGAATGCCTCCCTGAACACAAACTTGGTTAACAATACAAGTTTCAACACTGTAAGTGTAAAATAGTAAACCACTGACGGTGGTAGTTTGGTGTAAATGCATGGAATTTAAAGTATTTTTCTACCCTCAGTGAGATGATATTCATTTTTCCAGTGATTCAGAGGTCTGAAAATGGATGATTTAAAAATGTGAATGTGCCTAAAATTGAAATGTATTCTTCACAGGGCCCTCACATTACATTAGCTTACCTTAAGACTTTTATAACCATCTGTTATCATACTCATGATGGTAGTGCAGGGTAAATTGGGAAGTTAGATAAGACTGATGCCAGCATTTAAGGGCAAATATGGCTACTTAAGCCACATAATGGTTTAGGATGAAAAATATATTGTTTACATGAGAGACAATAAATATAACTTTCATTGCTGCCCTGTGAAAATCTTTTATCTCCTAAACATCAGCTTGTTTTGACCTGTTTTCAGCATTGTGACAACGCATTTTTCAGAAAATCCTCTGAGGTCCACTCACTCTAGCCTCCAGAATCCTGACCCAGGCCCTTTTACCAGCTGAGTCCAGCTGAAAGCATTCCTGCTCTGAGAGGGGAGGGAAGAAGATGAGTTGGGGTGCGGTGTTAGAAGAAGGACCCACCACCCACGACGGCTGCAACGCTCTCTGCTCCTCTGAAGGCCGCCTACCTGCTAATTTGCATCAGTAAACAAGCATCAGACAACATCAAAGTGTCGACACCAATGAGGCCTGACACGGGAATGGACTCGCGTTTAAGCATGTGTGCAGGTATGTGTGTGTCTGCATTTATCTGCCAGTGTGTGTATTAGGTTTTATACGAGGGGGAATGCCTTTTTGAGAATTTGAGAGTACCTTGTCAGTACAACACTGGCTGTCAGTGGAGGATTTGTAAATTTTACCATGGTTATGTTTTAATACTTGTAGTTTTTGTCACAGATTTTGGCATGAAAACAGTAAAAAATTCCCAAAAATCTCAAACAGCATCTATATCAGCTTTCATAACACAAAACCTAGTGTGTATATATGTATGCTAAAAAATATCCATCAATGTGAATGTGTGTATACATGTTTCTTTAGATGGGCTGCCACCCACGGAGACATGTCAGGTAAATATTTGGAGGGTGGGGGGGACCTTGAAGTGTCCAGCGTCCACAGAGGGCACATGCCATCTGAAGCTATTCATCCACTCCACGCAGGAATCTGATATGGACGGAGACACCTGATCCTGCATTAGGCCGCCTCTGAAGCTAAGCAACGTCATGCCTCACCCCAAACATCAACTTGAACCAAAGAGCCTCCAGCCAAACAACTGTGTGTGTGTATATGAGCAAGCAGCTTAACTTTGATGTGCATATTCCTGCTCATAAGAGGACATCATGTTAGCTAAAAATCACAGAAATTTAAAGGACATGGATACTGGCAATGAGAAGCCAAGTGATTGTTTTCAGCTCTTGTAATTCCTGTGTGGATGTGTATGCATGCGGGTGTGTGTGCATGTGTGTGTATTGGGAGAGTTGTTGTCATATGTCACTTGGACAGACCGGTGATGACAGAGGCTTTTCTAGGTGTGCTTTCAACAACAAGAACACGGCTGAGGGTTAAACATGGAGGAGGAAACTACATGTAATATATGGACGCTAACGTGTTTAGACTAGTTTCTAAAGACTGCCGCATCTATCCAGGTACAGAAGAGTTTTTGCATTTATCAATGTCTGTACCTCATCACAGGAATCAAAGTCTTACCTAGTGCTGTGCCAGTGGAGGGTTGCAGGTCATGTCTTGGTACCCAAATGCCCACCTCTCCCCCTGCGGTGCCAGGTGCTCTTACACCAGCAAACCACACAGGGGTGCTACTGCTTTTTCCAAGGTCTGTAAAAGAGACACACACATACACACACTCACACCCACTCACACAAACACACACATACGCACAGAGTCTCTACAGCCAAACATTCCCATTGTCAACCTGCTGCACAGAGTTCAGCATGGATCAGCAGTTAAGCTGGAAGCTAGAAAGGCAGTGATTCCTCTTTGCAGCCAGTGAAAGCGTAACATTTTATAAATAGTATGCAGCCATAACATCTGTCTTCTGTTTTTTTTTTTTATTGCAGTCTGCTGATTGTAATAAGTTAACCCGTGACAAAATAACCTGTGTTCACTGATAAATAACTCTGGCTGCTTCTGAACTATCGATAAATACTGAAAATGATCATACCTAGCTACAGTACAGTCTATTTAGTGTGTAATAGAGGGTAATTATACTATATAAATCCTGATATATGTAAATGTAAAATGTAAAAACCAGTGATGTAATTTTGGTTGTATTTCTACTTATGAATGAAGCTATATTTTAAAGAGCTATTTTAAAAAGTTTGATGCATAAGTTTGACAGACAGATCAGCAACAAAGATTTTAATTAAAAAACATGTTCAATTCTACAATCAATTCTACAACACAGCTTATTTTGTGTCTAAAGGGTAAGGCTTATTCATATGGTGGATTTGAATTTTTTGTGTAATTTTGTATTTTTCCTTGTGCACAGTTATTTAAACAAGTTTGATTATGTGACACGTCAACGAAAAGCTTTTTGGGTTTCAACAACACAAAAAGGTGAAATGAAAAAAAAATTTTCAAAGAGAAAAAAATAACACAAAGTGAAAAATATTGATGTCCAACCCTCTTTCTCTTAGTCATATGTAAACACAACTCGGTATCTAGGACAATGATGTCAGATACGGTAAGAGACATGCAGCAAGTGGGGACATGTTCTAATAAATATCATTACATTCAAGCTGGCTGAAAACATGCCAGCCTGCAAAGACGCACTGTAGGACTACAGTCAAGATTAATGAGCTGAGAAATGAGACCCAAACACAAGGGCTATTTTTTTCCACATCCAGTTCACTCCAATGTTTAGGACTTCTCAGCGCGAGCCGCATGGGAGGTTGCTGCAACACGAAAGATTTCTGCTCGTCTGTGTTGCTTGGTTCATCTGTCAGAGGGTCCATCCATATTTTACGCTGAGGGACAGGACGATAGGGGCCTGTGGAATACCTATCTGAAAGTATGGGTACACCAGTGTAAGTAAAAGCATTTAAAACTGTGGCAGACACATTCAAGGAACTTAGTACCAGCCACAGCTATGAGCCAGTAAATAAAAACTCAGCTGATTAAGAGGATCCAAACTTACTTAGAGTCTTATTGTGAGTCCAGAAGAAGAAATGAAGGAAAGAAGGAATGTCCTGTCATCAGGAATTTGGATTATAAAACATCCTAAGTTTTTGGGGTTAGGAGCTTCCCTTTTCACTGTTAAAAAATTATCAACATTATTATCAATTATCAGTTTATGTTTGTGCCAGCGACATGAATAAAAGTAGTATTTATTTCCAAACTAACTGAATAATGTTTTGCTGTGGTTTTGTTAGATAAACAGTCTATCAGCTTTTGGATGTTAAATGTATATTTAGATATGTTTTATACAAGTTTTACAAAAGTAATTCATAACTACCAGTTTTATGTGTCTTCAATTATTTGCTTAATTAAACTAATCACCGGTAAGTACTTTACTGGATATGTAGTAATTAATTATTTTAAAAATTAGCTTTTAGTTCTTATTATAATTATTTTCCTATCATTTTGATGAAAAAATATCTCGAATTGAAACAATTTTTTTAAATTTGGATAAGAAGTCCAAACATGGACTGTATGAAAAGCTTAGTTAAAGTTTAAACATTTACATTTCCTGTATTAAACCACATCAAGTTTTATAAATTGTGATTTCTATTCATTCAAAAGTTAAAAGAAATGAGTGAACATCTTCAAGAATTGAAAAAAAAATTTAGAAATGGGCTGTAGAACAATGTCTTTTAAATACAGGCAGAAATGTTATAAACATTATGTGATTAAAATAAACACCTCTGATTGGAGTTTATAAATTATACTAATAACACTATCATCAAATAATTCAATTTCAAACAATAAAAAATACTACTCCATACAAACAGAAAAGCTTATCAGTATGTCCAAAATGAATGGATTCCTTAAGTAAATTTTGTTCCTGCCTCAGTTCAATAGGCGAAGGAACTTTTTCATTATACAAGGGCCATGTAATCTCTGGACCCTTTGTTTTCCTCAGGCTCTCAAATGTTCCTCGCCACCTCCAGAGCTGGCTAATGGATGCAGATGGAGGAAGTGTTTGACATTATGGACACAGCAGTGCTTGTTTTAGAGGAGCTGGTCATGTGGTCTGCCCTAGCGGGCCACACAGTACCCCCTTAATGTGACCCAGACCCCCCAGCCAAGTCCAGAGGGTTTCAAGAACTGTCCGCTCTGGGGGAACTGAGTGTCAGTTTAGCCCCCCAGTGAACACAAGTCAACATGCCTTAATCCCCCCATCACCTAAAGTTACACTTTTGGGTCTGCAATTAGCCAGCGGGCCAAATCTCTTCCACGCCCTACTGAGCTTGCTCTTTCCGAGCCCTGACATGGAGCTCTGGACCGGGTCTGCGGGCAGTGCGCAGATCTCCGTGCAGGGACTCAGGGCTGACGCTTGTGCTGCTGGTTTCCGTGGCACAGTGCCGGCTCGGCCACATGGTCCCTCATCTTTCACTGTCACTGTGCTGGAGAAGAAGAGATCAAAACAAGCATGTGGTGGCAGGGAGTGCCTGACATGATGAATCGCTGTAATCAGCATCAGACAGCCCAGCACTCAGATTGGTGGAGACTGCTTTTGACCGATTCTCAGAGTGACCGATTGACAAGACATTCTACACTGAGCTGCGCTGGATTTCCCATTTTCTGAGATGGGGAAGTATTTGCAACATGGAAGCTGGGTGTTTGGTGGGCGCTGTGTCCATTATCAACTGGCCCGGAGCCATGCCAACATGTATGGGATGATGGGGGTGTAAATTCCAGGCCTTGGTATCGACTCCATTCTGCACGTTGTTTACCTCCTGTGTGACTTCCTGCTTCTTCATCTTGGAAGAGGAGCACAGGAAGGCCCAATATTCCCCCCTCAACCCAAATCTCCTGTTCGCCCAAACAAAAAGCCACATTGTTGCTCATTTTCCTGTCTCCTCCGCTGCACATTTCCAACCGGGGGTGTGGTATTGGCATTCCTCAAGGTCAAATCTCTGCACGCCTCTGATCCCTTAATTTCACTGTCTGGGGTTGGTGTGGGGGCCTCTCTCTAATGGACATGTTATCCACTTCCTGCTGCTGGTAAGAGACAATCTTGATCCTGCTGTCACAGAATGAACTGCCACGTTAAAACCCCACTAAACACCTTCAGCATTTCAGATTGGAGACGTACTGGAGGACTCATCATCTTACCGACACCAGAAACTGGAGCGTTTCTTCAGATGGGCCAGAGGAACGACGCATGCGGGCCAGCAAAAATCAGAAAGAGGAAGGGAGTAAGAAACAGGATCAGCCCCTGAAAGGTCCATTTACTGACTGGAGTGACTTCGAAGGAAACGTTCACTCAGCTGAGTTTTTGGAGGAAAAGCAACACACTCTGACCACCCCACCTCCGACTTAACACAGTTATTAATTTCAGCTAGAGAGGGAAAGTAGTTAATGGGATATGCACACATGCACTCAAACACACACACACACACACACACACACACACACACACACACACACACACACACACACACACACACACACACACACTCCTATACATGCACAGTGGACCTGTTTGTAATGGCCTTTGACTGGAGGTCTGTGGTTCAAGTTCACGAAAGCAGCAGAGGCCAGGGAAGAGTGAACAAGCCAGGGTGGCTGAGGAAGGACGGATGGAGAGAGTGATCTGGGGATGGAGCGATGGAAGAAGTTAGGGGGTTGAGGGGTGTGAGGTGGTTGTAGCGGTGAGAAGGGGGTCTCAGTCCTGAGCCCCCTCTGCCAGAAACAACAAGCAGGCCTTCTCATATTCAAATAAATACCAAGCCAGTGGGGAGTAGGGAGGGGCAGCAGATAAGGAGGAGGCAAGGGGTGAGACCCAGACTGGAGGATGGCTTCTCTGCTACACTGAAGCCTATTTAGGATCACGGGCCGGGCCGAGAAGAGCAAAGCAGGCAGTGACAGATTTATAATGAACATAGACTCTGCCTTTGCATTTAATACCAGGCTTAAAACGTATTAGAGAGACAACGGCCGCAGATCCTGCTTGGGAGAAGAAAGGCCTTAATTAATTTGGGGAGATCACGGAGGCCCTGGGCCCACATCATCGGTTCTTTGTGGCAGGAATGCCAGCTATTTACCGGCGCTCCAATAGGGCTGCGGGGAGAGGCGAGGTGATGACGACTGGGGCGGCCGTGCAACAGATAGGAAAAGGATACTTTTCAAAAGCTAAAAGCTTCCCAGTTTTAAAACAAAGACGGGAGGGAAAGAGAAGAAGTGATTTTGAAAAGGGATCTGACTCAGATCCCCCACCCCACACCCCAACCACCACCACCCCAACCGTCCTATGTCCTACACAGACATTCCAAACTGTTTTTGCTCTCCCTCAGTTCCTCTATGAGAAATTCAACAGACAAAAACTCTGAAAGAAATATGCAAAACACAACAGGGTCACACTTTCTCTAAATACACACAAACACATGGACACGTTGTCATTTTTCTGTCCTGATCAAATTCACCATGTGCTACGATGGGTTAGATAACTGTGCAGTACAATGATAACTGACTGTTCACCGCGTTCTCATTTACAGTGTTGCTTCAGGTGTGGTGGGGCTGCAGAGAGCAGACAGTCGAGGCCGGTCTGCATCGGCCGGGCTGGTCAGAGCCTGCTGAAGGGCACAGTTGGCAGCTGTCAGGCCCATTCGTTAACTCCGAGAAGACATGTGGAGAGAGGACCTTCCTTCCCAAAATAAACAAATGCTGGTGGCACACATCTTCCCAGACAACTGCAAAGGGGGAGGGAGAAAGTGAAAATTGTGCTTTTCTTTCTTTGTCTCGTTTCATTTCTGCATGGGTGCTTGGACAAATTGTCCAGGTGGTGAAGTTGTCAAACCTCCAAATCCACAAAGATTAGGAGGCAAAAACTGTCTGCAAAAAACAGATATTTTACTATTTCCAATAAACCAAGTGAAAGAAACAAAAACTGTTATTTTTCAAGGAAGACATGTTTCAAAATTTGATGTAATATCATTTTAAAACCTGACACTCCATTATGAGGATACAGTAGGGTTTTCCCTGAAACATGCATCTTCTTTGTTTTTGTTTTTTTTAATATATATAAATAACATTAAAAGCTAAAGTCTACACCCTGTTTTTCCATGTTTTATAAATGTGTGTGGGAATATATGTTGGAAATTGCCTTGGACAGACACTAGGGAATTATGATTTTCACCTTTGGTCAACCATTGTGTTCATGTCCATTGTGTTTTTATGCATGTCCTTTTATGATGACCCCAAAATACAAAGAGAACAGGGCAGAACAGGAAAACCACATTTATATGCCAACAAGGAAATGTGTTTCAGCTCATTTTTCCCCCTTTTCTTTTTTTCTTCTTCTTTTTTTTCTCCGAGAAAAAGAGAAATTCCCTGAAATATCTAAAATTAGTTAATACTTCCGTTAAGGCTATAGACTAACACAGGAGTCATATCAAACTAACAATTATGAAATATAATTAACATCAAACCTCCCATAAAGGTTTGACCCAACTATCTGTAAAATCACATACTGTTTGGTCGCAGTGATATTTGTATTAATACTGTATCTACTAACTGACTATAGGATTACTGCGCCGTGGTCGCCTTTACGCATGGCTGAAGGCCTATTGAGGGACGATGTAGATGTGCAAACACCTGTAACACAATGTGAACACAAACTCTCGTCGGTATTTACAATCTACCCAGCGGCAAACGTGCACGCGCGCACAAATACATTCAGTTTACAGTGTAATAACATCTTTGTTTATATTTGATCACAATATCAAGTTCATGCACCATCGGACCGACAATTTTTTAACTGAGTTATCACAGCAACAAACCAACACCATAAAAAAAAAAAATGTCTTCCAAATATCCAACAAACCACTCAGTGACAGATGGTAGAAATGAAACAGCAAATGAGGGAAAATAAATAATGTTAGACATCGGACAAATATCCATCACATTCATAACAGGGTGAAATGTGTGCATGTTTTTGATGAAAAACCCAAATTGGTATTTGCGCTGATGTGGACATCTTATTCCGGGAAAGGAGGTGGACTGTTTTTTCTAACCGGCGCAGTGAATGAAGGCATACACAACTTTAGCCAACCGACAAAATTAGACCCACAACTGGACCTGTAAGACATCAGACTGTTTGCACCTGCAAGATTTATTTTTTACGACTTTCTGCAGTCAAAAGTTCTACTTACCACCCTCTACTTTATTGTATCCTCATACTCATTCGATGATTAAATGTATATAGTATATATATATATAGTTGCCTGTAATTATAGAGCAGCAAATGCGCAAGGCCTTGCAGAGGTATCGCGATAGTAGAATAATACTTATTAAAGGTAAGCTGTTAAAGGCCTATTGAGTTCACAACTGACCATAGTAGGAATATTATAGAAATAATGTCGACATTTCTCATTGACTTCATCGATAACTACATAAGGAAATAAATAACGCATAAACTAGAAAAAAACCCGAAAAACCCCAAATTGTTTATTTCCGTTTATTCATTAAAGTTATTTATGAGGTGTAAATTCAAAACTAAGTGATGATTTATTTAAGGACAATGTTTTCTAAAGGCGCCTGAATTTACCTGAATATAGATTTTTGTTCACATGATTTTTTTTCTTCATAATGGTCACCGGCCGGAGGTCCTATAGACACCTGAGGCACCTTTTTGAATATTTCCTCCTGCATACCTGCCTCTCTCTGCGCATTTCCTAAAGCCCCGCGGAGAGAGGGGACACCCCGGGCCCTCTGCTGTCAGCGGTCAACTGCTCACTTCCTCTCCTTCATATTCAGGGATTTAGACTAATATTTAGATAGGATAGGGTTTTATACTTGGAGTGCGCCGCCTCCATCCCTACAGCTTCGGTCACGCAACATGAATGTATAAATCACTGGTTTTATGATCAGCGGAATAACTCGTGATTTATTATCTGTCAAATGATGTGAGCGTGTAATTAATAATTTTATCAGCCTGGTTGTGGCACAGACAGGTTTATTAAATTAGAAACTGGCGAAATAAATATCTCCACAACACAAGCGTAAAAGAAATCCAAAAAAAATCAAAGGAGTTTTTCTGTTGTTTTATTGTGTGTCTGTCTGGGGGGGCAGAAAGAGACAGAGAGAAGAAAAGAGCGCGCACCCAACAGGTCCTCCCAGATACACCGATGACCTAATCACATATCTGTTTAATAACAGCACAGAGTAGCTGCAGCCGAGCCCTTAAGTTTACGAGATCTGTGCCATTTAATGAGGCATGGGCGGGAGTTTCTGGGTTTGGTGATTTGTCATGTTACCACAACAAGACACACAGGACCACACAGGCCTCTCCTGCAGTGGACGAGGAACAGAAGCTTCTGATTCTTCTGTAAAAGGAAGACAGTCAACAACATGGCAGAATCTGTAATGTGTAGTATTTGAATGGTTACCAAAATGTGTCAAAACACGGCCACTGAGACAGAATTCCAGTCAGGCCAATGTATTTACAATATTCTGATGGACAAGCGTCTGTGCATTTATTATTGTTGTTGTTGTTGTTGTTGTTGTTGTTGTTGTTGTTATACACGGGCTTTCTCCAGGTTTGCCTCCTGTTGGCCCCTGTCACCTTCGTGCAGTTATCGGTCAGTTAGTCTCATAGATAAAAGGCAATCAATTAAAAATAACAATAATAATAATAATAAAAAAAAACAGACAGTGAGGTGATGAGAATGGGTATTATTTGCTGTGCAAAATAACTGACTTAGAAATTAGTATAAATTAGAAAAATGAAAAAAAAAAGAATTAATTGATTAAAAATAAAATAATTATTTTAAAAATAAAGATAATGAAAAATCTGTATTGTAAACTGAGAGTGTATCCTATTTTCAAGTTCACTGTTATTTAATAAATACAAAAGGTAAAGTGTACTTGCGGTACTCTGAAACCACAGCAAATTTCGTTTGCGGATGCATGAATTAGTTTAAATTTCAAACAATGGTATAAAATGTCGCCGTTGATATTACTCCTTTTCAGCTGGGTTTTTTTAATAAAGGATGTTCCCACCAAAATGAATTTGAATGAATTTAATCACGTTTCGGTTCAGCTGACAAACTAGTCCCAAATCACTCTAAGCTCGTTCCCTGTATATGGACTATATGGCGGCCTGAGATTTTCAAATCATTTAAATGCTTAGTTCTACTAATTAAGAGTCTCAGATTTCTACACAGGCCTTAACGTAAATAATAATTTCAGTATAATGGCATTTCAATAAAAACAAACAGTGGTCGGATTTTACACTGATAGAAGAGCAGCAGCTACCGACAGATGTGACTGTGCAGTATGTCCTCGCTGGTCTGTCTCCATCAGTCGGTGTTCAGGACTGTGTCCTATAATCAGTGAGGACTGCTCACTTACTTTGCTCACTTTGTCTAGCTGTTGTCAGGTTCGGACTTGATGTGCTCAGAGCAGAGCTATTTCAAATGAAGTTAAAGCTATGCCATGGAAACCAAAATTCTATTTGACCAGATTAAAACAAACAACAAGAAGAACGAAAACAACATGCTCCTGTGGTTATTCATATAAGCGACGTTAAAACGACGTTGCTTTTTTTTCTTTCTTTTTTTTTTTACACGTATTAGAAATGTTAGGTTCCGTGGTATCACTAACAGGTTATAACTGCAGACATCGTTTCCTTTCCTAATCCATCGCTTACTCACTTCTATGTACTGAGAGAAAATGCATTGTTATTCCTGTGAAGCTCTGAAGTGTGTGTTTTACATAGTGAATCAACGCCCATTACTTTCACTTATCTTTCGATTCAAGTTTTGTTCGGACACTTCTCTACTTAAAGAGCACTCATATATAGATGATGTATTTTGATGATGTATTGTAAATAAAATTAAATTGTGTTTAACTTGTTTTTTCCTGCTAAAATTTCCCCAATAAATTAATCTTTATGTTCATAAGTGCATTGTTAAATGCTTTGGCCGCTCCTAAGGCCTGCGAGCGAATTCCAACACAGTCTCTTCCCATTTTGATCTGCTCCTGTATTTTGTCTGTTATCACCTGAGTATTTACAAAGGAGGCTTCCGACTTGGCAATGATGAAGTGAGTCGGTATCAATGGCATCATATCTGATAAAAAAAAGGCCGGCATACACTGGGAGGAATACATCATCTGGGCGATAGTTTACACTGACTGCGCCATGCGTGATTTCTTTTAAAGAGTAATCAATGCGCAGAGGCCACGTTTACACACGTCATGAATAAACGGAGTTCTGCGGCTGTGAGCTCCAAAGTCACATCTATCTATCTATTTAAATATTTGCCCTAAACAACATATTGCAGTGGTTTATTTATGCTCCCTCCCTCCCATGGAGATACATCCAAAACAAACAGGACTAATCCTCTAACTGCTTTATCCCATTAGAACCCCGCTGCTGTCTTCACACTTAATTCACTGACTCCAGTGTAAATTAGACTCTATCCGGTCGCTATCGCAGCAGCTCCAACAAAACACATCTTTGGTTGCGGCACATTAAAGCTGAACCCCGATAAGCTGAGAGCCAACAAGGCGATACTGGAGGCGCAAGGGGGAGAGGTCAAGTCCAGCTCCGGCCTCACATGTCACGTGTGTTTATTCTCTGTGTTTACTGACCGCATGGATGGCGTTTTCCTCGGTACAAAAATAAATAAATATCTGTGTGTCTGTGTGTAACAAGGTCGCCAATGTACGAGGTGAAGGAGGGTGTGTGCGTAAATCAGAGAAAATTTGGGGTGAAATTCGGCGATATGGCCTTTGGGGCAGTGGACTCAGCAGAGTAATAACGGGGTGCAGGGATGGTTGATGTGGATGCGTAAAAACAACTCTTAATCTAAAGTGAGGAACCTGTGCGTCTAACATGACTGACATTTATAAGATGAAGTGAAATATCTGCCACCTCACAGTTAGTTCCGTATTTGCACTTTTTTTATATCAATTTTCTTTTTCTCCTGGAATTTAAATCAAGAGTCCTACTTCTGTATGTGCTGGACAACCTGTTGCAACTTGGTTTTTAGGAAAACTTAATCTTCACACTGAGCTGTCCCGTAAAAGACTCATACATTTGGTCGTTTTGTGCTCTGCAGCCCCTGATGTTCCAGACTGACGCGGGGACGGAGCAGCTCTATCTGGGCTTGGACACATAGAATAAGCAACACACATATATAGTCCCGTATTTTACTGGAAAAGTGGCGCCCTTTGAAGCCGGACATTGCAATGACGTTGGTGCTGAATTCAAATGACTGACAACGTCTTACTGAAATAAAGCATACAGTGCAGAGCGCAGACACTTTTTTTCCTAGTGGTGCAGGGGAGGCGTGGATCTTGCTCACTTTTGACATTCTCGTAGCAGTAGTAGCTTCTCCTCAAGGCAGGACTCAGATGACACCACCCCGACACCGACCGGAGGAGAAACAAGGGAAGCTCTCTCTCTCTTCAATGCGGATGAACCATGTTTTGACACCAGGACGTGTTTAGGGGCTCATCAGATGAATCAGAGCGCTGGGGAGCTTTTCGCGTTTTCACGGTAGCCGTGGGAATACTTTAAGTCTGCCCCAGACTCTCGCACACACCGAGCGCCGGTGGCGGAATGTGAAAACCCCATTTTGGCGCATGTTCCTCTCCATTGTGCGCAGCCTTCTCCTGCTTTCTGCGCGGTTGGAAAGCGGAGGAGGAGGAGGAACGGCTTTTCCCGACTCGATCTCTTGCCTATGGACGACGGCGGTCCCCTCTCTCCAAAGGCAAATGCTTTCAGTATTGCCTCTCTGATTTCGGCTGCAGAGCAAGCAGGAAACGCAGCGTTTGACAAACACAGCACCGGCCTAGACAAGCCAGACCTGCACAACCACAGTTCCTTTAAAATGCACTACAGCACTGTGACCCGGGAAATGGAAGGTAAATATGTTTGTTGATGCCCATAGAGCTGCTGTAGCATGTATACATCTCACCCGAAATTACACAACACCCCCGAATCTGCTCGGTTTGTCGACATTTTCAAATCTCGCAGCTGAAAGCAGTGTGCAGAGCCGCATATGGGCGCATTGTTTTGAATGCATGAATGAAATTAATGTAAAAATACATTCTGGCACAGGTGGCCTACTATTAAAAACAATGCCGATTCAGTCCTAGTAATCACCATCAGAGATTAGTCTGTAAGGCAGAGTGGGGTGGGGGGGATCCCATTCCAAAAACCCCAAAGCGTTGCCCAAAGAGTCAACTTTAATTCGTGGACAGAATCACATACATTGACAATGAAACCAGAAGGAGTAGGAGGAGGGTTTACACGGGCACCCTGTGTGTAATGGTAAAAGCAGACCATATATCCACTGGGGAGTATATCCGTCCCATACATCTATTTTGTCCAATAACGAGAAAGCAACAGTCACCTGCCGCCTGTTTGTTCATGCAAATCAGTGTGTGTTTACCTTGTAAACCGTTTACACTCCTCTCCTCTCCGGTCAGATCCCCTATTGTTTGCTAACGGGGGTGATGTGGGCGATACCCTTATCCAAAAGTTAAATGGGTGCCGGAAAGCCCATTAAAAAGGGGCGCACTTCCCTGTCAATCAGTCTCGTCCCAAGGCGAGGAAAAGGAACATTACCTGCAGTTCCTTATCTAAATAGAAATAAGAACCGGTTTTATCGCAAAGGGGAGGCCCTCTGCGTCAGATAAGAGAGGAGACGGGGTTGCGGTGTAACACACAGCAGCAGCGCACAACAGAGGCCGCTCAGAGCGCGATCGATCCAAAGCAAAAACTAATTCACACGCACTCGAAGCTCGGTCCTGCCAGTAGTTCAGAGGTTCGACGAGACCGCCACACTTTTTGGAAACATTTCGGCACTATTCGGACGTTTGCCATTTTAGATCAGGCAGACTGTAGTATGCTGGCAGCGGATGCAACCTCAGGGATTAATGAACAGCCGAGACGGAAACTTTTAAACCGAAAGGGGTTGCATTTGTGCCTGACATCTTCATTTGGAGATCACTGAATCCTGCTTCTGTTTTTACTATCTGTGTTATAACCGACTCACACTGCAAGGCATATTTAGTAAATCCAGTTTTTTGGGATGATTTCAGCCATATCCAGTCCGTGGCTGACGCAGCTGTCCCATTTTTGCGATGTTGCAGCCTTCACGACGAGCAGCCTGAGCAGCCTCAACACGCCGGGGGGTTACCACCTCTCTCCGTCCCCCGGGGACCCCTACAGCCAGCATGAGTCCCACTTCGAGCCTTGTCCGGCCGCCCAGCACAACTACAACTACCCGGGGTCTAACCCTGGCCAGGCCCCGCCGAGCGACAACGGGACTCCCAACTGCTCCTCGTCGTCCTCCAACTCCACACCGAACAGCAAAAGTATAGTGAAGAAGAACCCTAAAGTGGCCAACATTAACGTCCAGCTGGAGATGAAAGCTTTATGGGACGAATTTAATCAGCTGGGCACGGAGATGATCGTTACCAAGGCCGGCAGGTGAGCACACATTATATTCAGGACGGAGGCAGAAGTTACTTTTCTCCACATAAGCCTAATGTACTTTTTAATAGAGTGGACAAATAATACACAGCAGGCTATGTTTTTTGTTTTGTTGTTGTATATCGGCCAACATTAGTTTATCAGGAAGAACAACGGCATCAGAGGACTGAAGTTTTTGTTTCAAATTTTAGTCATTTTGAGACTTTTTTTTTGTTTGTTTTAGCATTATTGCTGATGCCGCAAATCAGAGATGCGGGAGATGTATTTCGATTTAATTTAACTATTTTTATTAGAAAATAAACATCACTGCAAATAGTATCAAATTAAGTGAGGATAAATGAGTTTCATAAAAAAAAATTATTGTATATATTTTTCCCTTCTTTTTCCCCTTCTTTTCTGCTGGAGATCATAGTGAACTAACTTTTTCACTATTCGACAGCATGTTGTTTTTCTCACTTTATGGGTCCGCACTGCTAAAACAGTCTTGCATTTTATAACAAATAACAGAAATCGTCATCTTGCTTCCTGCACATTAAGGCCTAAAATGTCTGTGTACAAGTTGAGTGAATTAATCAAATTAATGAACACTGGCAGAGGCTTGGTGTGGGCGCATCAGGACATTTGGCTTTTTAAAATATATTTCATGTAAAGCTGTGCGGGTGAATAGTTCATGGAGGCTTTTATGTGCATGTTAGTGCGTGTGTGTGTGAGCTGTAAACTTCATGTTGATCTGATCCCGCTGAGTTTTATAGATCCACTAAGGATGACTGTGAGTCTCAGCTGGTTTTCTTCAGCGTCAGCCTCAGTTTTGCACGCATCGCTGTCATAGGGAACATTATGGCCTTTAATCTGAGAGTCTTTACACGTGTGAACGAAGATGAGCTCGTGTACACGCTGATTACAGTGCTGCAGTCTTGTTTTCACTCGGGCCTCCACACGTGTTTACCTTTTTTTCTTATTTCCTCATTACAGGAGTGTATGTCTGCCTCTCTCCTCTTCAGTCTCACAGCAATTCATACACAGCATTGTACGAATACACCAAAATCTGATTTTGCTTTAGTTATTGTTATTATTATTATTTATTAATAATAATAACAGAATACGGTCATTTAAAAAGATCTCATTGGTCCATTTTTTTTATTGTAGTATTTATACTTTATCCCGCTTGTGTCGCCCTGCGTGTGTCCTGACAGGCAGGACGAAGTTCTTACCAGCGCTGACCTCTGACCCTTGTGGAGAGCCCATAAAATGTTTCACTAATACTCAGTACTATTATTTTTCAGCCAGTGGAAAATAGGCTACAAACGGCAGTGTCCGGAGTTTTTTTTTTTCCTGTATCATAATAATATAAAGAGGCATGAGATAATTGATTTAATTCTGAAAGCCAGGCTTAAGTTCCGCGCTGTGCATTGCCTGACAGGAGAAAGGAGATCTGCAGCAGAGCACTTTAAAAGCTCCTTCAGCCTCACCTAGCCACAACACTGACGTTAATTGAGCGTTGATTTTAGGATCCCTTTCACTGACTCGGCGGATTACTCAACTTTCAACTGATGTAGTTGAGGGGGGATATGGATCTGCCCTACACAGTAACCTAACCTAGACAAAGTGGAAGGGGAAAAAACAAATGTTTGTGTACATGTGTGAGACTAAAACTTGATAGATTGGATCCAAATGTGTGGGGGAAAGCAGATGAATAATTGTTAATAAATGTATAGATGTCACCAGTATTTCACATACTGAGAGGGCCGCCTCTACATGTTCCCACTTGTATTTATATTTTCATACAAATATAATTCTGGACATTTTCCCTGATTATAAAAAGAGCAGCACCACACCTCGCATACCCAAATAAAGTCCATGTGCGTGTGTGTGTGTGTGTATTTCCACTACATGTGTCTGGAATTCATCAGAGAAGCAGAAGAGAAGTTAAAGCGTTTTGCCAGAAACGCGGGGTTAAAAGACAACAAACCTACAGCTCCATTCAGATCAGGGGGAGTTTTATCTGGTTACGCGCGGACTGAATCACGTCATTTCCAATAGTGTGAAGCCTCTGTCTTCCTGTAGCCTCCAGCTCAGCCCAGACTCAGCTCTGTGGGCCTGGAGCTGCGCGGCTCTCTGCAAAATGCAAACAAGCTGCCTTTAAAAAAAACAAAAGAAAATACTTTCTTGGCTCCTCTGATGAATTTCAAATAATTCAAACAGCTGATCACCGCCGTCCACACACAGATGATCCCGTTAAAAAAACAGTCGGACATAAAAAACAAAATGTGCACAAGCAGCAGTAACAACAATTTAAAGCCTAGATTTAACAGTCGACCCATGTTTTTTTTTTCAATGCCAGGAGAATGTTTCCAACTTTCCAAGTGAAAATATTTGGGATGGATCCCATGGCAGACTACATGCTCCTGATGGACTTCCTGCCTGTAGACGACAAACGCTACAGGTAACTTTGCGGACATTTTTTAGACAACTGAAACACACATCTGTCACCACGGGACCGTGATTCACTTCGGAGGTTTTTTACCAACGTTCAGTATTAAATTCCACAAGCAAAATAAAAAAAATACATGACAAATACATTCCACAATAAACCAGCTTATGCCTGAAATAAGCTGATGACTGTTTGCTGACATTAGAGATAAATTGCTATATTTTTCCCCTATCATGAAGCCTACTGTATTTTTCATTTACATGTCACGTACAGGGGAGATTTTGTTGAGAAGACGACTTTTATTTTTGTGACTATTGCTGGATAATCGTAATCTGGTGTTCTTACTCACTTCTTTTCGATCTTACAGGTATGCTTTCCACAGCTCGTCGTGGCTGGTGGCGGGTAAAGCTGACCCCGCTACGCCGGGCAGAGTCCACTACCACCCGGACTCTCCGGCCAAAGGCGCACAGTGGATGAAGCAGATCGTGTCTTTTGACAAACTCAAGCTCACCAACAACCTGCTGGATGACAACGGACATGTGAGTAGATACACCAGACCTTAGTTTAAGCACAGACACATGTCATGTAGTGTGTAGGCCCAGAGTTTCATTATAACGGCAGTGTAACGAAATATTAAAAACTGTACTAACTGTAAACTAAGCATTTAGGAACAACACTAAGTCCCTGCAAGAAGATCATCACAAGCATGAGTTGAGCAGTTTTATTCGCCCTCAGCTGACTGATACAAATAATCAAACTCTGATATTTTGACTAATAGTCAGATGGTGCCAAAGGCCTATTTTCAGTCCACAGAAATGGCACTGCGCACCAGGCTTTCCTCCAAAAATGACGGCAAGGAAGTGGAATATTTCACCACTGGAAATTATTTCAGCCCTTCCCGCTTGATCTACCACTCTGTTCCACTCTGAGTGTTTGTGTGTGTCATTTCAGAACTTGTGAAATCAGAAAAGAAAAAGAGAGCTTGGAATATTTTAGCAAACACTGAGAAGGGAACATTTAACATGAGCGTCAGGTTATTTCTGCATTTAATGGCATTTATCAAACCTGCTTATAGGCGTGGAAAAGAGCTTTAATATTTAATAAATAATATTATTTTTAATAAGTCACCAAACCTCGTTTGCTCTTTTAAGTATTTTACTGCTATTATTTTATTGTATTGTAATGCATCTAACCATAATTTATTTATTTGCCAAACCCCAACTTTTCGTTACAGCCAAACAATAAAAGTATAATCTGACTTTTGGAATTCAAGCCCACAAACCTTTAGTGCAGTGTTGAATTATAATAACTATGAGTGCTGATCCGTCCTTTGTCTGTTACAGATCATTCTCAACTCCATGCACCGCTACCAGCCCAGGTTTCATGTGGTTTATGTGGACCCTCGCAAGGACAGCGAGAAATATGCAGAGGAGAATTACAAAACCTTTGTTTTTGAGGAAACCCGCTTCACAGCGGTCACAGCGTACCAGAACCACCGGGTAAGCCACTTGTTTTCTACACTTGTGTGAGACTCACATGGTGTGATGTGCAGAAATAGCATGCA
>JBBMJY010000024.1:21109776-21122715 GCA_037833715.1 Toxotes lorentzi | reverse complement strand
CATAAAGTAACGTTACTAAGCATAAAGCAGACATTTTATTGAACATCATCCCGAAAATACACAGATTCCAGAACCACAGCGTAGATTATAGGGTAAGATTGTTTTTAACTCAGCATTGATTATGGTCATAAAAAAGCGTCTCTTTATTATTTCTGGGCTACATTTAGCGCATACATGAACGAAATAATCCGTTTTGGGCGATTTCTGCGCGTAAATGAACTGTGAACTGTAAACTGTTTCCTCTCCTGCGTCCTCCCTGCTCTGTTTTCCATCAGTCTCTGCGTCTGTTTAGATGCACACACCAGTGCATTCATCAGCTTTTCAGAGCGACTCCTAACGAGTGAAACATCAGAATTAAATTCAGCTCCTATTTAACAGTCACACTGAAGTGCGAGAGTGATGGTGATTGTAATATTCCCGTGACCGGGTCATAGCGTATGAAACAACAGTTCTATGTGATATTAAATATCACAGGTTTTTCCAAAGTGTTCATTATTTTTAGACTTGAAGCGCCGATGGCTACAGTTACAGCTACAGAGGGTAAATTATCAATCAGTAATGTGACTCCTGAAATTAAGAGAAAATAAAACAAGTTAAGAAACATATTCAAGTTATGATTATGAATCACTTATGATCAGGACTGTGCTGTGTCTGCATCACACACAGGAGACGTGATGCAGCTGTCAGTGTTAAGAGAGCTCAGAAGTCACTAGCAGAAGAAGCTCTGTATTAACTGGCAGTTATAAATATATTCACCTTGTTTTAAATAAAACTGAATGGGCATGATGCTGAACAACAGACCTGTAAAAAAAATGCTAACTTACATTTAAAAAAATATATTATTATCAAAGACAGCAAAGACAGGATAGTTTTTTTTTAAAGACCAAACATTTTCAGTCCATCAGAGTAGCCCACCACTGTCCTTTCTAATAGAAATCAAATGCAATAATGAATAGAAATGGGAATTATATGTGTATAACTACAGTACACGCAGCACCGAGGTTTATTTGATGTTGTGCTTTGGATTTCAGATCACACAGCTGAAGATAGCCAGCAATCCCTTTGCAAAGGGCTTCAGGGACTGTGACCCAGAGGACTGGTGAGCGTTTACACTCTGAAAACACATTCAGACACATTCTTATTGGCGTGTTTCCACATGATGTGAAAACATACAACAGAGCTTTAGCGAAATAGTTTTGCTGTTTGTTTTATTCCACACAGGTGGCAGATGGGTGGAGTTTTCTACATAAAGGAACACAATGAGTGCCGCGATGTTTCGAAATCACTGAATATTGTTTGAAAGTCAATCAACTGTGCTTTTCTGTCACTGACAAATTACCAGACACTCTTGTAATTGTCACAGTGGAGTAAACCCCACCCATCTGGAATAATCAGGCAGCTGAAACAAACGCAAACGGTTTTTTTTTTCAAATGCTGTTCATCCAGCTCTGCAAATTACTTATTTTTCTTTATAGTTTTTACTGAAGTAACTACACTGAAGTTTATGGGAATTTTTTGATTATTTAACAGAGCAGGCGAATCTGGGTCATGTAAAAGGTCGCCTCACATTTCATTCACTGTAAATTGGGGGCACGTCAATGTGTAAATGCTCATTACATGCATCAGTGTAAACTCTTAAAATATGCATTCATCATTTTAATATATAATAAAGAAAATGTGCCCTTGACATTCATTAAATGAGTATGTAACTAAATCCATTCTCCCTGCTCCAGGCCCAGGAATCACAGGCCAGGCTCTCTGCCAATAATGAGTGCCTTTGCCAGAACAAGAAACCCAATGTCATCTCCCTCTCAGCAGAACGGCACAGAGAAAGGTCTGCAGCTCACTCTTTGTTTCATTTCAAACCTCATGCCTGCGATGAAACACGAAACACAGTCATCTTAAGTTGTTAAGCATTCAGAGGAAATGCTTTTCTTTCCATTTTTGGCATATTTCACTCATTTTCTTTTACTTTCTTATCCTTAATTTACGCACAGTGGTGCGTTTGCAGTATCCGCCAGTCAAGGTCATCCACTGCAGACAAAACACATTTTAATGTGCTACTATATAACAGACCACAGCCGAACACAATAAAGCCTGCAAACCAAAATTAGATTTTCTGGACGTGATGATGATTTTATTTATTAATTCAATTATGATAATTTGATTAACTGAATATTTGTTAAACTAAGTGTTATGCCTCAGCTTTTAAAAGCTTCTTAATCAATATGAAATAATTTTATAATAATGATTTTATTGTAATGTAACATTTGTCAAATCTTAGTGAATAATTAATATTTACAGCTTCTTTCTGGGTTCCAGCGCACACTTTTACTATATCGTGATCTAAACACTGCTTTCACTTTAATACATGACATGAGATTTTATTATCTATCAGGACACAGTGAAAACTGTTCCCAGCTTCCACCCAAACACACTGGTATCAGCATGAGTCTTCAAAACCATGTACTTGTCGTGACATAGAGCAGCATGGAGCGCAGGACTGAACACACTCACTGTTTAGGACAATATACACAACCTGCTGTTACAAAGTATTCACATGGTGGCTATCTCTGACTGTCCTCATGTCCCTTCCTCCACAGAGGACAGTAGGCGGGAATACGAGCGAGACCCCAGCGGCACGCCCATACACGCTGACCCAGCTCACCAACTGATGTCCCGGGTCCTCAGCCCCGCCCTGCCTGTCCCAGGAGGCCTTCATGCTGTCCCGCTCACCAGTGGTCGACCCAGCCCTCCTCATGACCTTCGGCCAGACCCTCACCCTATACCCCCGGACACCCTGCACCACCACCCTTACAAGTACCCCACCACCTATGAACACTACCTGGGAGCCAAGACCAGGCCGTCGCCCTACCCTTTACCCAGTATCAGAGGACACACATACCATCACCACATGAACCCAGCTACAGCTAACATGTACTCAGCCACTAGTGGCCCCTCTAACTACGACTACGGGCCCAGATAATGACTGCTGTCCACCAGGGCTAACAGCACACAGCACTGTGGGAATGGGAAAAGGCAGGAAAGGCAACACAGTCCTGTCTATTGATGGCTTACGCAATCTGTGGGGTGCGTTTACAGGCTGAAACTCCTTTCTGCTGGATAAACCCTGCCGTATTTATTTAAAGGAATTGAATGCATCTTTGGGGGAAAGCATGGGCACCTGCTCCGAGTCTTTTAAGAGGTCTGATTTGACCTTTGAACCCCAATAGTAAGAGCTGTACATCAGGGCACCTCTTACCTGAGCGGTGCAGACATTGAGCCAGCACAGGAGACAGGAGGGACCTCTCCTTAACATAGACAATACCTTTGATCACAGACTGGAACTGATTTTTTTTTTTTTTTTTTTGTGTTGGATGCACTTTTTGATTTGCCTTGTTTTTATTGCTTTCAAAAAAGCCATATGTTATATAGTCCATCAACCTTCTAGGTAGACAAGATGTTTGCATGTTGAGCTTATCAGAGAGGCTGTCGAAACACATGAAATGTTTTTGTTTGAGGAAAAAAAAAATACGAGATTTGATTTTGAAACATTCTGAACATTTTGAGCCGCTCTGAGAAGCTTGTACCATGGCACTGACTTGCAGCAATACAAAGTAAATAAATGAAGCGGAATGACTGTTCTGTATCTGTAAAATAAACATTAAATTCTTGTAATTCATAAAAAAAAGAAGGTTCTTTGTGCCGGTCTTCAATTCAAAGCCCTGTCTGCTGGTGCGGTGCAGGAGGGGGAGGGTTAAAAAAGAAATGCTTACCTCACTGATAGCATTGTTCAGGTTTCTCCAATCCGGATTTGCCCTGTTGAAATAGTGAAGGTGTCTGCTGCTCCTGCAGTCATTTGGAGTCAGGACTTGGAGGCTGTCTAAACATTTGACTGCACTATAGTTCAAATGTTGAAATCTGCATCTGGTTTAATAAAAACAAAAAGCATATACATACACACCAATGAGTCACAGACCATACTTCCTACCTCTACACACATTTCCTATTAAGGTTTGATAACCCACGTGTGCAACTATACCAGGGGCTGTGGTCACATTACAGACTGTAGCTTGTTGGTAAAGTTTTCTAATATATAAATATATTCTAAAATATAATTTGCTGTTGGAGGTCATTTATTTTGCAGTGAAAGACTTTAAAGGGATTTTTCATTTTAAAAAATGGATAAGCTGGTGAAACTATAAAGTGATAACAAAAGCTTTAAATAGCTTAAATTAAATATCAGTGATTTATTGGACATTTAAATATTTATCAGATATCCATTGCGCAAATTATCTGGTAAAACGATAATTTAATTGATGCAAATTCACAATTTTCTGTTTTTAAGCACTAACTTTCCAATTCAATTCAGTTCAATTCAATTTTATTTATAAAGTGCCTTCCACAACCAAAATTGTCTCAAAGCGCTTTCCAGAAAATAAGAATACCATTTCATGACACACAAACTGGGGAAAAAAAATAGACAGCACCTACATGTCCCTTGTCCCCAAAAGGATATCATTGCTCACATTTAATGGGACAGTTGGGTGATATTTTAAGAATGTCACCCCCCTCCTCTCTGGGCAGCCATTTCCATCTCCTATTTGAAGTCCTATGAGGAATGCTTTGTTGTCAAAGTTAATCTCGTTGAGAGAGGGGGGAAAAAGTCTGCTTTGGGATTTGTGCCTGTCACGGTACAAAGGGAAACATAACCTAATGATTCATTTCAATAATGTATTTTTTCTCCTTGAACCCAGCTGCCTTGAACCCAGCTGCCAGAGGGGGGAAAGGATGCCCGAGGGCGCCTGACCTCTGACTGTTTAATGGCTTGTAAAGGTGCCAAAGGTTCAATAATGTTTCCACGCATTTAAGCGCCGACTAATTGGTTGTATAATTTCTTTGTTTGTTTGCGTCGTGACTGTAGTTTTGGTGCTACTTACTTTACAATGACACTATGTTATTCAGTTGAAGCTAATATTGACGTCTATAATGCCATCTAAGCAATTCAATTTATGCTAGGCTAAAGGTCTTTGTTAGCCTTATGAGAAAAGGGTAGCGGATAATTTGACAGGAAAGTGCCAAATTCACTCAGCATAATGAATTTCCTTAAGTTTAGTACAGTAAAAACACCTAATTAAAATTCAGAGGTGAGACAGGCCTGCTTTTTAATTTGAGAAATTGTACAATGCCTATGTTGTTTTTTTCTAATTTGTCTGGTTTGCCGTTTAATATGAAAGACTTATCTCTTATCTTTTGCCTATTAAAATATTTTTTCACGTCCAGTCATAAGACTAACATTAACACAACCGTGTTCCCGAGTTGTCTGGACAGGAAGCGTGGGTCTGGAGGCGCGAAGCCGCCTGATGTGAGCCGAAGCCGGCCTGCAGGTGCTGAGAATCAGCCGGTCGGAAGCCGAGAAGCACCACGAGACGATACTGGGTTTCCCTCCCGCACTGCCGGGGTTCACGTGGGGGTGGACGAGGGTAACAAGTGGCAAGAAGGGTCAAAAGGTGATATTCGGACTAATTATAGGTTTCACAACACACACGGAATATGAGAGAGGCTGTAATACACGCTGTATTTAGTGGAAGGTCAGCTGAGACCTAACAGTCCATCTGTGACCACATGAAAACGACCAGCAGCTGTATTTTCAGGGGAAAAGGTCTTTTAATTAGTAAGTTTCTCCTTATTAAAAGTAAGAATTAAGATGATTTCGACGAAGATACCCACTGTAGTCTTTTATTAAGGTCAACACGCTACCCTGCTGAAAAGGTACATTAGGTTTAAATGCGTTAATAACCTTCATTATATCCACTTCTGTGGCTTCCAGTGTCCAAGCACAGCTGAGGCCTCACTGCTGTACAGAGCATACAAGTGTTGCAGTGATTCAGTAGTTAATTTGTACTTAGAACACTGAGGGAACGGTTCCAGCTATTTTTGAAACTTTACGGATGAAATTTATTTATTTCCTTTATGTAAGCATTTTAGCAATGGGATAATCAATTAAATAAGTCATGCACTGGAACTGCCACTGAAGTAAAAGTATTGTCAGCATTTAAAATATTAATAACACAGACATGCAGTGTTATATGATTAATTATATTATTATTACTATATAATTTAATTGTTCTTACTGATGCATTAAAGTATGTATGTTATAGAGTTTTACTGTTGTAGCTGCTCAAGGAGGAGCCATTATTAGCTGCTTTTACATTTAACATTTAGCTATAACATGTCACAACATCTTATGATTTAGCAGGTAAAATCTTAATAAAATAATAAGTAACTTAAGTTCTCAAATAAATGTACTGGAGTGAGGCACGATGTTTGCCTCTGAACTGTAATGGAGCAGAAATGTAAAATAGCATTAAATACTTAATAAAACTGCCTCAAATTAGTGCTGCAGTACAGTACAGTACTTGAATAAAAGTGCTTTCTACTGCTGCAGTAAAGAAACAGCCTGCTCATTTTTTATTGCCACATATTCAGCAATGAAAATGTTTGTTATATGTTGCACTCGGAGTATGCCTGGTATGCATGTATGTATGAATCAGTCTGGAAAGGCCTGACATTGAACCCTGCCCTGCAGTCAGAGGGAAAAGTTACATTCTCCCCATTATTAATCTTTAACATGATGAAGCTTAGTTTTACTGAATTAACATAAAAATGTATTATTTAATAGGCTAAGGTTACAGATATTTTTAATCCTTACAATAATAAATAAATCAAGTGATTTTTTTTTCTTTTTTTGTGCAAGCAGTGGAAAATCTGGGAAATTGCGCCTACTGGAGGAATTATAATGAACTGCACCTCAGTACCGACTAATCAGCATGGTGCCTGTGCTGGAAATTATTTTCTGCATAACATTTCTACATGTGCACCTAAATACACTCTGGTATGCTTTCAACAGGTATTTCAGTATTTTGACCATTTTTTTCCACACAGGAGAGCAGCTTGCTTAGGCCCACTTACACTGCACTGCAGTTTATATGCCCAGATCTCTCAGGGTCCAAGAGATGGGGTGCCAAGGACTTGCCACTGAAGTATGAAGAGGCAGAGGATGGATGATAATGGGATCTGAGGCATCATTTGACACTCAGCTGCATCTGGAACATCTGTTGTGACAGGCCTATCAGGGCCTCGATGAGTTGGCTTCACCTCTGTGCATCTCTGCTGCAGAGCACCACTTGGACAGTTATTAAAAACAAGGCAGGTAAACCAACCAGAATCATCCACCTAAACAAGAGAACACATGTTTCACATTCCCCCCCCCCCTCTCTGGCCTCTCAACTAATACAAAAGGTGCACCGGTTTATGCCGTGCATGAGGTTGCTGACGGACATTTTATGCGGCCCATCAAAACACATCATCATCACTGGGCAAGAGCCTTGATACGTTTGTATTAATTCACATTTGAAAAAATAAATAAAACCAGCTTAACCATGAGGCAAAACATTGGCTTTGGTTTGTACAGAGAGGGATTATTTTCTTATAATTACTCTTTTTCACCGTTTATGTTTTCTGAATAATCAGGCTCAGTGTGACGTCTTTGCCGGTAATATAATCCATGCATACACCTGAAAGCTCAGGGAGTGACAATACCAGCCACACACACTTCCACACCAACACAATCCAACGGATTATGTCCTATCCCAAAGCCAGGCTGACCTCTGACCTTTAAGTCTGAGGAAGACACACTTTAGGTGATAAGTGAAGCACAGGGCCTGTTGTGCAGACGGTCTCTCTGTCCATTTATTGACTTCCTAAATGATCCATTATGAAGTGATTTATGAGCTCCATCAGCCACTTCTAAGGCCAGTGGGCTGCTGTCTTCTCCATTCAGCAGACATCTGCACCAATGGACACAGCATTTGATTTATCAGAGAATGGACGGAAGCTGGCCCACGCCACCTCTAGTGTTTGTTCAAAGCCAACAGGAGAGTTAGGAAGCTATTATGAATGCAAGATGTCACCAGAGGGGTCAGACACAAAAGGTATAGATGGAGCTCTGTGGGGAACAAGGAAAACGTCATTAAAACCAGGCACTTGGAAAAAAAGGAAGCAAAAAAACCCCTCTTATTCCAAGTATTTCTAAAATGCTATCAAAGGGTTTTCAACAAGTTTCAAGTACAAACACAACTCATCCAAAACATAACACGGAATACCAGCAAGAAAACCCACCAAACCTACAGTTACACACTTTTTTCCATGACAGTAGTGCCACGGAAAGGCAGCTTGTCTAGCAAATGACCTTGTCTTTCCTCTGTTCGCTAATGATTCGTGGCCATTATGCCGGTCCGGCTCTTTGATTTCTCAGGCCTTTCCTGTACAGCATGATGAGCTTCTCAATTTGGGGTCATCCCAGGAGGCAAAGCCTTTATGAAGCAGAACGTTTAGCGTTTGAAGCCCTGGCCCCCGGCTCACGGCACAGTGTTGTAACACATGAGCTCCCATGCTGCTCATTGAGTCACAGAGATATTATTAGAGACAGTGGACAGAAAAACAACACCTCTCTATTTTCTCTGGGACTTTCACAACAAGACCTCTGGCCTTCTTCTTGACAAATGTCAGTTTTTTTTAAAAAAAAAGACATCTGTATTTAGCATTACATGTAACGTAATGGTAGAAGTTATTGATAGTCTGACTACTCAATTACAAAGAATGTTAAAATACAATTTTTACTTTTTACTTCTTTACCATTTTTCAGCCTGATGGTTAGAAGCATGTTATTTAAAATCTTCTCATCTTTTTGATTTACAAAGAAGCTATACTAAGTAGGAAAAGAAATCATCTCATAAACAGATGACTTGCTGACCAAGGAGAACAACTGCATATCAGCACCTTAACTAAACCAACATCTTTCTATCCTGCAGTGATTAACCTTGTTTGACAAACACAGCTCAGGTCAGGCTGGAGGGACCTGTGTGCTAAGCTTCGACCTGAAAGAAGAACAACACAGGATTACAAAGCTGCTCAGGTGCATTGTATTCCTCAAATTCAGGTTCACTGGAGCAAATCTCACATCAGATAAGTCAGCACAGAGCACCGCATCAGATTACATTTGTATACAAAAGTAAATACTGAATTATGTGGAAAAATAAATAAATCATATTAACACCTTCATGAAGGTTGTAATGTTCAGTCTTGGTCATAAAGACGTTTTAGAGAGGAGTTGATTCAACTGTATGATCACTCGGGAGGATGAGGTGTGTGGTGCTGTTGCACTGTACTGCATCATACTGCCAGGTGTTTCTGTTATTTTGTCCATCCCTTTTTCATCAATGAGGGTGGGCCAAAATAACAGAAATGCCTCTTGGTGGTGAGAAAAAGGGAAACAGGTTAAAAACTGTGTTATCATGTTTAGATGTGTCTTTGAGAGTCCTGGAGACGCCTTCAGGACAGCAGTTGCATGACGTTGCATCAGTATAGATGACAGTTACAGTACTGAGTAAAAATCTGAATATCTTCCCAGAGCTCAGAGCTTCAGCCAGTGTCAGCTCCCTCGTTGTATATTGACCACAGGCTGATCCTCTGGTCCTTGGACCCAGCAGCCAGCAGTCTTTGTCTGGGGTCCTGGTGGTCCGAGAAGGCCACGCTTAGCACCATGTCAGTGTGGTACTGAAGCACTGCCAGGGGTCGCAGCTTCTTCCAGCTGAATAACCGCACTCGATGGTCCCAGCCCGCTGACGCCAGGAGCTTACCGTCTTCCCTGACACACAGCTGGGAAACCCCAGGGTTGACCAACGTCACACAGTCCTGGAGCTGTAAAAGGGATGGATGAGAAAATAATAGCAGGTGTCAGAACCATGTATCAAACATGCATCTGAAACACCTTAACAAGTAATACAAGCACTGTCACACAAGATAAGCCAAGGCTGCTGAGTACTACCGCTACTGCTGAGTAGTAGTTTCATTGTAGTATTTGTCAGAGAAATCTCAAACCAAATAGAAATGATCAGGCACACTAATTAGGTCAGTAAGTCCATTAGTCCCTGCCGTCTAAGAAACTGTGGCCAACACAAACAATGACGGGGAGAGCCAGCTCAGCTGATCTGATGACTGAGGTCCAAGTGTGAGGCTGGATGTGTGTTGAACCTGGCCGTAGATGCCTGGGACTCAATCACCAGCCACAAAACATTACGGCACAAGGGCCGTGAGCAAATCTCTCTGCGTCCCACTATTTGGTTTGGAGTTAGGGAGGCCTATTCTTAAAGTGCAACAGGGCTTTGAGTTACCTTTGTCACAGATTGCGAGAGAGAGAGAGACCATCTCGCTGAAACGCTTGTTTGCAGAGGCCTTGTTGCTTTAAGCACCTCTGATGAATTACATTCGCACTGAAAGGTCTGGTCAGTGGGAGAAGAGACTCGATAAATACACTGTTGTAACATCTGCCTGCTAAAGATTAGCCACAGCTCTCTCCCTGTGATCTACAGTGTCCCAAGGACTGTTTCTATCTCTCTAAAGGGGCAACTTTCTGACATATTATAATGAATGGCGACTAAGATCGCTATCTAAAGGGCTTGCTGTGGTGGGCATTCCTGAGGAGCGAACGTGCTCTTCCTGCAGGGTAAGGATCTCTGCTGGATTGCTAGATGGGACATAAACATCTGGATATGGGAGCTGAAATCAAACTGGACAGCGTAAAATTGACTTCATAAGTTGTGTCTTGGGAGACTAATGGCCTTGGATGGGAGGAGACAGTGGAGAATTTATCTGCGTGCTCCTGTTCCGGGCGGGAACCATCCACAAGCTGCATGTGGAAAATATAAGCCAGGTACTCATAGCCCAAGTGGATAAAGTGGAATGCAAGGGAGCCAGAGAGCAGCGAGGAATGTCATTGATCAAAACAGAGTAAGAAAGTGAAGTGTGATTTCTTTTTTTTTTTTTTTTTTTGTTAATCAAACAACCACCATTGCTGGTACCACTAGCGTGAAACAGACAATGGCTGGATAGACCAAACAAGTTAGATACACTGATGCAAAGAAACCTGGGGGGTGAAAGATTGTTTGGACCTTTGTTATTACCTCAAGGATTTGGTATGCCACTACCTCTCTCCATCTGGTTTGCATTAGAGGCCTGATAATGATGGGTTTAAGTGTCTGTTTTTGTTTGTTTTGCTTCCCATAGTTTGTGTCAGGAAAAGGCATTTGTTTCATTAAAGGGTCAGTTGTAAGCAGTAAATGGCTAATGATGTAGTAATGGCCATCGAGCAGGGCTGGCTCCGTAACTGTTTTTACTTTCTACAGTCTGAGAAAGCACAAAGATTTGTCCTGTGCTATAATTTAAAACTACCGATGCTCATGTGCAGCTATGCTGGTTCCTAAGCTCCAGTGATCACTGTTTACTCTGTGATTTCAGGCGGCAGTGGTGCTTGACAATAGCAGTACTGAAACAGTTAGTTGATTAATTGATTATTTTATCAATCATCGATAATCATCAATTCTGAAGATCAATAAATCTTTTTTGATTGAGTCTTTTGTCAAAAAAATTCCAAGCATGTGCTGATTCTTTTAGTCGCAGCCTGATAGTACAATTATTTCAATATTTTTAATATATTCATTTTGTATTACTTGTTCATTGTTAAATCATTATTCGTTGTTGGTGTAAATTCTGAGGGTAGATCTGATCCATTATGTTATCACATGAGGGTGTTTGGATATTCACTGTGATAGTACACAATGTCTAGCAGAGAACAAAAGACTTTGGAGCAACCAAACCTTGGACAAATTGACAGGGAGTGGTGGAAGAGTCCCTTGGACACAGGCACTCCCCAGTATCTGACTGATTTCTTGAAGAACATCCGACCATTAAAAAAAAAAAAAAAAAGTATATTGCAGCAATCAAATATACAACACATATATGTCCTATCTTCATGCTTACACTTAGAGCTGGTCTTTGACAATTGGGGATTCATTTTTTATGCTCCACTGGGGTAATCCGTGTATTATTTAAGCCATTATTTTAAAATGTATTTCATTAGTACGCAGGTAAACAGTTAGCTTATCCCAGTCACATAATATCCCAGTCACAATCGTCTGCCCAAACCCTCTTCCCTCACACTAGGAATCTGTAATATCAGTTTTAGGTCAGAATGGATAAAGGACAGTGATAAAAACAGTTAAAATGGTGAGATAATCAACTGGCTGACTGGTAGAAAATTAAACAAAATTTTGGAAATCAAAAATAGTTCCAACATTTATGGACAAAGCTACAGCTACCTTTTCCCTGTTTCCAGTGTTTGTGCTAAACTAACCTAACCAGCTGCTTCATATTTACCGTACAGACATGAGAGTGGTATTGAACTTCTCAAACTCTGGGCAAGAAAGCAAAGAACAAGCAAATATGCCAAAAATATATTGGTTCCAGGTTGTCAAATGTGAGTCTTTGTTAAGTTTTCTTTTATAGTAAATTGATTATCTTTGGATTTTGGATGGTTAGTTGGACAAACATGAAGTCCGTCACCTGGGAAAACATGATGTGCATTTTTTTTATGACATTTCACAGACTAAATTACTAATCTGTGAACTGAGAAAATAATCAGCAGAGGAATGGATAATAAAAATGACGGTTAGTTGCAGCCTTTGAAAATGTTTCTCTTTTTCTGTCTAAATTATAATTCCATGTATCACAGCAGCAGAGATAGCTACCCCACTGCTGAGTGAATACCAAGAAGCACTGCCATTAACCAGGTCTCAATCTGTAATGAAATCCATTAGCTCTAACCAGGGAGTCTTGGCTCATTTTACTGGATGCCCATTTTTCTTCCCATTGCTTCTTTTCTATCTCATCATAGACAGAGTCCATCTTTGGGCTTCATCGTTCATTTTTTTGTTGTCTGAACACTCATTCCTGGCCTGTGTTCCAGCATGCAGACACACACACACACACACACACACACACACACACACACACACACACACACACACACACACACACACA
>JBBMJY010000024.1:21089508-21109676 GCA_037833715.1 Toxotes lorentzi | reverse complement strand
CACACACACACACACACACACACACACACACACACACACACACACACACACACACACACACACACACACAGCAGGCTTGCTGTCTAAACGCCAGCTTTCTCAGCTGTCAGGAGGCTACCAGCTCTGCTCAGCAGCTGCGCCCACAAGACTTGGTGTGGGTCTATGACAGATCCAACACAAACTCTCACTTCAGGATCCTCGTTTGTAGCATCTCACCAACAGAGGAAACGTTCAAAAGGAGCATCCACTTGGCAGATCTCACTCAAGCCTTGCTACACTTTTCTCCGTGTCTTTCCCGTCAGTCTTGGCACCAATCTTGGCGTTCACGCTGATCTACTGAAATGTCCCATCATCGCTCACTCACTCGGGCCAAGCGGCTGGGAGGCTTTTTGCAGGTATTTCTGACACACCCTGTCCCTGAATCACACTGAGCAGCAGGGAGATTACAGCCTTTTGTCACCTTGCCTGTCAGAGTCTGGTTCCGGCTGACAGAAGATGGATGTGTCAAACAGGTGAGCAGTCTCATCTGAAAGGTGGGGGTGTGGGGGTCATTCAGTGAAAAGAGCCATAATTTTTGTGACAGCCGGCTTGGACGTACATTCGTCCAATAGCAGACTGCGTTTGAGCCTGATGTCACCTGACTTTTGGGTCAGGTGACATCAGGTCTGGTTGACAGATTAAATCAGAGAAGACACCATGCAGAAGAGTGCTGGGGGAGACAGTGGGTATATTTTTACATTGTAGTAAAAATGAGGACCAGGGGTTTCACCTGCAGAGAACTGTCATCAGTCTCAGAAATAGCTTGCTGTCAGCCATGCTTGATTTGCACTGCTAATCTTCCTCTGTCTATACCTGCTTTCTCTTTCTCCAGTCCATGACCTCTTGTCTTTTTCTTTCTCCTGGAGCAACCCGTCACGGCACATGTCAATACATTTGAGTGGCCGCCTAAATATATGTCCATCTGGCTTAACAGCTTGTAAACCCTAACACCCACGCCCTCATAGTCTCACCCTGACACATTCCCAAAAATGCATGCTAGAAGGAAAGTAGAAAAAAAAGCGCTGAAGATGATGCCTCATGACTATGAAAAGATCTCAGGCCAGCCAGGTCAAACAGCAGATAAAGGCCTCTGGGAGCCATGTGTAATACATTAACCTCCATTCCTGAGGCTATCTGTCTTTATCTGGCCTTGATAAGCTCACTTCACAGCTCTTCAGCTTCACTAAATCATAACTGCACTGTGTTGTGTCACATTCAGTTTCCCCTCCACTTCACAAAAAGCATCTATCTGCCTTGCCAGCCAGTTCCACTACACTGGACTGTATCGCAGGGGTAATTTGTGGGAAGTGGGATGCTGTGGCACTTATAGCCTCCTCAGCCTTTATTGCAGCCTCCCACTGTGAACTACTGTTCCCTTTACTGCAGATGTGTTTTTTGTTTGGTTAAGGGGCCTCCGAGGTTTTGATATTTTTATTACCTCTCACGGGTCGTCCGTCAGGACCCGGGGTCTGGGTCCGCCACCCGGCATCTCCCCCCACCCCTTTACTGCTGCCACACAAAAATACTTTTGTGGGAAGAACTGAGGATAGCTGTCTGGACGTCACACTGAGCTGCACTTCAGGATAATTTAAAAGCCCCCGTTGGATCCTTTCCCTCTCCTTGTGCTTTTTTCCTGTCATCCTCATCCTGGATTACATGCTGAATCAATATTTTGTTGCTTGAGCAAAATAAACCAAATAACCACTCTTCTCCTGTTTTTGGTATATTGAATCAAATCCTTCGTAGTGTTTTTCTAGACGCATTTTCAGGGTGGAAAAAAAACGGGCTTTGCAAATATTTCTAATTCAAGCATTCATTTGTAAAAAGCCTTGGAAAGAATAATACCCCTTCACTGTGCAGAAGTGTCCTATATCAGCCTCAGGTTCCCCCTCGGCTCTGATTCATGGGGGTTGGCTGAAAAATGGGAGCATTCCCTTTTGCTCATGAAATCAAAAGAAAATATAGCTTCAAATGAGGCGTTAAGTCTCTGAAGCAATGGCTGTTGTGTAAAATAAATTATGGAACAAATCTGATTTCGTACAGCACAAGATAGTCTGGACCAATTCCAAGTATTTTTGTGTTTGTGAGAACCTGTATGTGCTGTGTTTTGAAGGTAAGTATGCATTTTGATAGTATCCTGTTGAGGAAAGTTGTATAAAGTTGTATGTTGATAAGTGAACACGGATACATTTCTGTTTCATTACTATGCAGTAATAAGTAAAATGGGATTTTGCGTTTCTTTTATCTAGCACTATTTCTATTACCCAGACCTAATGTATGACTGTGTGTCAGAGTGTATCTGGGTGGTTAGACTCTGGAGTGACAGCCCCAACCTGGCCCTTGGCCCCTGGCCCTGCCAACACTATGTAACCAGCAGCTGATTTATGGCCCCTGGAGCCCCGCTGAGCCTCTTCCTCTCTGGCCCCTGATGTTTTCTAAGAGAGCCCAGAGAAAGGCAACACTTCTCTCCTCCCATCTCCATAATATTTTATGGCATTTAGCTGACTATCTTGTGCAATTAGTTAGCAGGTAGGGGGTTCAGGACCTTAACCAGGAGACACTTCAGTAGGTCATATGAACTTGTAATGGTTAGCCAAACACCGGCCCCTGTACCCCCAGGGGGTACTTCTGTCATTGCCCAGGGGGACCTGGAAAGACTATAAAGACTACAATAATTATAGTTAAGTTGGCAAAACATCAGATTTGATTAAAAAAAATACACACTGAGTCATCTGTAACACCTGAACACTACATTTTGCACTAGAGTAACTTAATGTAGTAATGGATGAATGGTTCAAACAGTTTGAAATGTTAAGCTAAAAGTAAGAAATAAACAATGGAAATTGTCCCCTAAAAGATAAACAGTTTGAAAGTATTGGAAAAACTGAAAATACTATAAGTAACAGATAAATGGTTTTAAGGGAAAACTACTACTATTACTACTGATCACTGTGCTTCCACAGGAATTTTAGTACACTGTACTGTGTATTAATAACTATCATATGAAACAGTTTTAAGTAACAACCAGTTTAATATGAATTCAAATCTGTAACATGATGGGTGGTGCCAGTGAAGAGGTATTTTAGTTCCTCTAACTGGGCTGTGGGGGTTCCTCAGACAAAAAAATAAATCATAAAATAAATGAAACACTACTACACTCTCTGAGCCTGTCCTATGCTGACCTGCAGGTTGTTCTGTCTGTCCAGCATCCAGGAGGAGAGTGTCTTCTCAGAGGAGCCTGATATGCCCCTCAGACGTTTGGTGTCAAAGGTCAGGCACATGACAGGTTCAGGGTGGGCTTTGGCTTGGCTCAGCCTGGACCTCTGGGTTACGTCCCACAGCAACAGGGAGCCGTCCTCATATCCAGCCAACAGGAGAGGCCCGGGACCCGGGTCTGGCTGCAAGTAAGGGAGGACGATAAGAGAGAGGAGGAGGGACAGCAAGATGGGAAGAGAGAGCACAAAGAGCAGGGTGAGTGAAGATGTGAGATGAGAGCCGTGTAGTAAAAACCACACAAACCGCTGCCTGATGCTGGAAGCTGAGCAGAGCAGAGGTTATCATCCTGAAAGCTCCCGCTGACACTCGGAGGAACGCTGTGGGCTCCATTCGTCAGCCTGCTGCTCTCTCCTTCCAGCACTCCATTACACCACTCCTCACTTTACTCCTCATCTATATTACTGAGCCACAGACCTCGCTGCCGGCACAGAGAAATATGAAATATAGTGAAGTAAATTATTGCAAAAATACTGTTTCTCATCAAGTGTAGTTTGGATTTAGATTTTTTTCCATGATTTTCAATTCATTCCAAATTTTCTATATTTGTACATCTGCAGTCCATTTCCTGAGATTGTAACTTGTCCTTAATATTACTGCTGCACATTTTATTTTATTTTTCAAGTTTTACAACAAAAAACCTAAATAAAAACATTTCTACAGTACAAAAACAAAAGACATTGTCTAGACAACACTAGAACTGCAGCAACATAACAAATTTATTTCCTTTATCAGTTAATTATTATTTTTTAATTATTAGATTACTTATTTAGTTTACATAACATTTTCAAATTGCTTCTTTTAGTTGACCAACTGTTATAAAACAGTAAAACCGCAAATCCTCTCACTGGAGAAGCTTAAACCACAGAATGTTTGGCATTTTAGTTTGGTAACTTAAAAACTTAGATATAGATTTTCGGGTGATCAGTAAATTGATTAATCAACTAATTGTTTCAGATTTACACACATTATACATTCTCATACACCAACACAAACTTATGTACAAAAAAAAAAACACTACAGTCTTGATTCATCCCCATTTAACCCAAGGATATTGCAGATCCAGCCACAATGTTTACAACTGGTGAATCCATCAGAGTAAATCTTTCAAACAGCATGAAATGAAATGAAACCAGGTGCACAAACAGGCATCAGACACAAATCCTAAACCACATTTCCTCTGGTAAATATATACAAAACAACAGTATCAAGGACAATTGTTCTATTCATACAAAACGAGAACAGTTAACAGTATAACATTTAAAAAGAACAATCAAGCATCGCCGCCCCACTGGTTCTGGGAGTCACTTCTCAGTGCCTGTTATCTTCATCTAAACAAGTGTGAATGATCAGATGAGAAGAGAAGTTGTGTGGAGATATACAGTGAACTTGTAAATCACATCAGGTAACAAGAACATAAAGGTGAACTGATAAAAACTGGAGGCCTCATATATCTTTACACTGCTGGAGGGAAGAAAGGAAGGACTCAAGGAGGTAGAGAAGGGAAGGAGGAAAGAAGAGAAGGGAGATCTGACCTCCATCCTGCTCTCTGGAAATCCTACAACTCCTCCGCGTACCATGTCTTTTGCTACCTTGACCACACCTTTTCACACCCACCTATGCCTGGTACCCAAACAATGATTTTAACTTTTCCGAGCTTAACTTTTCCAACTTTTTAGAAGACGTACGAATTCACAGCCATGATGGACACTTTGTACTGACTCGTGCCTTTGCTTTAAGACACCATCAGGACACCAGCAAAAGCGCGGTGCCCTGCAGAAGCAAGGAGGGAAAGAAATTTTTTCCATATGTGCAAGGGGGCCACGTCTGCCATTTTATTCATCCATCTTAAAGTCCTCTTCTCACTTAACGCTCAATATTTCTCTTCTTTCAGCTTTAAACAAATTATAGACAGAGTCGTGTATTCCTTCCAAACACATCACCCAGGATGAACACTAAGGGATTATGAAAACAAATAAAAACAAGTGAAAATCAGTGGCCCCTGCTTGCCAGCAGGGCCCGGGCTAAGCGTTACAGGCTTGGGGCCCACCGTTTCACTTAAGTGTAGGACCTCCTTGATTGATGATGTCATGGGTCGAAGGTCGGGGAACCCTGGGTAGACACCTAATTCATTATATCCTCCGCAGGCCTTTCTACAAGAGGGCTCTCCGCTGGAGTGGGGCTGGGGCTCTGGGAGGAGATTCATCACCAAAGAACAGCTGGAAAGACAGATGGATGGATGCTAGTTGGAGAGGAAGGGCCAGTGAAGAGAGCAATGAAGCTAGGCCTTCTCTTGCATGGCTGTTAAAAGTCATTTGACCTCCGCTTTTTTTTTTCATAGCTGGCAATTGTGCACATGATGTGTGTTAAAATAAATGTTGATCAATTACCTGTGATGTAATTCTGTTATTTTACCCAATATCATTAATAACAACTCAACTGTTTCAAGCCTGTAGGCAGTTTCTTTGACATGTGTCCAGTTTGCTGGTCACTCTGGTACTTTGTTCAGACCACTATGGTCCAGTTAAATAATGAATGTGGCCTCTAGAAAAGTCAAGACTACAGGGACTTTCACACTTCAAGTCTTTGTTAATTTATTTCCTTTTCTCTTCTTCTTTTTCTAAGACAATCACATTTGGTGGAGAGGTATAAAATATCCCTGCTGCTGATGTAACCTATGGAGACACTAAAATGGGCTCTAACAAATTTAGACAAAAAGAGTTTCCAACATAAGACAAATCCACAGCACACAGAATTTATCTCTGGTCAGTTTTTTTTTTTTGCAAGGGTTGCAACTAACAATGATTTTCATTATTGATAAATCTGCAGATTGTTTTCTCAATTATTTCATAAACTGTTTCTCTATTTCTCATTCCATGAACAGATCCTGGCCACAAAGTATATAGATTTTCTAGACTACATACACTTTTGTGCTCGTCCTCTGTTGGGAGCCATTAAACTGAGATGAGCTGAATTTTCCTTTGTACCAAAACTTGAACAGAATTTGAATATTCTGAAAATAATTCTTAATGACATTTGTCATTAAGGCAGGGTAGTTTATATCTGTGACTGTGAAGATGATGGCTCTAACAGTGAGAAGGAAAGGGAGCTGCAGTCAGTTCAGTCTATGGCATTCACTTAATACATATGAAACAACAACTTTTTCCAACTGGACCTACTCCGATGTTATTGCTATTTGTCTGCACCTCAACTCTGAAAGTCAAATTTGTTCTTATTGTGTTTGTGTAATGAGCAATTTTTAGACAAGCAGAGGGAAAGGACTAAAGATTTTTTTGCTCCATTATTGTTACAGAAGCCCCATAGTTATTTAGAGCTATTTTAGTTAAATGAAAAAATTAAATGCCCAAATACAGCCACAAATTGATATTACAGCCCCCCACAAACACATACTGGTTAAATACCAATCTCCATGTGAGTGATCTAAGGTGTATCCCTTTTTTTCTTATGTTGTTGTTGTTGTTGTGGTTTGTAACTGCCATGAGTTGTGCTGAGGCATTATCTATAAGTGGATGTGTGCTGTGCACTGTCCCTGTCAAATAAATGGACACAAAAAATGAATAAATCAATCTGAATCTGAATATAATTGGAGAGAAATGTGTGTGTGACATCCTGAATACATTATTATATTCAGTAAACACTTTCATGTCACTTGCTTATGTGGTAAGATCCTCAAAAATCCTCAACAACCAAGAGACCAACAGCTTGTTTGCTGATGTGGCCACCACAGGCCCCAGGCAGGCACTGATTCAACATAAGGAACCAATCGTTTCCTCCGTTTTTTGTCCCAGTCCGCCATGATGTCATGGCCATGAGGCAGCAAGGTGATGAGCTGAGAGTGATGGATATCTGTATAGGAACATTTCCTTCTCCCCGCCAGCCTCTGTTCACATTAAAAGCCTTGCACATCATACATCAATACTGTCCCCCTAGCCAAGCCGTACATCCCTGCACAAGTCAAACCCACATGTGGAGATACTTTCTGGAGCTACAACCGCTGCTGTATAGTTCACCATTTCACAGCCAATGAGATACAGAGAAATCGGACAGCGAGCTCTGTCACCTTTTAGCCATAGCTCAGCATTTGCACTACAGACTGGGTGGGATTTTGTTGTAGGGAAGCTGAATTGAGAAGAAAGTGAAGTTTAACACTGCATTTAATTTGTTCCATAAACTCCAGCAGAGAGGGCTTACAGGCCGACAATAAATCTGTTGGTGAGTCTGTCTTGGAAATAATGGAGGATAATCACTTCTTGTCTCAATGGTGGGAGGAAAAGAGGGAGGGGATGGTGAGAGGAAAGACAGAGAGAGGAGTAAATTGTCAGTGGCTTCTTCCTGGAGTGTGTGTGTGATAGAGAGAGACAGGGTGGAGAGAGGGGATGATGGTGTCAGCTGTTGCCTCCTGCTGTGTGAGGCAGCATATGAGCATTTGATGTGAAAGACAAGATGAGCCTTTTTTTTCTTCTGACTGACAGACAGAATGTGTTTCTGAAAGAGGGTTTACACACTGGGTTTTCAGTCTTTTCACACTGCTTAGATGTCTCCAGTCGCTCCAGTCAGTGTAACAGATGAACATGCCTCGGCCTTAAGAGGAATCAGCCTGAAATGATTTAGAATCACCTGGGCCCTTCGGCTTTGAAGTCAAACAGCTGCCTGTGCTGTATTACAATGATATTATATAATTTATAATGATATAAGTGATCATTATGTTTCCTGGCATTCAACACTGAGCCAGCATTGGTTCATAAATCAGATGATGAAAGGTGGGTGTAACTGTGAAATCAAAGGGAAAGAAAGAAAAACACAAACACAGTGTCAGCAGGCGCTGTGAGACTCTAACTTGTCTACATGTCTCTATAATAATATCACAAACACAATGTCAACTTTTATGGCTTTTGTATTTGACTTATTAAAGCAATTCTAATTAGTATTACAGGAAAACAGGACTGAATGTGCACAGGCCAGCATCTTGCCTCACTTTGGCCTTAAAATGATAAGCTGTCTTTTGATTTCTGTTGCCCGTAAACTGCACAGCCCATAAAATTTATTCAAACCATCCACAGTCTTGCATAAGACAAAAAATCCCACTCAGTCTCTCCCCCAAAGCCCCAAACCCAAAGAGTTAATAATTAACCATGAAAATAATTACAGGCTCTCGTTAATGGCTGGAAAATAAAACTTTCGACAGCATTTACAAAACAGAACGCAAACTTTTTGCTCGGATCAGATTGGATGTACCGCTGCAGGCTGATATATGGCTGTGAACCCCCGGCCCTTCCAAACGCTCTAATTACAGTGTTGGGACTGGCTGCCAGCTGAGAAGAAACGCTTGGAAAAATGGCCCAGGACGAGTCGTTGGGCTGTAAATCATGTACCACGTCCCACATGTGCATTTTTGTTGACTTTTCTATTATTGCAACTTGTTATGGGCGGCTGGCCAATCAGAGCGAAGCAGGTAAGTATAGAAAAAGTACCATTTAAAACCAAGAGGAGAGAGAAGGTAGAGAACCTGCTGCTTTTGATAGAGACTGCCAAGGTGAACTCGATGAACTTGACATGTAGTTACAGAGGGACACAAGGCTGCTGTTTAGGGTTGAGGTTAAAAAAAAAAAAAGCAACAATTTATGTTAAAATGGCACCTGAGAGGACTGCCTGGTGCTTACCTGCCACAGTTTGACACACATGACCATCCCCAGCTTAGTGTCTGGTACCAGGGTGCAGACTGGGGTCCTACCGGGCAGCTCAACAATCTTGATCTGCAGAGAACGACAAGAATGACAATTAGATCTTATAGCTGAGTCTGTTCACTTTCTACATCTATGCTAGCAGCTCTGTGAGGCTGTACTAAGGCACAACTGTTCTTTGAGCTAAAATCAGCATGCTAACTTTGACTATCTGGTGGTGCTGGATTAAAAGTCAGAAGATCACCACATTCAGTCGGCTTCATCCACCAGGAAACATGGATTTGCAGTCCATCCAAGTTGTTAAGATATTTCAGTCCAATGTTGCCATCCCTACAGATTTCTGTGTCAGCATGTTAAACTGCTTTGCACAGCTTTGGCTCAGGTACCTTATATCACCCTTGGTTCTGTATTTATGCTTAACCCAACTGTGATCATTTGCCACCCCGCTCTACCCCCACCCACCCTTACAACTTGGACAGCATACCTAAAGACATACGCTGGCACACTTTCATAAAAATGTTTTTACACTTTTACTACTTATATCCTAACGTATTTTTCTTCCAATGCATCTGTTTTCATTATTAAGACCCAGTTACAAACACACACAAATACTGCAGTTGTTCATGTGTCTACAAGCTGACTGTCAAGCCATGATTTGCTTGTCTTCTGAATTTAAATAACAAAGCTGCAGACTAAATCTTTTATAGTGGTTCAGGACCTCTGTGGATCAGAGTGCCTCCAACCAGCAGTAGAGCACAATCCATCAGTGCAAAGCAGCCGCCCCACTGTCTATAATAAATCCTGCTAAAGTCTGACCCTGCGACATGAATGGTGTTTTCCTGCACACATTGGCACTGATTCTGATAAAATACACAACCTAATGAAGCCAGTGATAAAGCGTGTACCCACATCACTACCAAAACTCATTCCTTCGACTTCCTCTGTGCTGATGATCCGCATATTCATCCTCATTAGGCCTCAGATTAAACAGCCCTTTAAGGGAGTGATCTGTATTTTAGCGCTAGGCCCCATCTGTCCTGCATGTTTACCTCTGCATGCCTGACAAAGAGGGCCTTTAAGGACTTCTCTGTGCCTCAGGTGATCACTGTTCTTGTGTGGCATCACACTGCCCATAAATAAAACACCCACACTATTAATTAGTGTTTCTGCCATGGCTGCAATCTGCTGGCAGGAATCTCACTGTGAGCAGTAAACATTAAAACCACCTGAAAAAGCTCAGAAGGAAACTGTTTTCTGTTCTGTTTTCTTGGTTACCAATCTGAATATCAACCTACCTGCATACTGTTTCTACCATTGTGCATATATTGTGGCAAGTACACATGTATTGTTTCTTGAGGGAATTAATTAATGTGGGTGTTTGATTTGCAGATGCATGATAAGCATCTGTCTTGGCCAGTTATGTCTCTGGAATGGGGTGGGAAGACAAATTCGGCTGTCGTCTGTTTTGGTCTACCTTTCTATGGGTGTGTGTGTGTTTCTGCCTGTCTGTGTCAGTTGGGACAATGGCATTATTGAGGTGCTGGGAGTCACAGGCGCCCTGATGCCTGGCTTGCTGAACTGGGGTTAGCAGAGGCACGTTTGGCTGGATCAGGTGACCGCTCTGTCCCTTTCAAGTGTGGCTCCTCCGCAGTGGAACAAGTAACATGAATCTAGAGGCAATAAAAGATGGCTGAATTGCTGGCTGCCCTCTCCCCATCCTGCTGCACCACTCAGACACTGGCCCCACACAAAGCCATACAGACTTGCGGGTGTTGCGCATTAACTTTGAGACGGACAGAATGTGATTTCATTCCCGTGCACAACCAAATCCAGCCTGGGAACTCTCTGTGAAACTCATCAGATAAACATTAAAAAAGGTAAACACACACTCTGGCTACTTCATCAGTTCAAGAAGTTTCAGGAGCAGGAACATCCTTTGTTGGTTACCGTCTACAAAGCACAGTTATAATTGTTTTCTTTGGCTTTCACAGGGCCATTAGCTGCTTGAGACAAAAGCATTCACTGAATGGCATGCTACTAGCCACAGCCAGAATTAACCGACATTTAGCTGGTGGCTGGTATTAAGTTCCTATATCTTGCCTGACTCATGAGATGGCTGGTTTGTTAATGATGCTGTTTAGATTGCTGTTTGACAGCTTCTGGCAGCAAACTGAAAGTTCCCAAGTCACGTTGAGTCATAACACGTTCACTGACGATCAGCTAAAAATATTATCTTGGACACCTGATTGAATTCGAGCCACACACTGGCTTCACACTGATGAATCAGATCACACGCAAAAGATGAAAGCAGAGCGGGAATAGGAAAAGATGACAAGACAAAAAAAACTCTTGCTGTGGGACTTACTAACTTACTAAACAGTACTAAAAGCCACAAATATGTGTCAGTGTTTAACGTCAAACAAGTAAACTGGCAACAGCAGGTTGGGTCAGGTTCATACACGTTAGCAGTTTTTATATTCAAGATATTGCCAGTGGATACTTTGATCTTGAGTTTTCCTGGTTAATTTCACTCAATTAAAGTGGAACATCTTCCATAAATCTTTAAAGGTTAACAAACAGCAAAAAGCTTAAAAATGAGGCATTTATACAACCCATAACTCTTAACGCAAAATTAAAAATGCAACATTTTGGCAGAAGTACAAATATGAACTTCTTGATAAAACACTGAAATCTTGCAACTTTGGTGATGTTTAACATGAATAAAAAAACATTCGCTCCATCCATTTTTTTTTTTTTTTTTTTTACATGCACCTACCCATTTTCAGGGCTGCAGGGGGCTAGAGCACATCCCAGCATGCACTGGGTGAGAGGCAGGGTACAAACTGCATTGGTCACTAATTCATAGGTCAGCTAAAGCATACAGACACATTCACAAAGACAGACTTTTCAGTCCTGATTTCTAACCTCCTCTGTCTGTTGCCCAGCAAAGGCCAGCAGGTACTTTCCGGGGCTCGTCTCCAGCAGGGAGCACTGACAGAATCCAACGCTGCCAGTCCACACGGAGTCCACCACCTCACTACGGCCTTCTCTCAGGTCCCACAGACAGACCTGCATGTCCCGTCCCTGACTGCAAAGAAACACAAACAGGGATTTTTCAAAGCAATGCACATATGTGCTTAGTGAGAAGCTAAACAAAGTAAGAAACCTTATCAGAGAGCAACGACTAATGCATCAGTTATCCTGACCTGATGAGGGCATCTGTCGACTGCAGCGTGCTGACCCAGATGACCGAGCTACCAGAATGACCTTCTACAATCTTCTCAGCCCTCCTGCTGTTCAGGTTCCAGATATGGATGGCACCCTTCCCTGACCTGCAAAGCCCAACAGGATAGTTATGAAGGATGTTTATATTACTCACACAGTACAACGTATCACTCATCACTGCACCATACTTTTTACTTTTACTTGAGTAAATTTATGAAGAAGTAAAGCTACTCTTACTCCGCTACATTTGGCTACATTTGACTCGTTACTTTTTTTTTTATCATTTATTCTATACATTAGTTATGCTTTATTTTTGACAGAGAGATGCCACCAGTGGATCTACCACATGATTGTGTTTCACCAATCAGACGCAACCATGCAGTCACATGACCACACAAAATGTGGCAGCATAGCAGCACAAACTCTTCACACGTAGCAGACGGGGAATGAAAACACATAAAACATGGCAGAGGCAACTGTCTCCAATGTTCTAACGTTATTCTCTATCTGCTGAGCCTTCTGTGCCATTTGGAGGGCAAGTGAATATACAGTATACAGTATATCTTGTCACTGGAAGTAGTTGTCTGTAGTTGTACTGCTACATACTTGCGTTACCTACTGTAGGTATTGGTTTCAAAAGCTTTATGTTGTGAAAAAGTAAGATTTGGAAATTTTATTTTATTATTTGGAAATACCAGAATTTGCACATTATTTTATATTATTGTCAGTCTGAGTACATCATTTCTAAAAAAAATAAATCAGACATTACAATTAAACAGTTACTCAGTACTTGAGTAGTCTTTTCACCAAATACTTTTTTACTCTTACTTGAGTAATTTTTTGCATGACTACTTTTTACTTCTACTTGAGTAATATTATTTTGAGGTAACGCTACTCTTACTTGAGTACAATTTTAGGCTACTCTACCCACTTCTGTTCATCACTGCCCTACTCTCACCCATACATACAGAAAGAAAATAACAAACGTGATCAGATTTGCTCTGGTTTGAAAAAACAAATACCAAAATGACATCAAAACTCTTGCTGTGCTTCATCCAAACCAAGCACCTGAAGTGAATCCTTATGGCTGGCTCAGTATCTACATGTCACTTACAATAAAACAAACCTGTTGACATGTATATGGCTCTTATGATGGACATGATGAAGCAGTTAATTAGTAAAAATGTCCTAATATACTCATAACAAAAAGAGAAAGATATAAACAAAAACAAATCTTCACTGTTTGAGCAAGATGAAGCGTCAAAATATGAATACTGACATAAATGACTCACCCAGAAAATAAGAGGGGAGTGTCCCCCCCACAGCAGCTAAAGTGGAGGGTGTTGAGGGGCCCGCCAGCGCCCCTCAGGGTGTAGATGGGGGGTGGAGTGGGACGAGACATCCCTGAGTCATGCAATCAATATACAGATGCAAGGAGGTGGCAAACCGGCATTATTACAGCCACTGGAACAGAAGACAGGAAAAGTGAGTTAAGATATGAGTGACTTCTGTGACTGATTTATAGAAGCAGAAAAACAGCAAATGCAGCCTGAGGTTCAGTCAGCATTACGCCAACAAAAACCTTTGAGGACACCGTGTCACTCCAGCAGGAGTGATAAATGTTCCACTACAATCCTCTTAATTTGGCTCTGCAAAATGATAAAAGTTAACTCTAACCAATATCTACAGAAACTATCTCATTTTGTTTTTGCACAAACACTGAGCACAGACAGAGACCAGCTCCATTTTGCCTTGGAGCCTTTCTCTTCCACACAGCAGACAGTTGTGTTTAATGCACTGTCTCTATTTTTTCCACTGTTAGTAGCTACAAACCCTGTGGCTCTCTCCGTCCTCCTCTTCCTACTCTACGTGATAACACCTCTCTTACTCAATACGTCATAAATCACAACCTCTGACAGCTTAATTACAGTAAACAGACGGAGACTCAAGCTTCTCACTCCTCTTGTGATGAACAGCCGTTGTCCCAAAGGCAGAGGTAAGAGCTCAGGCTTTTATGTCGTTTGTAGGCCGGGCAGCTGAGGAAACCCAACCAACCGCAGGTATGCTGCAAGGAAATAATGCATCAACATTAAGCTGCAGTAAAGTCACATATGAGTGTCTGGCTTCAGATAGCTAATATCCATCTATTCAACCATTTTCTTAGCTGCTTAATCCCGTTCTATTCAGTATCCCACCTACTCAGTGTTATGAGAAACAATGGACAATGACCTTGATAGTAACAACCCACTCAAGTAAAAGTGAGCAATTAACCTAACAATTTAAATAAAACGGCTTGCTGGTTTCACTGACAGACACCCCTGAGGCTGGCAAGTAAATTCCTCTCTTGCCAGACTGAAATAATTTTTCTACCCAGTCATCTGCAATAACTTGTTCGCTATCTCTACACAAGAACAAATCTTAAATGTGACCTTTCCAAAGACACCACCATCAGCCTAACCACAACACAATTTCTTTAAGACAATATCAGTTCAATATCAGTTTATTGGATGGTACAGATTTTCATGATTCCCAGAGGATGAATCCTGCTGACTTTGGTGATCCCCTGGGTTTTCCTCTAGCGCCACCACATGCTAACACACTAAACTAAGATGGTGAGCATCGCAAACATCATAGTTCCAAACATCCGCATGTTAGCATTTATCTTAGAGCACACACAGATGACATGATGCACATTCTGAGTCAAACTCCTTGTTTGTGTGTACAAACTTGGCCAATAAAACCGATTCTGATTCCTGTTACCTCTTTCATGCTATACTGCTGACCAGCAGTCAACTGCAGTAACATGCAAAGACATATGCAAAGTGAGGGAGACAACTGCTAGCTAGCACGTAAACAATGCAAGATTTGAAACTTTGGAAAAAAGTTTTGAAAATGTTTTATAAGAAAGGAAATGCACTCAGCAGGAGTTTCAGGTCTTGAAGATACACAGTGAATTTTGGTGAGTAACATTGACTCTAGAGACATGAAAAGACTCTAGTGGAGTAACCCCTGCATAACTATATGTTGGGGTTAATAAGCACAACCCAAACCCCTCAACCCCAACCCCTCCCTGATGCTTTTACTTATCATAACCCTTGCCCCTTGCAATCAGCAGACACTGAAACTGGACCCCGAGGCATTCAGGAGCAGCTCATTTCAGGAGGTTAGTGGTTAAATTGTCCATGTGAGCCTGTGAAGCGGAGAGACGGATCTCTGACCAGCCTGCCTAATTAAGGATACAACGCTGCAGTCTGCGGGACTCAAGAGGACACAGTCAACTCATCAGCTTCACTATGAACTTAACACTATAGAGAGACATTGTGTGTGCTTGCAGGAGCAAAACGGAGCATTTTTCAACATGAAAAAGACAGTACTAATAATCCTCCCAATATATAAAATGACCTTTTGGTTTCTATTTGGAATGGTTCAAAGCATATGGCTGTTTGCTTAAGATCTCGAGCATTAAATATCCCACAAATCCCTGAACCAAACCAACAGGAAACCCTCTGGCCGACAAGTGTACAAACTTGTTTTTGTGTGGTATGAAGAAAATGGCAAAAGCCATCATCAGTGTTTTTGTGAGGGTCCATCAGTTAAGTTCCTCCTCCTGTAAATGGGTGGGTAAGGCTGCATTCCTGAGCCAGAGTCCTGTGCCTGTGTGAGTGTGTGACAGGGGGAAGCTCACCCTGATAACAGGTGGATTAAGCGTTCCTTATTGTCCTCTAGCAGCAGGCCTGCATGGAGCTGTGACTCATGGACACGGCAGCCTGAAACTGTATATTTTCATTGTCTCTAGACCAGAAGCTGTAAAACTTTCCACTGGTAATCACAGCTCACTGTCAGGCAAAGACAATACTAGGGGACAGTGATGGAGATGTCACTTTACAGGGCTTGAGGACTGCCAAACCAAACCTGCATCTGGAAGATGAGCATAACGGCCACTTTTACCCACCACTACTTTCTCAGTGAACTGCTCCTTTGGTTTTTTAAGGCGTCAGAATTTGCAGGCGCTGAACTGCCCCCAACAATGGCTCTGTTGTGATGGCTACATGTGAGTCGCCCACAAACCCAAATACAAACATCCAGGCAGCTCAGGAAGGGAGAGACAGATACTGTAAACAAACAACACGGTGGCAGGATGTCACTCAAATCTATTTGCAAGGACCCTTAAATTTCTCTCTGCTAACAGAGAGAGGCCAACAAACAAACAATCAAGCCAGTCACTTGTCAACCTTGTATGTTTGATATAAAAACACATCTCCAGTAAATGCAAAGCTCCCTTGCTGGAGAAGCAGCGGTATGTAGCTGAGGCAGATGTGATCCTCGAGGATAAGTACCTTGTTCTCTTTAAATCTCCAAAATTCTCAGCCCCCTGCAGTTTAGTGAGTCTGTTAAGCTTTCATAAAGTGACTGAGCAATAGATAGCAAATACCCAATAGGTCAGCGAACTTTCTTATTTAACATGTTCACAGGAAGATCTCAGATATTCCAGCACGGGGTAACAAGCTAGGCCTAATTAAACCTGTGTGTCGTGTCGTGGACAGGGCATTATAAATCACACTGACTGATTAATATACCTGAGCTGAATATGGGAGCCACTGAGAAGAGGCAAGAGAGGAGGACTGAGGCTCCTGCTGGCCGGTAACAGATAAGACAGCTCTGGGTAATCTGACTCTAAGTCCATGGATAAAGGCAGTTTGTCTCTTCTTGGGCTGTCTGTCCACACCTACTGGGTAATTAGGCCTAATTATGAGAGAAAGGTCCGCTTCCCCTTCATGTTATTAAATAAGAGCCAGCCTCGTCCGCCAAGGATCTCTCAACACCAGTAAGGGGCTGGCGACCTTCAGATCAAACGCAGCCACTATCTGTACCCCCCCCCCCCCCCCCCATACGCACCCCACCCCTCCCCTTCGAGTGCAGCACCCACTCCCCTCCACGGCATATGAGCGCTTGAGAAGGGAGGGGACAGAGAAGGGTATTCGTTATGATATGGGGCATCAAAGTTTTTTGGGGGGGTTTTTTGAGCAGAGGTGAGGGGGGAGTCCTGTCCACATTCCTCGCTTAGCTCTTTGTTATCATGTGATCGGCAGCTACCCACCTGAGCTGCCCCCTTGTCAAACTCTGCCATTCATAAATAAGAGCAGGTAGGGAGGGATATACTGATCACAGGAGTTTATTATAGAAGCTTTATAATGCCTCAGCTTCACAGGAGCCATTATAGAGGCATGGGATCCCAAGATCCCCTGATACCAGCCTCGTCAAATATGAGATCTGAGCTGCATGATGAAAACTGAAAGTAGATTACACATAGCTCAAAAGCTGCATTCTAGATAGCTCTGCCAGTGAAAAGCCAACTTTATAAGCTATTGAACCAACAGTATTTTTTTTCTGTAACATCTGTGCCAGCAAACTTTAACTCATACCTCGACTATTAGTCATTCTGCTGTTTATCACAGGCAGCAGTCTTATCTGTTATTTCCCCGCGCTTCACTGTCTCGCCGAGAAGGCACTTCCAACTCACTGGCTGGCTGGAGGGTGGGTTTTGAGCTGGCTCTGCAACCATTAGTCAGCCTTTCTGCCTTAACCCTCAACCAAATAATACAGATCCCTCAGAGGAGGAAACCAACGTGCCAAATAGAGAACGAGGTCCATTATAAAAGTCCAGTTAGACAAACAAGAGGGGAAGTGGTGAGGAAGACACACGCCCTTTATTGTGTCTTGGAGGGAGTATCTGGACTGGATAAACAGTTCAGTGTCAGATAGAGGCTGAAGTCAGACACAAGTGCACCAACACCCACTGTCAGTCACAGATCCAATGAGCGGGAAGAGGTGGCATTGTTCATGTGAATGGCGTGAATGCTAAGCAGGGGCCATTGCAGATAAGAGCTCAATGCCTTGTGGGTGTCATTGAGGCAGGCACTGCTGGAGCACTGTGTCAGGGGGTCCTGATTTAGGAGGTCCTGACTGTGGTCAACAGGTACCAGGAGCCTTATCTGTTTGCATTATCACCCATTTCCTCCATGAGGTCATTTGCCTGGGCACTCAAGGATAAAGGAACACAAGAGGGTCGACAGCTCAAGTGTCATCATATGTCATCATCTCCACACATTTTGGGTGTGATGGCTTTTCGGATCTGTGGGGACTTTGCTGTCCATACGGCAAAGACATGAAAACAAGTCGATGCTGCTGTAATCCCAAAAGGACATCAAGCAACAGGGGATATAGAACAAGGAAAACAACAAGAGGTTACACTTTGTCAATCAGCTCAGGCCCCAGTCTTAAGACATGTCAGTCATCTTCAGGGGCGTGACAAGTGACTGCAGAGTGCTAACTATTCCTACATGGTGAACAGCTTCCAGAGATCAGTCTGATCCTTCCTACCAAATTTAAAAAGCTCTTATAAGTAGGAAAGCTGAACAAAACCAAAACTAGTACAAATCTAAGTTGCAAATTTGTGCATTATCATGGAAAGATACAGTGAACGGGATATAGGAGCCCCATGATCAATTTCACAACTAAATAGCACTCATAGATGCATACGTCCACCAAGGCTGCATAATCCTTTAAATTGCCTATTTTAATAACAATAATAGATTACATAATATAACTGAATATAAAATACTTAAAACTTTTAAATCTGCATCTGGACTTGGATAAGCTTTAAAATACACTTGACAGACAGACAATCATAGGATATGTGTGCCACCCTTCATTAACAGTGTGTGCAGAAGGTAAAGAGAAAATAAAATGCTTCTTCAATGCTAAATCTTGCTTTATCTAATGTTACGAAATTAAATTAAATTAATTGTGTATTTACTGTCAGTTCTCTCACACAGCTTTTTCCTCAACACATTTTATGAGCTTATCTATGAACAGTCACACCAGACCGGCAGACACAGTTGTGTGCAAAACCATCATCAAACTACATACAATATCTGCCAACTGCTAAGCAACAGAAATTGACAGATTTTGGAATGAAGTTTGGTATAACAGTTCATAGACATGTTCATAAAATGTCTTGGAACTAGCTGTAATAGAATTTTATATTTAAGGAAAAGAGTATGTGGGAGAAGGCAAATACAAAACGTTCTGGGATGGATTAATTAAGGGGGCTGGGGTTGTATTTACTTCTTTTCACGACAAAAATCCACTAAATATATAATTTGCTCAGTGGTGGCCAAACCTTTGCATGCATTTTTTATATCACTGACCTTTAGTAATATGAGGGGCATCATACATTTGATCTACAAGTACCTTTAATCTTTAGAAAACAGCCTCCAGTGCCACTCTCTAAAGTATATTCTGCTGGAATTTTCATTTACTCCTCATGAGTAGTGTAGCCTTCGAGTCATGAATCTATACTACGATGACGTAAAAAAAAGGCAGAGTTTTGAATGGAGTTTGGTAGGCTAGTTCCTCCATGCGAGTGGACATTATCAGGGTGTTCAGAGCCATTCTGAAGCCAAAGCATTAATTAACATGCTAGGCTGAAAGAAAAAGAAACACTACAGTTTGTATCTGTAAACGGTGAACTTAAGTCAAACTGTCAGTTTAGAAATGTTAATTTCAAGAAGGTTAGCAACAAGCTAGCAATGACCTACAACACCAGCAACAACTCAGATACTTTATCATAATTTTTAAGACTGTTAACTCTCGGTACAATAAGGTCACTATTGTGACGTTGGCTTTAAGAAGACTTGATAAAATACCATATCAGAGAGACACCGGTGCGTTAGCAGTTCCCAGAAAGTCTCAGGCAGCTTTGCAGAGGAGGATACAAAACATGCGCCGGACTGGAAGGACCTCTATTTACAACGGCTAAGCTGCCCATGAAAGTGCCTGTACAGAAGAGTCATCTCTCTCTCTCTCTCTCTCTCTCTCTCTCTCTCTCTCTCTCTCTCTCTCTCTCTCTCTCTCTCTCTCTCTCTC
>JBBMJY010000024.1:21070864-21089408 GCA_037833715.1 Toxotes lorentzi | reverse complement strand
CAACGGCTAAGCTGCCCATGAAAGTGCCTGTACAGAAGAGTTATCTCTCTCTCTCTCTCTCTCTCTCTCTCTCTCTCTCTCTCTCTCTCTCTCTCTGTCTCTATCTCTCTCTCTCTCCACTCAGCTTAGTCTTCTTCACTTTCTCCATTCGTAACACTGACATTTAATATATATAACTACGTCGGATACTTAAAGAGCGCCACAGCCATGATACATATTGTAGTATCATGTAGATAGATTTTCACTGAAATGTCTATTTTCTATTAAATGGAACAGAAGAGAACAGATGGCATGATGAATTTTACCACAAACATTTTGAGAATACAATTACCTCACATATTTTGTTCTTTGAAATTCCTACTATAATAATAACTTCTATAATGGGCTACCAAACATTCTGACTGCCTAAAAACAATCAGAAATGAGAGATACTGCATGCAACAGGAGTGTCTTGATTTTTTTTCAGCCTTTTCAGTCTAATAGAGAAAAAGAGAGCGAAAACACCGGGCCTTAATCCACAGAGCACACAGACCCCTTTCATGGGAGTGCTGGGAGAGACCTTTATTTGTCCATTCCTATCATGGAGAAAGCGGGTTTCAAGCTCGGCTAGGTCTGAGCTGGAAGATTAGATGAAACCAGAGTGTTTTAAACCTCTTCTGTGGCCATGGATTAGAGTCAGACAGCCCTCCCACCCTCCTGCACTCTGAAACGAAACAGTAAGTAGCAGAGGTGGGTTTGAAACTTAAATAATCTATTTGCCCACACAACAAAAAAAAAAAAAGCCCCAAAAATTAGAGGACAACTTTCACTTAATTTTTAAAGACGGGGAGGGAAGATTTCCATATGCATCAGAATTTATTTGGGAAACTCAGTGGAAATATTTGGAGGACACAACTTTGGCATAGTGTTTATGGGGGTGCACTGCATTAATTTTAATGTACATGTGAAACCACTTAAAAACATTCTCACCTCCTCACCATACTGTACTCGAATTATACTAAATGAGACACACAATATTTCAGATTCAGAGTGAAGGAGGATTACCAAGTATTTAATTCACTAATGAGAAAGATCTAATACATGAGCACTTAATGACATACATGAAAAGGGTAAGTCAGCATTAAGTTAAAACCAATTAGTGCGAATGGAGGTGGCAGGATGGTACCCCTCAGCAGGAGGTGGGAGAAAGTATGTGCTGTCCTGCCTGGGCAGATACCATGGCCTACATCATCATCAATTATTCCTGGCATCTCAGCTTACCTAGGGACAGGGAGGGTGGTAGGGGACAATGCCAGGGTGCACTTGAGAGCTAGTACCTTGGTCTCCCCGTGGGTCCGAGGAGGAGAGTGTGGTGGGGTGTGACATGGTTGGGGTGTGTATACAGTATTGTGCATCCAACCCAAGAGACTGCCTGGTAAGGAAATCCCTGGAATCCCACTCTCGCTCCAGCCACCCGGCCATGGGGGCAGGCAGGTCACTTTACAGCTCATCACCAAATTAGAAAGGCTGCGGGTTAAGCCTGAGAAGCAGCCAGACCACAGAGAGATAGAAATAGATGGGAGTGCTACAATTCAGTTTGCTAGCACTCATTCACCAGGCTCCTCTCTCATCATGGAGCAGTAGAGGGCTGCACTGGACACCGTGGAGGGCAAAACTCCAGGGACGAACACTAGACTGTGCTTTAAGTCCCCTGAGACCGTAAAGTCACGGATACAGACATAGAGAGATACTGTATTAAGAGACTGATGAGCAGGAGGAATTTTACATAATCTAGTTGTTTTTAAATGTAAAACTACTATATGGAAGATAATCAATATTAAACTGGGTATACTGGACCTCCAAAAACCAGTTCATTTAACTTAGCACAAAGACTGGGAATACGAGGAAATGCATGGCTCTTGTCAAAGGTGACAAAAAGCTCCTAATTAGCATCTCTTAAGCTAACAAACTACTCATTTGTTAAATTTGTACAAAACTTAAATGTAACAAAAAAAAAAAAAAAAAAGACAAGTTGAGTGTTGGCATTACCTTGATGTTGTCAGGGAACCAGCAGAGTCTCAGAAAGTTGCTCCTCTCCTCTAACTGTCTACTGTAACTGCAATCTTCAACATTATTTTTAGATATGCAGTTTGGACACCGCTGATGTTAATGAATCCATGAACTCCTGAATTTGTTTAGCAGTTAGTGTGAAAGCTCTTAGTTTCTTTAGAGGAAGACTGTATTCTCCTTCAAGAGGACCTGGTCCTTATATATCCAGATTGTCTTGAAAGTTTGGAGAAATGATGATTTTCAAACTTTTGTTGAAGTGAACACAATCTGCTAATTGATATCCACTAGTCATTCTTAATGATGTGGCATTTGCATCAGCTATTTTTTTCATGTGATGTTTCTGTTATTTTCATTCAACCATTCTGTAATGAATAAGGGAGTGCTGGATGATTGTAAACTGCAGGAAACTGTGCTCTGTTGATCACTGCAGGTTCCACTGGAGCAATGATGAAGTGTTGTAATAGGCTTTTTTTCCCACTGAAGACATTCTGACATGTCACACCAGGAAAAACAGGTATAAATAATAAAATGAACAGCAGCTGAATTCAGTTCAGCTGCTTTTTTATACTTATAGCAAAAACTGAAATGTTAATGTTTGTAATGAAGTAAAAACATTTCTTGTAAAAAGTTACTCACACTGTATGTGTATGTGTGTGCGTAACTATCTCTCTGAATTTTCTACGTGTCAGTGGATGAGTATGCATCAACTTATCAGAACAGAAGGAGAAGATATAGCACATGGGAGTGTGTGTTGAATGTGCAGGTATCATAAAATGTGATGGTGAGGCCTCTCTGGCTCATGTTTTCCTTGGGCATCTGAGCAGGTGTGAATGGAGAGATCTCAGGGAGGGCGAGGAGTGACTGGCCTGCCTGTCACTTTATGAAGAATAGAGCAAAACACAGCTTTAATGAATCAGTATGTAACGGGAAGAGAAAGCCGATGCACAGCCACTATCAGCACAACTAAACCATCCTCCCTTGGAATGGTGAAGAAGGGGAGGCAGCCAGTGTCTAATATTCTTATCAGTTCTTTTTGAAACTCCTCCCTAATGATGAAGCTGTTTCTCATGGTCGTGTCCAGAGCAGCATGCAAGGAAAATTATCTCTGATATTACACTCAGGATGAAGTTTATCTTAGCCATTGCAGTCGTCTTTTATGCTAATGCACTTAATGCATGCACACATTAATGTGATGCAAGCTGCTCTATATGATCCCAATGACTTGTTTACTTGCACATCTACTCTAAAATAGATCCATGGTGATCATAGTATTTGACTCAGCTTTGGTCAGTGGCACTGAGCTATGGTTAAAGGCTTTCTATTGACTGTTTATGTCACATAATAATGCACACATTTTCATTACCATCCTTTAAATCAACTGCTGGCTTTACCTTCATATGTAGCACACAGAAGTGAGAGTGGCATTGATCTTCTCATCTAGCTCTTGGCAATAAAGTAAATATGCCTATTGTGTACAACCACTACTTTTTTAAGTTTTAAAGGTTTTAAAGTTTTTATGTTTGGCTTGCCTTTCTTAATTTCTGATTTCTGATTTGATTTTTGGTAAAAAAAAAAAAAAAAAAAAAAAAGGGGGTTTTTACTTGTTCTCTAGAAAAGAGTTGGTAAACTGCAACAAGTAGAATTTTACATCAGGTCAAGTTCAAAAAGATTTTTATAGTTTTGCCCTATTACCCAGCAGTTTGTCATTATCATCTAAAGACTGGGGCCATCTTTGTTCCATTGGCAAGCAAAAAGAACAAAGATAACGATGGTCTAAAAATGCTTTTGGGTGGACAGAACCCAGATCAGTGAGCCAAGACGGACGCCATGTCTCCTCTTCCAGTAGATGCCTAAACACATAGTAATGACCACTCTTCATGTTGCTTCTGCTACTTCATTTGTCATACAGGATGACATTAAGGCCAAAGGTTACTCTGTGAAGGCTAATTACTGAGCTGGTTATATATACATTGGTCTCTGTGCGTGTGTGTGCACCAGGGTTTGGCTGTGACAGTGACACTCCTGTTATAGAACTGTCTGAAAATGTCGACTTTGTTTTGGAAACACAGAGCAGAGGTATAGCTCTGCACAACTTTATTTTTAGGGACAGTTCGTACGTACTGAATGCAGGCTTACAGTATATCCACACCACGCCAGTCAAACATGCACAGAGTGTGGACACTCAAATATAGGCCATACACAAGAGAGCTCACGTTACCGTCACACCCGTGCATCCACATTCCCACCTGCCCCGCCCCCACACCACCTCATACACACACACAAAACATACCACGCAAGCCATCTCTCATCAGTTGAATGACCAACAAATAAACACAGGTAGGCATAACTGTGAGCACTAGAGGCAAAGCTAACAGAGACTCACTGCACAGAATATGTAGCGTGTGTGTGTGTGATTCATTCACAAGCCGCTCATCCCACCACCCACAGCTTTTATTGGCTAAACAGGAAAGACAGAATCAATCAGAAAGGCATCGACAGCAGCCGCAGGGTGAGCCCAGCATGCGGTCCCTCTGCATCCCCTAACAAGTCCATCTCTGCAACTCATCCTTTGAGTGCGTGTGTGTGTATTCTCACTATGGGCATGTTTATGGACAGGACCATCAGCAGGAATTATGATCTGTGCCAACTAAATTCTCAGGATCAGGCAGTTCCTTAGATCTACAGCCAGATGTGTTGGCTGCAGAGTGGGAAGCCATCATGGCACTGGAAGGTACTTTGATTTATGTGATGTGACTCAGACTGATAACACCAGAGCCCCAGAGCAGACACACTCAGAAAGGAAACTGCGGAGCTGGTGTTGATACTGATGCTTTCTCAGGTTCTTCTGGTGTTTGGCAAAACCTTTAGGAGGTGTAATAAAGTAGCTTGTTATTTTCTGTGCAGACAGTTGTTAAGTTGATTATCTCCATCAATACAGGATTTGACCTAAGTGGGGTTTGAATGTTAAAGCTCAAGTGGCTGCCTACAGTTTTATCATAACTCAACTGAGACTCATTCTGAGTCTTTAATCTGTGAGACCATATTCTGAAAGCCAGGATGATTGTGAAAGTCAGCCAACTTTGGAGTCATTTCCAAGTAAGCAGTGTGGTACTGTTCTGTCAAAATATGCAATCAAACACCCTGCATCATATTTTTAGTTACATTAGATAAGTCTGACCTAATGGAAACATATCTTTCCATACCCTGTTCCCATTCAGACTGGTTTTCAGACTTAACTTAAAATAAGGCTTAACCAGTTTTACAATAAATCTGCCAGACTAAGACACTGTGTTTTTTTATGTTTTTTTTTTTTTTTTTAAGTTCCTCATGAGCAGTCACTCGGGACTGACTGTTAACAGGATTCAAGTCAAACCGCAGCGCTAATTTATCTCAATTTGACATACTGTAGGCTGGGGTTATTGCTGACCTAAAAAGTAATTCTTTGACCTTTGTCAGTCTCAAGTATTTGCACACCATTCCTGTAGTCTGCATATGTGAGTGCACATGTACTGAAAAATATATTTTGGGTTTAGGCTCTTTGAACAGATAAAAAAAATTTGACCTGTGGTTGAAGCCGTGTAGGCAAAGTAGCATTTTTGCCATTTGCTGGATCTCCTGTAAAATGGTGATTTAAAATGGTTAGAGAAATGAAACACACATCCAGAAATAATAAAGTCAAAGAGCCTGCAGCCCAGCAGCTCTGTGAGGCTGTACATGTGAACTAAACAATGACAGCATGTTAACATGCTCACAACAACAATGCAAACACGCTGATGTCAGCAGGTAATGTTTACCATCGTAACTCACTTTAGCATGTCAGCATGCTAAGTGCATTTTCAACTTTGCACTGAACCTACAAGTAGAGCTGAGGCTGATGAGAATGTCATTAAATATACTGATTTGTCTAATACTGGAGAAAGTGAAATTGTGACCCAAGGATGGACGAATGTTAAAGGATGTTGTTTAAATGAATTCTGAGGGCAACATGAATGAGTGAATCAACTTCATGGCATGTGAAAGCATTTCACTAAAACCACAGACTGTGGCGCTGTAGGAAACGTCAGAGAATCACTATTATTATTACAATTCATCCTCTCTGAACAATGAATGTCTGAAAAAAAAAAAGTCATGGCAATACATCCAAGAGTCAGTGTGATGGTTTAGTCATAGCCATCCCTACAGCCATGCTGCTGGAGTGGCTAAAACTACAAGAGGACAAGACAACCAGTCTAATGACGTTCAATTCGCCACAATTTCAAGGCTGTTACTGCTCTCGTACAAACAAAACAGCAAAACCACACAGAACTTTGGTTCCTCATTTTCTTACCATGAAATATTATTACCTGTCTGAGGCACGATGAGTGACGTGATTTAATCTGATCAGCTTAGATGTAGGTTATATTTATGAAACAGTTTAATACTGGTTCAGTGTCTAAGGCTCTTTCAATACAGGCTTTTCACATTAAGCCCTGCTGCGGTGCTGTTTCATTCCAGCATTATTGTATATAACTACAAAGCAATGCAGTGCTGAATTATGACATTTATGGAGTAATTAATCTATATGTCATCCGCTGTGATGAGAAAAACTGTAGCTGATCAAACAGACAATGATTAAGAGCATGTTAGAGGTGCAACAGCACAATAATTCCTAATAGTCACAGCACAGAGCGCCAGACATGTCTTGTTTAGATCAAAACATCAGAGTGTATTGTGTTATTTTTTGCATGCACACTGCCAGTGTCCCAACTGTCGTGGTTTGGCATGCAGACACACACAAACAGCGTCCCTTTGTTGTATGCTGTCATCAAACATGAGCCCAATCAGTCTCTGTGCAGCTTCCAGAGTTAATAAGACAACTTCTTGTGTGGCAAAAGACCTGACTAAATGATTTAGGAGTTGAGGCTGCTGATCATAATTGCTGTCTTAGTGATGTCTGCAGATCGGAACCACAGACTATGACATTGAAGCACACCCTTTTTACCGCTGGCCTCTGACACCAGTATTCTGCGCAAGGCTGTGGTCTGGTGGACCGCTCTTGATAGGACAAATCCAGCCACGGTGCTACATCTAGCTCCTTTTTAAACACCCACATCCTGTCAGATAAAGGCAGCTGCTGCAGCCATGTGTATTGAATTTAGACCATTCCTGAGGGTATCCTGCTCTTATCAGTGGTCAGATAAGCTCATTTCACAGGCCCTCACCTCTGCTGGGCTACCAACAGGACCCCAGTCTTGACAAGAGCTGACCTCATCTAATTTTTTTCAATGTTGAATGAGAAGTCAAGGAGGGAGGTAACTTGACTGACTCTTTGTAGAAGTTACAGCTGTAGCAAAATCCAATATGCAGTCTTTAGATCTGTGAAACAAACAAGACAACCTTGACATTCCTGATGGGGAGTATTTAGACTGGTGATTAAAATGTCTTTTCTCTGATGAGTCCCTACAGAAGAAAGGGGTGTGTGAACTGTGTAAATTTTGTACAGAAAATGACACTGAAAGTACACAGCCTCATCTCAACACCCTTGTTGCCCCTCTGGTTGTTTTTGTGAGCCTACCTATTAGGCTTGGTACCTGGCTTCAGTGGGCTCTTTGAGCTAATTGTGTTGAACTTGGGAGGCCATGAAGAGGGGAGAAAGCACCAAAATCTATCAGACCAGTCTGGAGACTCACCTCGGCTTATCAGTCTGAGGGCCCTTTCTACATCAAGCTTCTTGAGGATCTCCTCCCCAGCCACCGCACCCCATCTAGGCCCCTGCAGGCATCTCAGGCTGACAGCTCTTGAGCCAGATACTGGCAGTACAACAGAGCAGTCATAATTGGCCCCTATTCATTTCTCTGGGATAATCCTTGCCTAGGTTGAGTCTTTTCTGTTCCTAGCGTCATTTTTTCGCTAATGTTTACATAAGGTATGTATCGGTTTCTCCTGCTCCTGAGGCTTTTGCTCTGGCTGAGGGGCTGTATACCCAGCATATGTTTTAACGTGTGTCTGAGGGTTCTACTCTTCCTTTTCTGCGTGGCTGCTAGGGCTCAAGACCTGAAGCGACAAAGGCCTTGTGAATGTCTGACTCACAGACAACTGTCAGCATTCAATGGGCTGGATTAAGACTGAACGTAGAACCGAGCGCACCCTGACATGTTGACATGTTGTACTAAGTGCATTTCAAGGTGGATTTAGCCTGTTTGCTCCATTGTGGAGGGACAGAAGAAACACAATTGCTAAATGGCGCTGACTATTCTTGAGGCGGCGGGTGAACTTTACTCCCGCTGTCTGGGTTAGGGCTGACACAGCTTCACTCTCAGGGCGAGTGAGGCTGCTGTGGATCCTGAGGAGGTTCAGGGGTTTCAGAGAGCTCTGTCCTTAACCAAACAAACACAGTGGAATTTCTGCCATTGTTGGTGCACAGGGTTGAGTGACAGGGCTGCATAGCAGAGCTGCCTGTCAGCAGAGACAAGTCAGGGTCAACATGTGACCACCCCTTGTGACAATGCTTAATATTAAGATTGAGCCATGTAGCAGCATAGTGTACAAGATGAGCCTGTACAGATCCACACAGGTACATATTTACACTGACACTGTCCGAGGTTCTCTGGATTTATTTTTTAGACCACATGAATTGACTGGACCTGGTCCTGCACATAACCCCAGGCTAGTCTTTGTGCTAAGCTAACTGGTTACAAGCTGTAGTGTTATATTTAGTGTACAGACATGAGAGTGGTATCAATCTTCTCATGTAACTCAGCAACAAAACAAAAATGTTGAATTTACTAAAATTCTGCATTTTTGTTGAACTCTTCCTTGACATTTGCTGCATAGTGCTTTTCTTTCTCTAACACCGCTATTAGTTTCATCTTCCTTCCTTTTACAACATGAACACAGCCCCGTGAAAAAGAACTCTTTACATACTCACCTGTACTATATGTTTATGTGTACTTGTACACATTCATGCACTTTAATATACTAAATACAAATTCAAGTGACCATGCAGTCATTTATGTAGAGCACAGAACACACAATCAGTGGGCGTCATTTCTTTAATGGTGACAGTGCATTCCAACATGTTATTACTTTACATATAAATTATTTATCACAAAGCTTTAATGGAAAATTACACTTCTCTATTTACACCTACTAAAGTTTGCAGCCAGGTGACATCAGGCTTGCACTCCCCAGTTTTGGGTTTTAGTGCAGGTCATCATTAGCTGGCCGACCTGAAAGCTGAACCCTGACCCCCACTGGGACACAGGTGAGGCTAAGTGCTGGATAGGTCTTGAGCCTGGAGTAACTGATCATCAACAACAATTAAAAGAAATCTTTTAGATTAGACAGATATGTCATAAAAAAATTAAATACTATTTCTCTTTGTGCGTGTGAGCAGCCGTACTGTGTATAAAATGACAGAGTAGATGAGACAAAGCAGGGAAGTGGAGGGTAAAAAGCAAACAGACATTACAGTTCCACTGACGGCCTCAATGACTTCCCTCACGTTGCCTTGGGCCCACCCTGGGGTCTCTGAAGTGGCTCGTTAAGCTCAGGAACATAGACTCAATTACCCTGGGCAAACACGCCGCTACCGCTCGGTGTTATGTTGGTTGGCTGGTTGGTTGGTTCTGTCCGTCCCCTGGCCATCCTACGCCCCCCTCAACCTGAGCCCCCCAGGTCCCTGCTGCGCAGCACCGCAGCATGTGAGCCCTCTGTGCTCCGAGTGATAGAGTCAAGCTGTTCCTGCTGAGAGGAGGTCAGGGTCCTTCAGTCAGCACCTCAGCCCTGAATAGAGCACACAGGAATCCCCCTTCCCTCCCTAACCAGGGCTGAAACTCAGCTCTCTCCTCCAGCCCAGGTCCAAATAAACCTGGTAGCTCTCTCTCTTTTTCCTCTCTCCATCTCCTGGCACGCTGTCACTCCCTTCATCGAAATCATTAATCAGACTGGGCAGATTAGACTTCAAATAAAAATAAACTACAACCACCAACCTCCTCTTAGTTCCCCCGATTTCTGTAGCAACCATCTTTATTGACAGTCCTCCTCCTCCTCTACTTAATAAACCCAAGATGTGCAGTAGGGGCAGCTGGTTGAACATTTGAGCACTCTGGCAAACTGTGGGGGCCTATTACTGCTTCACTCATATAAACATCTTACCTTATCTTTGATAGTGATGACTCTTGAGGCCTAACCTGCCATCCATGTAAATACACAACAGATAACCCTTATCAGTTTGGCCTCAATAAAGCCAGTCTGCTTTCTAGCTTCATCCAAAAACACATATCTTTTATAGGGATTAAAGGGATTAAATGTGCAACCTGAATGTATTCAGGTTTATGTTTTATCCAGTGACTACTTTGTCCTGCCTTCCACTCTTGGCTCAGTGAAAAAGAAGAGAACTGGAAGGCAATAGTGCCACCTTTGGGTGAGGCTGAGAAGTACAGCTGTAACAGAGCTCTCATAGTACTCTTAGCAACAGATAGGGTTTCTCTGTGCCTGGGCTGTGGCATCCACACAGCTTTTGACAGCACATGTTTGTGGTCCAACTACATTCCATCATGAATTGGGAAGGAGAAGGGCATGGGAGGAAGAGAAAGGGGTCTGGGGTCTGCCGGACTCTGCTGGGCCCTAAACAAGCCGTGGCTCCACGGCTCGGGTCTTAGCTGGCTGACTGACAGGCAGCCTGCCGACTGTTTGTGTGTGTCCATGGGAAATGGGGCGGTGTCGCTGCGGCGACGGCTCTGGGGCCATCCATCAGTGTCATGGGGGGGGGTGGGGGATGTGGGGGTGTATGGTATGTGTCACCTCCAAGACTAATGGACAGGAAGTACAGCCAGAGAAACAACAATATTTGCAGAATATATATTCAGAAAAATGTTAGGGCTCTGTCCACGTTTCTCGTACGGTTTCAACAAAACCCTGAGCGCAGGCCTTAATCCTGATTGATGAGTCCGTTTATTTAAAAGAAGCTAACTCTGTGGCCGGGGCTCTCACTGACCTGATCTGTAACCATGTGCTTTTAAAACATACACACAACATGCATGTATATGGTCTTGGTGATCACATGACATGTCAGTGAAACTAACCCTGGGCAGCCAGTGATTACTTCCATGACTAACCTGAGATGAAACCCTGCTACACAGGAGGTGGTTCAAAAACCTGAGAAAGCACTGTGAAACTGGGGGCCATTTTGGGGCCATATTAGAGAAGGAGAGGGGCAAGGAGAAAGAGCAGGCTAACTTCTTCCTGCTGTCATTCAGGGACCTTGTGTGCTAATAGTCAGAGACCGAGGTGCTTAACCTCAGCAGCCGGTGACCGTGGCGTCCAAGCCAGAGCGCTTTGTGATGTTTACCTTGACCACCTCCTCAGCACAGGTTGGGTGGATGCCTACTGTCTTCAACAGGTGGGAATATGTTGCTCCGCACCTGAACACAACACCCACACAAACACACAGAGAGGTCATTCAAGATGCTGTTACTCACACTGTCTCATGACTGACAACTCTATGAGTTATCTATTATCCTTTAATAAGTCCTAGGATTTCTTCTAATTTTGTGCTATCAATCACTTTATAATAGTTTCATTAAGGCATTCCATCATTTATACATCTTGTAAGATAATTTACAGATTACAAATGCCAAAAAAAGTCAGAAGTGAACCTTAAAAACTATGTTTTTTGACCCTTTGTAAAAGCTGCTGAGAGTGATAAGATATTCTGGTGACCTCGAGATAACATGCTACTTATTACAATGCATAGATTGAAGGATTGGTCTTAAAAAGCAGGTTTTTAATTGCTTGTAACTCACTAGCCAGTAGTCCAGCCTAAATCACACAATATATTATTTTCAAACTAAACTGACAAAAGGAAATACTTTTACAATCTCACATCTCTTTATGCACAATAGCAGATCATGCATCTGACATTAACTGAAATGTATTACTAACTAGATGCCGGAGTGTTGAGTATAGAAACATGTATTGAGCACAGCCTAACCAGTTTCTGTTCTGTCCTTCTTGCTGACTTTGAGATCAAAACACATCAACTCAACACCATAACTGTTTGGATGGTTGTTCCACCAGATATAAAAGAAGTAAATAAAATATAAATATAACTAAATGTAATCTGGGATTTATGAAACTTACTGGAAGCCCATAGCAAAGCCCTGTGTGACTTCTCCAGCATTTGGACCAGTGAAGTGCAGACCCAGGATCTTCTGATCTCCTCCCCGCTCACACACTACCTGAGGAGGTAAAAACACTAAATTCAATCCAAGGAGCTGAAGCTAACAAGGTGTTAGCATGGCTTCCTCATCCGCTTTTGGTTGTTTGTGTTCAAACTATTGCATTTTTATCTTTTTGGTTTGTGTAACAGGACAAGTGGATCCCAAAGCTGACTTACTAGTCCACAGATGAAGTCAGAGGTTGGCAGGATTACCTAATGGCTAGACCATTCAGGATATTTCATTTCCTGAGTCAATGCCTCTTAAAATGTTGAGTGAGCAGCAGTCTGAATCCCACCAACCTGCTGCAGGAAATAACCCTTTTTACTGCTCACAGCTAAATGCGTGTACACTTCAGTGTGTCTCACATAAACATATTGTACAAAAAACTTAATTATGTGGTGAATAAAATGCCAACAAAATCTGCTTAAAAATACCTATAAAAAATTACAGTAGGTCTGCAGTTCAGGCCTACCTTTATGTAACACTGGCTGGCATCACGCTCGGCGACAGTGTATTCCAGAGGCTTGTAGAAAGCGTGGTAGACCTACAGATGTAAACACAGAGGACAAGTCTTATACACAGAAGAAATGATACAGCATGTTTTATTCTTTTATTTTGTGTTCTGCCTACAGCCAATCAGTGCTTCACTGTGATTTTGATAGCTTCTTGTGTCTTTGATCTTTACTTTAACCAGCAGAGCTTACTAATGTGCAAACAAAAAAAAAAAAAGCACTGAGGGAGTTTCAAGCTGTGACGACGATCTCTTCGTGTGTACACTTTGTACAGTGATGCATTCACTTTGCTATAAATAACAGCAAGTGTTAGAACAGTGTAGAAGGACGGTAAACAAAAAATGCTTCCTGACAAAACAGCCAAAACAAATATGCCTACTGAGAGAAGTGAATTAGGAAAATGGGGACTTAAAGAGCACTGTAATTAATTATAAGTAAATTAATCGCTGTGGTTAGAAATTTCCTTTTTACAATAGAATCAGAAAACAATATATCCACTAAATTTAATATCAGGTTATAGCCCCATATCTTACATACTGTATTATGACCACATGTAGATTGTAAGGACTATCACTGACTAAAACTACAGTTATAAAACTCTGTAAGCACGGACTCTTGCACACAGTTATATCTGTGTAAAAGCTATTTCAAAATCCCAGTGCTTACTCATGATGCTGAGGGATTTCAAAATCCATACTGAGACGTGTGTGTAGTATGTTTTATTCTATGGACAAACGTGCCGACACAAGTTGTGAGGGCCATGCAGCTGTCGGGGGCTGGTGCTGCAGCTCCTCCTCAGATCTCAGCGTGCCTGTCATCACCCCATACACACCTCAATCAGGCCTCCTGCTCGCCTGTCAGTCACAGCCGGGAGCCCCACCTTGCTGGCTAAACCATTTATCTACAGCTTCGTGCAGGTGTTGGCTAGCATCTGGCACAACATGCACGTACACAAGCAGGTAAAATACAGAGTTGCTTTCTTTTGCATTGTGTGTGTGTCATAGTGTGTGTTTAGGGGTTATGGGACATTTATTTTTTATGCAGACTGATGGAAGTTGAAGCCACTAACTGTGTAACTTTCTATTGTGCAAAAATGTGGCACCAGTTTTGTGTTATTTTAAAAACGGTGCAATTTCCAAGTCATTGGAAACACAACTCCTTCTATGTACAAAGTGATTAAAAGTTTAATGAATTTCACAGAAAGTTGAAGACTTTTATGTACAACTTATTTACAAAGTACCATTGTACACAAAAATATTATTTCAATCTTTCTTTTTCAATTTTAGATTTCAAAATTAAAATTTTCACCAAAACACTGCTGTTTGCACTCGAATGTATTAAAAAACAAAACATATCACATTATACAACAAGCTAAACGATAATGTTTTATGTCCAAGGAATTTCACAACATAGTTGATACTTGAGTTGCTACATGAAACTAACACTGCTAAGTTAAGGGTTCAGGCCTCACTGAGGCCTCTGTTTAACGTGGGCGTTCCTGGTGTATAAGTAAAAAGTGATGCACATATTTTTTACCACTACATTTTCTATATAGTGGTAAAAATTCATTTTTAATTTCACTATGAAAAGACTGCCAAAAAAATTACATATTTTAAATTGCATTTTAATTTGAAATTTTCTTCCAAACACTACAAATAAATTCTGGAGACACTTAGGGTTGGAAATTCTCTGCTTATAGCTGTATTATAACAACACATCTACCACAGTTATGTTACCTCTATGCCATCTTTTCCGTGCCGCTTCTCAGCCTCCTCCTCAGACAGACCTACACAGCCATACTCGAGAGGGGTGAATACTGTGGTAGGCACCTGTCACAAAACAGACACAGAAATACACACTCTAACCCTTGCCTTGTTAAAGTAAGGAATACTTCTGCTCACTTTTAATGACAAATCTTAAATTTATTTATTTGATGTGAAAGCTTAAGACTTGCAGGGGGATGAATTTCAGTTTACACAAGATGATGATATTGTGGAAAATGCTGGTATGTTTATGCCATGACTCATACTGAGGAGAGGTTGGAGGTGGGGGTGCATAAGAGTCTCCAACCACTAAGCACCAGAAATTATTATATTGTTATTTAGCTCAAATGCAGCATAAAACAAAAGGCTAAAAGGCCACAACGACACAAGCTTTATAAAGTTGGAGCCTTTCAGTACGTGTGTGTGTGTGTGTCTTACACTGTCGTAGTTCATGAGCTCAGTGCTCTGACCAGCCAGTCTGCGGGCGAGAAGCTTTCCAGCTTTAATGGCCGTTGGGGTCAATTCAGGACGACCCTAAAACCATAAAACAAGAAAAATTGAATTGAATCTTCTTCAGTACGTCGGTAAGTTGAACACATAAGATCTAGGTTTTTTTCAACAAGCTTTGCTTAACAGAGATGCAGGGGTTAAAACCATTAGGTCATTCATTTTCATTTTAAACATATTTGACTTAGCTCATTCCCTTTTAAGCATACACAGCACAGAAATAGTGTAAATACAAACACTCTGTGAACCATGAGTCTGTGACTGACACAAAGTGGAGAGTGCTACAAATTTATACCGTCTAACACAATTGGAAAAATCTCTTCTGTGTTTTTCACTTTATTGTTTTGGATGTCTGCCAAAACAGACAAACACATAGGCATGGATACATACACTCACACACTTGCGCACACACTCACACACTTGCGCACACACACTCACACACTCGCGCGCACACACACACGCGCGCACACACACGCACACACACGCACACACACGCACACACACGCACACACACGCACACACACGCACACACACACACACACACACACACACACACACACACACAATTGAATCATGCAGGAAACAGTAGAGCTGCAGGGCAATTCTAAAGGCATGACTTAAACCTGTTAAGTTACCACCACACATCCTGTTGTCCAGAAACATCTCCTGCACCTCTGCATGTATGTGGATGTGTGCTCTGGTATTCCAGTAACTGTTTACACACCAGACAATATGCGTCACTATAATGCATTTCTTGGCACTCCCTTCTGAGAAGAAAAAAAAACAACAACAAAGCACTGGACAAACCGAGAGCGATATCAACCACCCTGGTTTTGGAAAAAAAAAAAAAAAGCCTCCATTCTGCTGTGAAAAGTTGACAGACAGATTGGCGTGAAGCACGGCTCATCAAAGCCAGCGGTCAATCAAAAAGATGCTCTCCAAGTGTGTGTGTGTGTCATTAGGCCTGGGAGGCAGGAAGGAAGCACACAGCTGGTCGTGGTGAAAAAACAACACTGACATTACATTCAGTAGTTATAACTAGTATTGACATGGCAGGTTCTGCTTTGAACACACAGTGCCAATGCCAATGGTTATATGAAGACGGGCTGGAATAGCTTTGCTTAGTATTCAGTCTACTGATAACTACTCACTGGTGGATCGTATGTTTTGTATATGTGCAGAGACACACTGTAATGATCACACAAACTGAAAACTTATCTTTAGTTTTTGAATGAGTTTCTTTGCACTACAGGCATGTGGTAGAAAAAAACCCAACCCACCTTAACTCTGTTTAACTATATTTTATTTTTAATTTTATATATCTAAACCCTTATCTAGCTGCTTATATTTATAGTATGGACCTGTATCTGGCTGTTGCAAACTATTTTAGGCAAAAATATAATTGTTTTGCACATTGCTGGTTGTTTACCTTGCGATAATTAGCAGTTGGAGGTCAGTATGTCTCCAATTTTATTTCTGACTCAAGTGTGTACAAGCCAAGTGTGTAACACAATGCTTCTATCTGCATATGTTTATTTCACAAAAATATGTGAATTTCTACTGGATACTAGATGGTGATAGAAACTGTTTTCAGCTGTATGTCAAATTGTGTTCCACTAACATTTATTCTCCTCACGTGCATAAATAAGTAGAGCTCCTCACAAAATACACAAAATTAGGTTATGTTTTAACTATGTTAATCATTTTAATAATAATAATAACAACAAATGATTTGTATTTCAACTTTATCTTCAAAAAAAGATAAAAGTGAATCTAAACTGAGTACTGGTCTGGGTGGAAATGAGAGGAAAAGTCAGAGTTGTGCTGGACCATGTTGTACAATTTTTCTTAAACAAGTGAAGGTTGAGTCTATTATGGGATGAGGCCCAAATGTATGTAAAGTTGGTCTAAAATGTCTATGATTATAAAATGAGAAAGCTGCTGAATTAAAACAGGCCATAATGATTAATATGCAACTGGAAGAGGATGAAAAAGTTACTCTTTAGTGTCCATGAAAAAAATGAAAAAACCCTCTGAAAAACTCTCTCTTGCCCATTTTTATTAGCTTTTCTGCTGTTAAGTTGCACAAGATGTCAGCGTCGGATCATGAAGCAAAAATAACACCTGTGAACATCTGTCAAGCGTTATCCTGCTCTGCCCAACAAATCTGGGAAAGACTGATAAAAAGTTGCTGAGGATGAACCTCGCTGAAGTTAAAACTATCTGCAGCACTGAGATTTGTTTATATTGTTGGTGCTTTGGCTACAAGCAGTTTATGTTCATACTATACAAACAACAATCAACTAAGGAAAATGAAAATACTGTTGCAAAAATTTGGATTCTGTGTGTATCTGTTAGGTGTATTATCTGTTCTTTTTGAGTAATTTCTGAGTAATATATTTGTAGGAGTTTACTCCAATTAAGTAATGATGTGAAAAGAAATTTTCAGTATTGTCTGTGATGGTACAAATTTTCCAGCGCTGTGTACGTGTAAGTGTTTAAATCCAGATTCCTCTCTCAGAGAGGACAGAGCTCTGGGCGAGCTGTGAAAAGCATTTACAGTAACTGTGATGGGCGTGGACGTCCAGAAACTTTGGCAACATGTTTATTTTTACAGTCTAAATTAAGACTAATAATTACGAAGAATGTTTTCTCATTTTTGACTGTTATCAGGGCTGTTTCTGCTGTCAGTGTGCCGTCTGTTGACTTACCTCACCAATGTCACCGAAAGCATAGATGTTTGGCACCGACGTGGATTCGTCAGCACCCAAAACTATTTTGCCCGTCTCCTTGCTGAGTTGCACGCCCAGCTTGTCGAGGCCCAGGGCTTTGGTTTCAGGGGCTCTACCTGAAGTCAACAGGAGAAAACAACACAAGGAAAATATTACATTACAGTTCTAAAGAGAGTTGTGGAGGAGGAGAGGGCCGCTCTGTACACACTCTGCTCGGGTTTAAGGCATATCCTGCAGTGCTCCATCCTACACAGCAAACTCAATTACAGACTTACAGGAGTTATCAAAACCTAGATACTATAGAGAGGGAGGTTATCTGTATAGTGGTCATAACACCTACTACAGCATGCAGCTTGAAGACTAAGAGTGAGGGCTTACTACAACATTAAAGCTGTCTAAAACCAACAGGATGATTCACTTTTAGGGGAGACAATCTGCAATAAAGTCTCCCATGAATCTCTACCTTCAGCAATTATCAAACAATAGAAAGAATTTTTCCACCCTTACAAAAAAAAAAGAACCTGCTGCCGAAACCATTAGTGGATCATAATCTAATAATCAATTAATTGTTTGTATAATAAACAGGAAGACAAAGAGTGTACAAGAATGTTGGTGGTATTTAGGTACAGTACTGCTTTGAGGTAAACAGTGACATTAGCAAGCTAACATGGCCACCGATACGTAGGAGAAATTTACCATGGTCATCATCTATCTATCTATCTATCTATCTATCTATCTATCTATCTATCTATCTATCTATCTATCTATCTATCTATCTA
>JBBMJY010000024.1:20963819-21070816 GCA_037833715.1 Toxotes lorentzi | reverse complement strand
CTATCTATCTATCTATCTATCTATCTATCTATCTATCTATCTATCTATCTATCTATCTATCTATCTATCTATCTAAGTAAGCTATTTCACTGGATAAGTGAAAATTCTGACCAGCAGGTGACACTACATGAAATGCCAGAGAACAAAAATTATTAGGATTCCCTAAGGAATCCTAATAAGAGAACCTACACAGACATATTAGGATTCCCCCTCTCGGGACCTTGAATATCATTATCAAGTTTAATGGAAATCAATCACACAGATTTAGAAATATTTCATTCTGGACCCAAGTGATGGACCAACAATGCCGTCCCTAGAGCCATGCCACCAGTTTGACATCTGTCAGTACCATCCTCTCAAATGAGAGGACTTCCTGCTGTTTTCAATTTAGTATCATTGTAAACTGAGTATCTCTCGGTTTTGGACTGTTGGTTGGACAAAACAAGTAATTAACTGAAAATATTGTAAAACAGCCGTATTGATGTTGGGGCCCTTAAAAGACAAATAATAAAGGTCAAACATTCATTTATAATTCTTAAATCAGGAAACAATAACATCTGGCCAGCTAAGAGGGAGTGTCTGAGAGGAGGAGAAACTGATGAGAAGCTGGGAATCGGCATCTCATTGACCCCATGGGACACACCAAGGTGCGATTTCTGACACTTCCTGGGAGATGGTTGACTGATGCTGTCGACGCTGAGTCTCCATGGTGATTGAGCATGAACCACTCGCTCCCCCGCCCTCTCCACAGCTCCTCATAACCTGCCTGGGTAACATAATAAACACCCGGCCCTGAGGTACCCATGTAGATGCTATCGGGCAGCAAAAATAACAAACCCCCGAGACCCTTTTTCCTGGCTGGAGCCGAAGAACAACGTGCTCCCCCTCTTCTCAGACCAGGGGGCTACAGGGACCTGTCTAGTGCTCCACAGCATGGGTGGCTGAATGGGATAGAGAGCACAGAGGAGGAGGACAGAGGGGAAGTGAGGCTGTTCTGACCAATTCCCAACAGCAGGACTTGTAAATATTTTCTTGTCTTCTATCGCCACAACACTGGAACAAATAGTCTGCATATACATGTTGTTCTCTAGTTGGTGTTATTTCTAGTGAAATATAGTGAAATGTAAGTATTTGACATTTAGCTTTCAAAAGAAAATGCAATCAAATCAGATTTTTTTATTTCCTTTCTTACACTCATTCACTTATTTGAGTTAAGGAATTTATCCAGAATTTGCCCTTAGATTGAAAAGATGTGGTGTGTGTTATTGTTGTTGTAGCAGATTCAAATGTTAACTGCTCACTTTGTCAAAAATTGTAACTTCCTCCTGCGAAACATCTTAACTGGTGTATGATTGAAGTGAATATTTGATAATATAACAGTTGTTACCAATTTAGACATTATTTATTTATTTAGTCTTCATTTTCCTTGAGAACTTAGCAAACTGCTGATGAAGGACATGAGATGCAGCTGAAATACTGAAGGAAATTTAGTAAGTGGATCTTGAGTATTTCTGCAGGGTTTTTTGGTTAAACTGCTACTTCTGCTAGGTCAGCAGTACTCGTTTAGCTTTAGATATGACTCACTATGAAAGTCCTCGGCTGACAGGTTGGTCAGAAATTCAGATGTGAAGATTGTTTTCTTTGTCAAACTTGTAGTCTTCAGACCGTACCAACGCTGACTCAAGTGACATCACAAGAGGCAAATCAGACGTCCCACAGCTCGCACACGTGCAGTAGTACTCCCTAACAACTGTCTCCTTTAAAACTTTAAGTTCAACATGTCATTATAAACTGTTCCAAACCTATTTGTAAATGATTTGTTTACACTTTAACTGCAACTGAAACACTAAATATCTGATGTTTTCTGATTTAAAAACATTGAAATTCAGCATCAGTTACTGAAAAATAAGATGAACGTCAGAATGGACCTACAAAAAAAATCTCTACCAGTAGAATCTGACTGGTAAGTATAAACTTTCCTCGTACATATCAGGCGCTCCTGACTGTAGCTCCACTCAGTGCTGTGCTTTGGCTCTGACCACAGCTCCATTGTATGGCAAGGACACAACAGTGAGCTGGCTGATAAGAGACTTGGTAGGAGCTGGGACACACACGCACTGTGGTCCAACAGATAGGCCAATCAGAACAAAGCCTGTTGTGACATTAAGAGGAAGCCTCGAGACGGCTAGGCTAATTAGCCACAACAAAACTCCACAAGCTGAAATGAGAGCTGGACGCTTATCTGATCAATCATATGAACAAAGACAAAAGGGAGAGCAAAGCAAGGGGGAGACTGTTATTCTTGGGGCAACAGATCATACAGGATGCCAAAAAGTGATTAGGTGGTTCTACTTCAGGCCAAAAAAGATTTTATGCAAATCGATATAGAGCTGTAGAAAAAGTTGTAGTGTCTGTGCAAAGATATCAAAGGACCGGAAATGTCATGAAAACTAGTTACATCACATTTATTTTACAGACAGTTTGGTGTGTTTCAATCACTATTGTTCCACACTGTGTCCACAAATGACGTGTGCAAACTAAACCTTCTGCTACAAAGTCACCACAAACACTTAACATGCAACTTCAGCTACTCTCAGCTAATGTTAGACCAGTTTGGTTATTTCACAGCAGGAGAGATTTGTCTGTATTTGTGTTTCTGTCTGAGAAACTTACTGGTTTGAAGTGGGCAATAATCCAGTGGTGAAAGATGAACCAATCAAAACTTTTGAATTTGACATGCCATGACGGCTGTGGGGTTGTTTGCTGATGTTGTCTGCACTGTCAATCAAATTCTCTTGAACCAGGTTAGCTGAGTTTTTTTTTTTAATCAATTAAACTTAATAAATAATACAAGAGATTATTTATGAATATTTAATGTTATCGACAAATACGGGGGGGACATTAAAAAAAAAAAAAGATTAAGTCTGCCTAGCTGTCGATATTAAAATGAACACTGAGCTAAAGCTCAAAAGGAAAGGTAACAATGGTTTAAAATTAAAAGGAAAATCTTGTCCCACTTCTTACTTTTCTATGTAAAGCACTTTTTTATGTCATCATGCGCCTGTGCTATACAATAATAACAGAAATGCTTGAATTGAGAGTCACACCTTAATTTGATAGTAACAAGAATTGTGTTAGATTGATTTGTAGACATACAGTTTCATATAATTTTGTTCAGCCAGTATTTGAAAGCTGGTGCTGTTACAGCATTTTGGAGCTGATATTCAGTGACTCACAGTAACCATGCATATGAATGATATATAAGTATAATGGTTAAAGGGTAACACAGAAAGATTTAGAGACAGACAAGCAACATAACGTCAGTAACTTGAATTGTGAGAGGCAAATGTCCTTTAAAAACTAGGAAATGTTTTTTTAAAGACATCCTTGAGTACTGTAGAGTAAAATGAGGAGGAAGACTAATGTGTCCACTGTCTGCATGCAGACAGGAACTGTGGAAATGTTCTGTTTCCTGGTGTGTTTCTGTGGACACACCTGGACAGGGGAGCGGCCATGAGGCCAGGAAGGAGCAGGGGAAAGGTGGAGGGAGGCAGGGCCGGGGAGAAGGATGTAGCAGACAGTGGTGATACTATCCCCCGGTCCCCTATGGCCTTTAATAACTCTGCAGAGGCCTGGGACCCTGCCTGGCCCCTAGTGTAAGGTCACAGTAAAGGGAAGTGGCCTTGTACTCATAACTCCTGCGTGCACACATCAAAGAGCAGAAGCCACGTTGTTACTGGTTCTCACTGAACTGTATGGGAACAAACGCTCTCCTAGATATACATATAGCAAGATGAATTCTCGCAAAGGTTTGGGAAGCAACACTAACTGAGGCAGTTACTGCTGGTATTTTGACAATTACTGGAAGCCTTTTTAATGAGGAAGACTGGTTTGATATAAGGAAATTAAAGTTAAGTTATATGGAAGTTAAAGTTGTGGTGATTTAGATTTTGCCCTATGATATTATTGTAAAATGTAATGTGAAAGAAAAAAAAAACTACACTAACACACAGGTGACCTGATAGCCGAGTGGTTAGGGCACATACCACATGGGTGTAAATTCCTGACTGGAATCAAGATAGATATATTTTTTCAGTCCCAAAATGTCAGGTGCTTGGCTGAGTTTGGGTGAGAGCTCCCACTAATGAATACAGGAAACATAAGGGATGCAGCATCTCACGCATGACAAATAGCTGCTGATACGTGCACTTAATGCAAATATCATTCTCACCAGTGGTCTCACACTGAGATGATGTGGGAACTCAGCCACGGTGGGAAGAATGAACGTCATCTCGACTGCAGGGTCACGCACATCCTTGTCACTGTCACACGCATAGAGCAAAAGGACCCCTTCTCCCTCACACACACTCCCAGATAAAGCAAAAAACTGGTAGTCAGATTTTCGGAAGAACCGTGTCGTCTTTGAAAGAGCTCAACACAAATAAACTGACGGCTGTGGCTCTGACAGATGTTCCCTCCATTGTTACTCATACTGATGGTGGAATGGCAGAGAATGGATAGATGAGAAAGAGGAGGCAGAGAGCTGGTAGCAATGGCAGGCAGAGGGCCGCGGGCAGGGATGGCAGTGACAGATGCAGGGTTGGTTTCCGCAGGGCTGGCATGGGCAGGAAGGCGCAAAAAGGAGAGAACAAAGAGGGGAATGTGGTGACCCTGTGCCTGGATGCATCCTGCCCCGTCCTGCCCCTCTCCAACCAGAGAGCCAGAGAGCCAGCAGTGGGTGATTAACACTTCCCCTGGCCGTTCCCATCACTCAGGCTTTATTACTTTGTTTTCAGCCTTAATTCTTCGGCTATCTGCTGACACTGCACTCTATTGAGGTTGACAATGAAATTGATGGTGGCAGGGAGAACACACTCGCACCAGGGTTTTATTTCAGAGGAATATTATTACATCAGCGGGAAACAATACAGGTGGTGATTTACATGCAGTCCCTAGAGAGGCCTTAAAAACAAGCAGTTTAAGAAGTTAATTACTGCTCTGTACTGTACTGTGAACTGCAGTCACTATCAATTTAACAAATTTCATACTTAAGCTGTTTTAATCTGGGCTATTAAATAGACAGTTGTTGTTGTGGGAAGGTAGTTTAATAATTAAAAGGACTGAACCTGACTAAAAAATTCAAACTCAAGTCCAAGTCCTGTCTCGAGTTAATCTAAACCATGTTATTCAATTTCCAGTCAATTAAGACAAGTCTGATTCACTCCAAGCTAAGTTTCCAAGTCAAGTCTTAAGACAAAAGAGACAAGTCTCAGTCAAGCCTCCAGTCAGTACAGACAAGTCCAAGCCAAGAGTGAACTCAAGTCAATCAAAACAAACTCTGAGTGAAGCCACAAGTCTTAAGCACATCAAGCCAGTGGCAAGTCGCAGTAAAGCAACGCTGATTTAAACATTTTTCTTTGAAAGCAATGTTTATAGTGTTATATTCAAGGTGTGATCCAATGCACGAAAAGCCTGACACTGTCAGACTGAAACCTGATATCTGAATGTTTCTACTTTCAAGTCTTAGATCAGATCTCCCCTGTCCATAACCAACACAATGAAATTAATGGTCTCCAAGAAGTCACACACACACATACAAACACACACACACACGCACTCACCAACTGCCCATAACACAGAGTCGTAGGTGTCCTTGTGCTCGCTGCCTGTCTGGGTGTCAGTCCAGGTCACCTGTAAGGCTCCTGAGGAGAGTTTGTCCACCCTCTTAGGGACACACTTCCATGCAAACTTGGTCCCATAATTTTCCATGTAGTCCGTCACTAGACCTGCTATTTGCTGCATAAGCAAAAAGAGAATACGCACCTTCAAACATGTTGAAATCAAAATCATGACATGCAGATAACGCAGGGTGTCGTACAGGGAGCAATACCTGATCAAACCCCCGGAGGGCGATGCTGCGAACCATCACTGTGGTGTCCAAGCCGATGCCTGTGAGGAACCCTGCACACTCCAGAGCCACATCTGAGCAACACCAGGTTGAGGATTACAGTGGTCTTCTTGATTTAAAAATACAGAAGGCCCCTGATGTGTGGCCATAACACATAAAGACTGACAAAGCAAGTAGCTAGCTTAAAAAGAAAGAGTCATACAGCAGTTTAACAAGATAATGGTCCCACTGGATTTGGAAAAATGTGTATATTTTATAATGGTTTACCAAATGATGGGTACATTATCTTAGACTGGAAACTTTTCTCAAGGGTCTCAGTATAATACTGCAGATACAGCCCTGCAGATATGGTTTGAGGCAAGCGCTAGTTAGTCAGCTGAATGGTTCAGAAAAACAATTTGAAACTGGTATACCAGTGTTACGTTTTATTAAGGCAATAACTTAATTTATCAACCGATTACAAGGGGACATACGCTGCGGCTCCATTTACAAGCTCTCTGGCAGACAAAGGATACAGCTGGCTCCAACCACCAGTCTGCAAAACACAAATAAAGAGAAACTCTTAGCTGAACTAATAATACAATAAAAATACATTTCATCATTTATGTAGCACTCTTTGGCCAAATAAAACAAAGCAAGTCCACAGCTGAAAATGTTTACTTTAAATCCTAGAATTAGAGAGGTGATGAATTACAAAGCTTCATAACCTGAGAGGGAAGTGAAGACGTGTGAAGAAAATATAGAAAAAGGGGACAGTAAAAGCTATGTGTGAGTGTGTGAGCAACCTGTGGTGTCAGTGTATGTGCGTGTGGTCCAGGTGAATCACACATCTAATCCAGCACTGAGATCGGTGCGTTGAGGAGGGCTAATTGCTAGCATTTAGCCTAATCCCTGCGGATGGGGTGTGCCCTCTGCGGGGCTCAAATGCACACATCAGTCTGCTGAGTGAAGACAGTCGCCCACATAGATGAGGCCCCCTCTCTTCCTTGTTTTTAACCACATCAGCTCAGACCTCCTTCCCTTCAGGTCTGCCCCACCTGACAGCTCTGGGTGCCTGCGGCACATCCTGGCCTTGTCCATACTAACACTAACCACTAAAAGCCCTAGTGCCCATTTTCCCTGTGTCAGGGTAATGCACAGCTGCACTTAGCACATATTGTAAAGTGGCTTAAAGAAGATTAGGCAAAGAGCTTTATCTTGATTCTGCACTTTCATCACTGAGAGACTGTGTCTTTTCCCCTAACCCTGCTTCTTCCCCACTGTGTCTGATTGTACTTCACACTGGTCTGGAGTCTGTACAGCTGCAATACCTACTGACCCTTTTCAACAATGGTCTCATTTATGGGCATGGAGTCTTTAACAGTTTGATTTTGAAGCGAAGGGAAAAGCAGTTCAGCAAATCTTCATGTGGTCGGCTGCACAACAGTGTAGTAACAATCTGTTTTCTGCTCCCCACTTTCATTGTCATCTATGTTTGAGACAAACTGCCATGCTAGACTGAGGAAAGTAAGAAAGGCATCAAACGATGTGTTTAATAAAAAGAATCTCTGCAAAAGTGAGAGAACACCAGGATGTCAAATCCATACATGTGGGTAATGTCTCACAGAACAGTGGACATCCATCTGAGGTAACAAACTGGACAAGGAACCACACAACAAACACAAACATGACAAAACTCTTGAGGCTTGGCTCCAGACAGTGAAGTGGTAGCATGTGGTTAGGAGTTCAGGCCAAGGCTTCACTGAACCCACGATTCCTACAGAAGGAGGTTTTCTTCTGATTGTCTGTGGCTGCTTGTTAACCTTGGGCAGATCTTCAGAAGCCTCAACAATGATAATAAGAAACACTCCTCTTGTGTGTCTAGAATGTGGGTAGGTTTTGTTGCAAGCAAAGGCTTGAGGTGAGTCCAACTTTGACATTTTATTAAATGTTGCTTAGACTTCCTGAAAGCATTTCAGTTTAGTCACAGTCTCATGGCCCACACAAATGAAAGCTGCAGCTTTGGCTTTGAGTATTGCCAAAGCAACATGGACAGCATGACAATGAAAAAAAACAAACAAACAAACAAACAAACAAAAAAAAAAAACGGACTGCTTGAACCAGCCATTAAAACCATCCTGAATACAACAAAACAATGAGCTGATTTTGTCCATTAATGTTTGGTTGGAGAAAACGAATTCAAACTTAGATGCATGTTAGCGTGTGATGCTTCAAATGTCTGTGCTGAAAAACAGAGACTCCAAAATGAATTTCAGTGAACCCATTTTCACATTTCGATGTCAAAGTACGTTCCAGATTGCCATCTGCGGTGTGGCTCTTGTCCACTACACAACACAACACAGTGTTGGGTGAGTCAGACCCACAAAACAAGCCTACATACTGTTCCATCTCATTCAAGTACTGGCCTATCCTTCATCCGGTATCATAGTCGTATTGGCACGTGCTCAGTGTTTTCTCCCGATAGCACGATGATGGCAGCCAGATCTGGGCTTTGGCCCTGGGGCCAAATCTGTCATTTATCTCTGTGTGTGCTCCAAGGTCCATTAGACACCCATCACTCGTTTGGACCCCCCTCCCCACACCAGCCCTACCTGCAGAAACAGCCTTTCGGACCTCACCTGCACAGCTGACAGCTCATCAGCACAACAACATCTCCAGCTCTGGCTAGTGTGTGCGGTTTAGTACCCTCATGGAGGAAGCTAATGCTAACGCTAACCCACAGCCAACTCCCTGTAGCCTGCGAGGAGGTAGAGGACGCCACTAAATATTACACTCTTACATCAAAGGACCTCCTGAACTCAGGTGTTCTCTCTGAGTAGATCATTTTGCTTCTTATACAAAGATGTTTTGTTGAATGGGTGAATGCTACAGTGGTAATTGTTTAAGAATGGTCACAGTGCACTCACACTGATTTGTTTACCATAACTGAGTTTGCATTGCCACCAAGTGGACAAAAAGCAGAATAGTCGACTTCCTCTGTATTGACATACAACACGTTTTAGAATAAAATTATAGAGGAACTGATGAACAAAACAAAACAAAACAAAACAAATAAAACAAGGGATTATATTTCTGCAACCCCTACTGCAAAAATGCACAAGCACTGTTTATCGGGCCAAAACAATCATTTAAAAAAAAAAGGAATATAATTAAAAGTAATTAAAACTCCATGCCCCAGGTGCTGACAGGCCACATACATACGAAGCTTGAATATTGGAATAATTATTTCTGCTTATCTGTCGCCATGAAGCAAACAACCACCGAAACCCAGGTATACCACAACCACGAGTCACCGTCTGCATGTTGTGCCAAGAGGAAACGTCAGGGAAAGACCAATTAACCAGGTGATGACAGGAGCTAAATGGTTGGATTAAAGGGCTTGTTCTGTAAAGGTCAGGATGCACGCCGCTAATCTGAATCATGAGGCGAGGACAGGCTGACAGGAAGAGAGAAAAACAAACTGCATGTCACTGATGAGTGATTACAGTGCATGACAGTAGGACGTGTCGTGTCAGCGAGGTAGCACGACGGGTAGAGCAAGGCATTAATACTGTAGAGGTTAGAGGCTCTGTTTCCCTTGTACCTCTTTGTGTAGAGAATGACACCAGCAATCCTAAGCATACTCTACTGTGATGTATATATAAAACGCCGATCTCACTATTTCAGAGATGGAAAAGTGGCCACATTTTTTGACTATGTCAGTCTAAAGTACAAGCATATTCTAATGCTTTGGAATAATGGAAAATTGGAAGGGAAAGTACATTTATATCACTATTACAGCCTCTAAACAGACATGGAGGGCACTGACAGGTTAAGATCTACGTAAAATAACAGTTTAATACTAAAGTGTGTGAGTAGGAGTAGTTTCAGAAAAGAAAGATTCCTCACGTTTTTCCAGGTGATTTTTTCAGCCAGAATATGTCGTCACTGGTGAGGCCGTGCTCCATCGCTCCCGGGATCTGTAACAAGGACATAACTATCAACCAATAAATCAACTATCAACAGATCTATCCATAACTGTTTGCTCTCTAAAACCAACTATCTTTGATGTGATGAGATTTGCATATGTGCTATAACAGAATGTTTCCATACCAACCAAAGCAGAGAAAGAGAGAAACATCGCAGAGAAACAATAATAATGATGATACTTACACTTGTGGGGTATTTAGGCCGTCCACCTGTGGCGATTACGATGTTCTTGGCAGTGAGGATCATCTGTGTGAGAGAGGAGGGAAATGTGAAGTAACAACTTTTGTTCATATCCTTCAAAAAACAAGGAAACGTCAAATGAGAGCAAGTGGTCTCCACGGTATTCAGCATTCAGGTGATGATGGAAAGACTGTCAAATCAAACAAGTCACAGCACTCTCAGTAGATATAGAGGTGTTCATATACAATAAGACAGGATACCAAAGTGGACTGAATTTGGATTTTACACTTCAATTTAATGAATCAATAAGAAGCAAACACAAACAAATAAAACTTATTTAACTGTAAATTTCACAAGGAAAAAACTAAATAGTAAAAATACAAAGTGGTAGGAGAATTAAAACTGTATTAAGAATGGAGTAATTGAAGTAAATGATGTGAATCAGCAGCTGACCTCTTTTCCTGCTCTGGTTAGTCCTTTAACAGTGTGTTCATCCACCAGGCTTCCTTTGATGTTCACATACTTCACCTTCCTGCAAAACAGAAAACAAACAGGTTGCTCCCAGTGGTGCATTGACCTACAGTCCTGCAGATCACACACAGTAACTGCTGCTGGTTTACTCATAAACCCCATCATTGCTTCTCTCACTAATTTCCTATGTGTTCCCATTACACAACCTCTACACTTCATCTTTTTATTTGGCTGAAATGCAAGTTAACGCTTACTAAGTTTACTCAAAAGATACCAACAGAACCATGATTTAGTTGCACAGAACAGAGGCTGAACCAGGCTGCATAGTAGAAGATTATTTATTAATATTTATTCATTAATGAATAATAATAAACAACAATATTATGTGTTTCCTGTTTCCTGTAAGTTGAGTTGTAATCTATAGCTGGAACTGCACTGTAATATTAATCACATTTAATTTCAATCCACTTCATCTAATGCAAACGGTAAATTTCACATTTTATTTGAAAGGAATTTTAAAAATACCCTTTTGAATTCATTAGTCAGTAAGAGCAAATTATAAATTCAAAATTCATGTGGTAGCTGTAAAGAACAACTGACCCCAATAGACTTTATTGCTTGCCTTCTACTGATATATAAAAATATAACATTCTTTTATATATATATAAAATTATATATTATATTTGTTACATGTGTGAAAATGACTGATTTGCGCTGATCTTGCGACTGTTGAGGCTAAATGTTAATTAAAAGCACATGAAATCATATTAGAAGCATTTCTAACACTCTGAATCCAGGCAAATGATCTTGTTGGACTGAAAACATTTTAGGTTCGACTCGGGCACAGTCACAGAGAGGTGAACACCTGTTTGCCTTCCAGGCAGTCACTCAATCAACATGCGGTCGCTAACTGTGAGTCTTTCAGCTGTTCACCAACAGAAACATACAACTGCCAGCAAAGTTTCATGCCAAGAAAACAGGCAAAAAGGGATGAAAAACAGGCTGGAAAAATTATAGATATTCATGATTAACTTATAGAAATTCTGCTCTTATGAGCAGAATAATTATAGGATGGAAAATGACTTTAAAAAATACAATAGGGCGGAAGAGTGATGTGATGAATGGACGAGACATGAATTATACATCATATCTGTCGTATAGCTGTGAAAAATAACTAAACATTAAGGCTATCAGGGGGACACTAAAACTCTCAAATGAAACTGTGTAAGACCAGCTGAGCCAACCTGCAAATTAATTAGAAGGAATTCCTAATTACAACCTTTACATGAACTGATTTAATGAATAATCAGCATTGAAAGACATGAGTCTGAATAAAGCAAGCAGGTCTGGTCTCACTTACTTGTCCTGGAGCTGAACTCTGTGACCCCAGTTCAGAGACCTGACGTGGTTCTGAACGGCCTCTGCCATGGTGGACCTGGAAAACACACCAGAGGTCACAAACTAACACTACACTAAAGAAACTCTTAAAGATGATTCATAATATTCCTGCATTTGTTACTTTGTTACACACACACTTTGGGTGTGTGGGCTCACAAGTACAGGTGAATAATGGGAAATCAAAAAGGAAAAGAAGCCGAAACATCAGCTCTTAGGATATCAGCCCTAAAGCCAACTCACTAAACCATTAACACACTTCCTTTGTCCTTTTCTTTTATTGATTTTTTTAAATATATTTTTTGAAAGTCTTTTTTAAAAATCAAAGAAAACTTAAACACCATATTTCATATGGACCTGCTGAAGAGCAGAAGCACACCCCTCTGATTCGGAGTTAACTTTCTAACCTTTAGTAATGACACTGTCTTACTGCAATTACACCACTAGATGGTGCCGTTCAGCTTCTAATTCTCTGTATTGCCAGAATTTCAGCATGAGAATTATTTCTGCTTTCAGCTGATGCAGCCCTGTGATTCAGTATGTTGTGCTTGGGTTTGACCTACCAGTCATGGGAGACCGGCCCTGAGATCTGCCAGCCGTACTTCTTAGCATCCTTGACTGCGGTGCCAAGTAGAGCAGCCTGGTGCATGAGCTTCTTAGGAATGCAGCCAACATTAACACATGTGCCACCCAGGCCCCACTTCGTACCTGTTTAGAAAAGCGTTTCTGGAAGACTTAACAATGGTGCGTTTAAATCTTCAAACACTAAAAAGTATTTTTTGCAATGAACTGCCACAAAAAAAAACTCTGTTTTACCTTTTGCAGATGGCTCCACATAATCTAAAACAGCAACTTTCTGTCCCAACTGTGCCGCTGTAAACAGGGGACATATTAATATTACATAAAAATCACTGTGCAAAGCATAGATACTCAAACATTAAGGAATAATAGGCACTTCAAAAGATCTCACCTTCTTTGGAGCAGGCAAGTCCCCCTGAGCCACCACCAATAACCACCAGGTCATAGTCATATTTCCCTGTACGACAATATTGGATGATTAATAACAGATGAAACAGAAATGATGTAAATAACAAATAATTAACCTATTACTGCTGCATTTACCTCACATAGCTCACAAGTTTTTACTCCCCTCTCTCCTTTGGGGAGAGTGGAAAACTCAACACCATTCAAACATACTTTATAACCCAGCCAGAACAATACTTAAGAGGTACTCTTCACATCAGTATACAATACAACTGACCTTATTTATGCTCACACTTACCTTTAAAATATATATTCTCATGTTATTCTTATCATTTTTATGCAGCCCTTTACAATTTTGGGGGCTGTAGCGCGCTGCATAAAAATGTAGATATTTTGTTTAACTTGGGTGTTTTCTGGTCTGCTGATCATATTGCCAATTTTACCTATACACACAGAGAGCAGTTCCTCTGGAACAACTTCACACCTGCTTACTCAATGCACGATATCATGCAGATACAGATCAGGAGCTTCAGTTAAGGTTCACATCAAATATCAGAATGAGGAAAAAATGTGATCTCAGTGACTTTGTGGCGTGATTGTTGGTGCTACACAGGCTGGTTTGAGTGAACACAACAGTCTCTAGAGTTTATTCGGTAGGGTCAGAATTTGGAGTCGATGGCATGAATCCATGGACCCAACCTGCCTTGTGTCCACAGTCCACGCTGGTGGTGGTGATGTGATGGTGTGGGGAAGCTCTGTCTGAGTTTTGTTGCTGCTAATGTTCATCCCTTCATAGCCACAGATCATACGTATGAATGCGCATCTGACAAATCTGCAGAGATGATGTGGTGAATCATGTCAGCATGGAGCAGAATCTCAGAGGAAAGTTTCCAACATCATGTGGAATCAATGACATGAAGACCTGAGGCTGTTTGAGAATAGCCTCAGGTTTCTAATGAAGTGCTCACTAAGCGTACGTCGTCACTTCAGCGAGCAGCATCAAAACAGCAATGTTTACCTTCAGTTTGAAATAGTTTGGTGGAAGTTATCACCGTAAATAACTGTTTGCCACTAAATGCAGTTGTTCTCAGGACTCCACAGCACTGCTGGTTGATGTGACAGTTAAACCAAGCAGCCGAGAAGGATGCGCTTTCAAATGAAAATGTCAAATGATGGTCGATGGCCCAAGACAGGTGAACAGAAGTTATATTAATGAACCAGATAAAAATAACCAGCAGACAGAGTTGCAGCAGCTGCTTGTTAGCAGTGTGCTAACAGAAACACCTGCGACTTTTAAACTAAACCCGTTCTGTTCTACGTATCTACAGAAAATATCAGAACAACATATTGTTTTACCTGTCAGGTTTCTTTTCAAAACACACAAACAATTAGTCCTTTTCCACCGGTTTCTGCCTCTCCACAAGGCAGCCATGTTGTTATTATGAAAGGACCCCTGCTGGGCGTGTGGTGACGAGAGAATTGCCTGAAAAGAAATAGGTCTTACACCGTAGACTCAAAACTACATTTTTCAATAGGCTATTTAATAAAATGTGCCAATGAATAAAATATTGTATAAAATTTCAGTAAATATCTTGAGATAACCATGATATTGTAAATTATTTCTATACATATCATGCGTGTAAAACATACACGAAAATGGTCACTTTTGTGTTATTGTACTTTTTTCCTTAAATGTACATACACAGGCTAATATGATTGTTTTAAAATTATTATATGAGCTAAATGATTTCTCTCAGTGTAACAATTCACTAAATGCCCCAGTAAATAGATGTCTAGTAATTTAGATTGTGGCTTGAAGTATGTCTCATCCTTTCTGTGCACAGTACAAACACATTACAAGTCATAGCAGGAAAAAGTGTAGTGTAATTGTTTATATTAATGATGGCTTCTAGTTCCAGGGCCCTGGTAAGTGTGATGCCATCCAACAATATAATCAACTGAAGTAAGGCTGTCAAAGATTCAGGCACCTGTAGTTTGTTCAAGGACATTTCAGTAGGGGCCACATTTTCCAACGTTAAGGTTAAAAGGTTCATCATACTGTATTACAACACTCAGAGTTAACACTCTTTTACGGCAATGCACATTGTTTGGTCCAAATGTTAAACATTGAGATGAAAAAGCCTCTACACACAGACCATAAGCCACATGTTTTTTGGGATGACAACATTGTACATTGTTTATTATATCCAATACTCTAAAGAGCTGGTTCACCCAATTATAGAAAAGCCTTAATCTCTCACACTCTCTCTCAGCTGTATAGGTATGTAGCCATGCAGACAGCTTTGGTTTGATTTGTATAGGTTTTAAGATGTATGTTTCTCACATTTCAGTGTAATCCACAGTAAACACTTTCCATGTAGACAATTTACTTGGTAAAAAAAAAAATAGTACTTATATTTTAAACTGATAACTGTTATCACCACAAGTGAAATTCCGTCTCAGTAATTTGGGTGAACTGACCCTTTAAAATTGTGGCGCAGGTTGTAATGAGCACTGCAGTCTCTCAGGGCTGCTATCATGATTTCAGACCTTGGGTTTTACTGGAAATTAATAACATAACATAAAATAAGACACAGGGGCGGACAACAGCTTCTTTCCAGGCATGATTTATTGAAAACACACCAAATTTATACTCTACAAACCAGTATTTTTCCGTTATGTTTAACAAGCGTAATATTTGCCTCTGGGTATTAGTAAAATTAACATAATACATTCTGTCACTGTGGCATCGCTTCTGCTCGCTACGAAAGCATTAACAACTTTACTCCTCTAGGAAATCAAAACCATTTTTTCAAATGACTCTATCTTTTTAAAAGTTTATAATACAATGTAATACAAGGCAGAAACCCACCAACAGTCTAAACTACTTGGATCTGGAGGGGAAGGTGGGGTTGGGGGTGCAGGACAAATGAATGAGTGAGTTGAGTGAAGGAAAAAGGGAGAGGGGTAACACAGGAGAAGGGAGGGTAGGTGAACAGATGAGATTATGACAGCTGAAAGGGAGGAATAAAGTTATATAAAACACACTTATCTTTATCTACCATGGAAAAGGTTAAGGCACATGATAGGTACAAACACATCTGCTACTGAGTAGTACAGTTACTTTATTTTGACGGTCTTGAATCAGTTATATCTACACAGGTAGGTTTGTTCGATTCGATGTGTGTCCGTGTCCTGCATTTATTTTACAGCACAGTTGCTTGGCTTTTTATATTGTAAATGTGCAATGTGCTGCACATTCACAAAACCAAAAACCCCTTTTATGAATGCATGCAAATACACCTCTGGATCCTTTGGTTGTGGTACTGCATAGAGCAGTCAGGAATAGACAGTCATATGGGTCTTTGTTGTGAGGGTTCAGTATTGTCCAATGAAAGCACACACTTCTGAGGACACACAAAAGGGATGCTGGGTATTATTATAACTTTTTTTTAACCTCTGAAATTAAAATTTATACAGTAAGTTTTTTTGTAGTTTATTGATTTTTACCACAACGTACATTTTTGTAAACACTGTGTAAAATATGCAAGCTTTATAAAGTCACATACGTCACAAAGAAAAATCAGACTTCAATGCAGGCACATGCCATTCGCCTTGATGACACATGAGTGATACCAACTTGGACTGGACTCTCTTTCTGTCTCCTATTCAAGCTCAATCAGGAGACAGGAGGCTGGAAAGGAGACTGTATACATTAGCGCTGGATTTTTAGTACAGTCTAACCAAGCAAGAGAAAATGGCAATAAGATTCTTTATCTCTCTTGTTTTCTACATCTCAACTGTCCACCCTATAACGTTGTAAAAATATATACTATATGACCAAACTTGATGTTTTAATTTATACAGTGTGATGCAACTCTTCTATTTTGCCTTAAATATCCTGATCCACTCGTCCATCTGTTCTCTCTTCCTGCACACGAATGAATTAGTTAATATCCAAATGACACCACAAAAAAACTGGCACTTTAAAAGAATAAAATATAAACATCTGTACAGATTTTCTTCATGCTCACGACTGAATATTTTTCTTTAAGATGCACCGGTGAAGGAGGGTTAAGGGGTGGTGGTAACTTGGTCTGAATGCATTGGGAGGAAAAATGAAGGGACTTTTATTAACACTGCCATCTCTTTTCTCCTCCTACCTCTATTTGGCCCCTTGACCCCTCCATAGTTTCTGTTTTGAAGATGCAGGGGCTGCCAGACAAGATGTATTCATTGCCTTTAGAAAGAACACTGAAAACTAAAAACGTTTTTTCTGTAATCTTTTTTTGACAAATACAAAATATAAATAGGTGATCGTCGGCGTAACTCGACAATATTTGACACACATTTAAGTTACGTGGTTATTTCTTGCTTACAAACATGGTGAGCCTTTATCAAATGAGATGTGCTTTCCAAACAATGTGATATTAATATACAACTAAGAAGTCTGTAATTTTTTGTTTTGTTTTTTCCTTCATTTTTCCATTTTTTTTCCTTTTGACCCTAATATACATTTATATAAAACCCATCAAAAATAAAAAATGCTTTTAGATCTATCCTTTCAACAAGAGAACAATCTTCTGCCTCTTTTCAAAAACACAACTCATTTATAAACAAAATGCCTTATATCCTCTTTAATACACATCATTGACGAAGAGCAACCAACCAGGAAACTCAAGGAACCGTGCCGCTACACAACTGAAGTGGTTACACATGTAACCACAGCTCTGTGATTGAAGGTTAACATGCTACTTGGCTCATACATGTTGACCTTGACGAAACAGAAAGTCTTTCCATTTCAGCTTACTTTTGCAATGCAGTGTTAACAAAAAACTGTCACTCCATCAGGTGTACACACTTTGTCACTTTCCTTTCTCCAGACCACAACTTGCAGACTCCTCATTTTATAAAGTGGACATCAATCACCTGTTAACCACGTTTGATTCTAAAGCATCTCAGTGCACGTTTTTTTTTTTTGTTTTTTTTTTGAAAAAACACAGTGAACCAAATGGATTGTAAAACTATGAGAGCAGGCTTCTGGGAGTACATAATTATCCACAATGCTACAGCTCTTCTCAGGCTTGGTTTCTCTCCTTTTAACTGTCCTTTCTCGTGTCCATCACACTATTCTGAACACAAACATTCAGTGGCCTTCAAACATACCAGTTCAAACCTGTTCAAACAACCAAAAGCTTGACAACAACCTGAAAGCAAAACTCTCCAAAACCCACAAATTTTGAGCCACGATCTTCTTTCAGATGTGAAAACCAAAATTAAAAACATCCATTTTCCATTTCGTCTCCCACACGTTTCCTTCTTTTTTCATTCACTTCCTTCATTTCACCCTGTCGACCCGCTACATGTCCATTCCTTCCACAGCACCAGCCTCTGTCCCTTTCTTGTCACCGGTAGAGCTTAACAAAGAGTCAACACTGTAAAATTCACATGATGTCCAGTGGGAATGTAGATATGAGAAAGTAGTAGGAGTAGTCACTTTTTATTCTTTTTCATTTTTTTCTGAAAAGCATGAGAATGCTGGCTGCTGCTGGGTAGTTGTTGTTGTGATCGTTATTTTTTAAAATCCTCTTCTCTGTACAAAGTCCAACTCCAAAGATAAGCTCCATGTGAAATGGCAGTGGTGATATGAGAGATCCTCCTCTAGCTGGGGTGTCGATCTGTTGTTATTTTAAGCCTGAAGCACATGAACAAAAGAAAAAAATATTAGAAGAACCACCAATTGAGTTTGAAATAACAATAAATGAGACTTTCAGTCCGAAACCATATATATTCACTGTGAAATGGCATCCTTCATGACAAATGGATACTTAAATACTCTATAGTGACTTAAAGGATGAGGATGGCAATATTCTACATTTTTGTTATTGTCTACAAATCCTATGAAAAGACCATCATCAAAAATGTGTTAGTCTGTTTCTCAATACTTAACCAACCCTTACCATGGCATTTATCCCTGAGCCCATTTCTTCCTACTAAGTAAAGTTTTAAAGTTGCTATAACTTTACATTAAAAGTGTGAAAACAACTACGTGTAATGTGACCACGGACAAACCCACAGAGAATTAGCACCAACTGCAGCTCCTCACAGCTCTAAGGAGCGTTTAAGCATCTTTCAGCTCTTTCTTTTGGTTTTCTGGTCCTTAAGTTCACTGTTGTGGCATGGGGGTACAGTGGTTAGCACTATCACCTCACAGCAAGAGGGTTCCAGGTTCGAAGCCTGTTCTGAGCTCTTCTGTGCGGAGTTTGCATGTTCTCCCTGTGCCTGTGTGGGTTTTCTCCGGGTACTCTGGCTTCCTCCCACAATCCCAAAAACATGCACATTAGGTTAATTGGTTACTCTACATTGCCCCTAGGTGTGAGTGTGTGTGTGTGTGGCTGTCCGTCTTTGTGTGTCAGCTCTGCGATTGACTGGCAACCAGTCCAGGGTGTATCCCGCCTCTCACCCACAGTCATCTGGGATAGGCTCCAACTCACCGTGACGGATCAAGAGCTATAGAAAATGGATGGATGGGTGGAAGTTCACTGTTCTGGTTCAGTATCACTAACTTTGTTTCTAGTCACACTAGTCCGCTGTTTTCAGCCAAATAGCTCTGATAAAACCACTGTATGCTAAAATACATTTAGCAGCTAACCAACCAGATATTTCCCTCACTTGCTAGTGGAGACTAAAACTCAGCAGAAAAGGAAAATTAATCTTGGCTTTACATCTGCCAGGTGGCCAGACACAGGACCTTGGATGAATGTTACTAAATGTGGCCATGGACAGTACAGTTACTGAGGATGCTGCAATATCTTAAACATTTCTCAAACAGTATTCAGTATATAATAGTGCATCTGTTGAACTTCATTTTCAGCTGACATTAACACACACCTGGTTTGCTTATAAGTGGAACTCTGTGGCTACACAGTCAATATTTGTTATTATCATTGTTGGTTTTGGTCTTTGCATAGGATTTCTTGAAGAAAAGTTAGTTTGAGTTTAAATTGAGTTTTGCAGAGTTGGAACCACATTTTGCCATCACTAAATATGAATTTGGAATGAAACTCTCCAGTTTACGTTTAGGTATGTAAGACAGCTAGACAGTCACTTAGCACTATCACAGTACAGACAAATCAGCAAATGCTTCAATGGTGACAGTCCAGATGTTAAGGAAGGCAAGAGACAGCAAAACAGATGCTTAATGTGCTGGATGAAATCCTGCATGTGCTAAGTGAAGTGAAAATGACTTACCTGTTGGTTCATTCTTTGTATTACCTGTAGCTGCTTTTTACTAAAGTGGCAAAATTACAATGAATACCAAAAAAATCCTCTCAGCTTTCAGCCTGTGATGTGTTTGCTATGATAATGTGATGGATGGAGATGAGAGAATTGAACAGATGGGCACTGACAAAGATGACTGAGATAGTAAGATGACAATGAGGGAGCCAGCGAGGTCTGACAGCAGGCCTCTGGCACAGGAGAGGACAACAGGAGGCAGGAAGAGACAGAAATGCCACTAATACAACAATGACAACTACTGAAGCTCACCCAGGTCATTTGGCAGCCTTGCAAAAGTCATTTAGTGGAACATATAATAGTGGGTCAGTTTGGGAATTCAGTGAAGCACCATGAGGCAAACACTCACTAATGCACTGTAAATAAAATATGCACAGGCCTGAGACATTACTAATTTAGATTTCTTTCCTTGGGAGTTGTGTAACAAATGATTGCTACTGTTGCTTTACAGCTAAGATGGACAAACATGAAAACATGATGCAAACTAAGAAATTCACCTGCTTTTAACTGTATCAACAGAACGTTTTCATCAGATTTTAGTGACTTTAGTTGTAGGTCCATTCACTGAAACTGAAAAAACATTTCGGCTGTCATACACTTGATTTTCTCTAATAAGAACATTGAGACATTTAGGAAATTTCTCAACCTCACAATGAAGCTGATTTTTTTTTTCATTGACTTAACTAGAAATATGGACCTCTCAGTTACATAAGAAGCAACTTAGTAATCATTTATACCATGAATTTAAATATAAAATATTCAAATCAAGTATCAGTATCAATCAGACCCCAAAACGTATGTAAATTCATGTTAGCTCACCCTCATATGAATTCACATTACATCTATATCTTTTGCATATTATGTGAGTGGATAATGTGTGAATTTCTGTGCGTGCGCATTATATGCGTTAGCTTTTATCATCAACTTATCAATTTACATGAATTATTTATCTGAAATCATCTTGCTTTGACCCAAGAAGTGGTGTGTACGACTATGCTGACAGAGAAGAGAGTGTGAATATGTATGTGTATGTGTGTGTGTCTGTGTCTGTGCATATCTTTTTCTTTCTCCCTACTGCTTTTCATTAAGGGATAACTGAGTCTCTGGAGGATCCATCTGGAGTGCAGAAGAATGATTCTCCTTCATCATTTGCAACCAATTCCAGCAAAGGTTGTCAGGGGAAGCACTGAGTGAAGCTAGGCGTACATTTCAATCAGACAGGTGGTGCTGAATTGTAAACACAGACCAAAGCCTGTCTAGTTTCTACATGTATTACAGAGGGGAGAAGTCATTGTGTTTTGTTGTTGTTGCTGTTGTTGTTGAAAATTTGGATGTTGCACTGGCGAAAGAAATGTAAGAATCCAAACTTCACTAACTGATGATCCATGCAGAAGACGTACATAAAGAAACAGCTTACTCTTGTATTGCTGCGTAGATCTAGTTATAGTCATAGTATGATAAGTATGATACTTGTTTCATATTTTGAAACTGAATTTTTTCACTTTTAATATTACAAAAATAAAGCTAATTTGGGTGATGAGTTTGGCTGGGGCTGCTGAAATACATCAATGAGCAGGACAGAGCTGCAAATGTTAGCCTAAGTTCTGGCAGCATCCAGGACCAGCTTCCACACACTGAAGAAATGATACATAGTGGATGAAGTCGTGACAGGCTAATGACTGCAGCAACATCGCTTATTCTTTTTTTGCAAAGGCTGGGAGAAAAGACACCCTACTCCGAACTACAGCCCCCTGCAAACCGCTTCAGCATGTGGAGAAATTTACAGCTCGACGACTCTCTGTGCTTAGTTATGGTTGCTAAGCTACAACTGAACAGCCTGTGTTTGAGGGAGTACTTTAGTAAACAGTCAATTAAACTATAACAAATGAGGCATATTATTAAAACCCTCCCTGGCATTCTGTTACACTGAGACACCAACATCAGGTTGTGATTGTCACTCTTTTTAAGACATTTTCTCTTCTGCGGTCAATGTAGCTTTAATGGTCTAGTGGTCAATCTAACAGACTATTTTATTTTTTGGAGCATTATCTTTCCCAGAGTCTTCAAATGTGTGTGCAACTTAAGTACACGTGTAAAATATGAGATCAAATACAGTGCAAATATGAAATTCTATGTAAAATAAAAAAATGTTAAATATTAAAAATAATTTTCAATTGAACTGCAAGTGAATGGTTGCAGTTTCCATGAAAAGACCAAGGTGAGTGCTCCAGCTGATTGCTCTGGGTGCAGGGTGACAGCAGGTCTACATGGCACAGTGTGAGGATGGAAGGAAAACAGGTGGAAACGATGAACAAACAGGGAATGAAAAGGATGCTACTATCCAACTCATAAGGTAAAGGTTGTTATTTTTTTGTTGTGCTTTTATATTTCAGACCTACCATGCATGCATTTAGACCCAGGAGTCAACAGGCTGGGGCTTAACATCACAAGCGTCCACCAGACTGACCGCAGGCCTGTTACTCCTGATATAGTGTTTCCTATTTGTGTCATTCTGTTGCCACAGGAGGACGGGTTAAAAAAAAAAAAAAGAAAAAGAAAAACACAGCAAAACAAAAAGAGGTCAATACATTTCAGAAATACACTCACACACACATATACACATGCATCCAGGATCAGAGAAGCCAGTGTTAGATCCCTGCCTTAAGGAAAGCTTGGAAAGAAGTCAGAGTGATTACAAAACAGCATACCAAAACATGCAAATGAAAGAGGGAGAGAGCAGTTTCACAGCCAAGCTGCATTCAAAGCGGGCAGAACACCTCCGGGAAGTACAGACGGACGACTTAGAAGAAAGCTTTGGAGTAAACCCAGAAGGCCTATGCACTCTGAAGACAAACATGACTATGCTGTGATTACTCCTGTAGTGGTAAACGTATCTGCCCTTCAAGATGTGACAGTGTAATTTCAGCTCTAACTGGTTAAGCTAAATTTGTAAAATAAAAAGTAAAATAGATCACTGAAGCCCGAGGCCACTGTGGAGTGCTGAAGCTGATATTCTTTGCCGCTACTGTATAATGGCTGCTTTATTTGATATTTAAACCATGTACCTGTCTTTGTAAACTGACCACTGAAAACTACACACATGAAGATGTTTCACTAAACAGGTTTCATTACAGAATGAACACGTCTCGTAAAATTCTCTTTCACAAAACTGTGATAATTGATTAGTCTATAAGATTCCTCAAAATAAGGATAATAATAATAACAATAATAATAACAATATTGTGTTCTGTATACATAGGTGTATAAATAATGTATAAATGTTATTATTAATGAACAGAGGAAGGCCTTTCAAAACAGTGGCAATAATTCTGAAAAAGTACACTTCTTCTTCACTCACAAAATGAAGCGGAAAAGACTTCAAACAATGAAAATAAAAACTACAACTTAACACCAGATGAAAATCTTGTTCATGCAGACCTCCAGTGGTTTAACTTGATGCAGTGATGTAGAAGTGATGTGCTCCAGTCAGTTCACAGTGGCATCAGAGCTGGGTGTAGTTAGAGCTACAACAGAGCTCATTTCTGACAAGGTCAAACACTAAAACTCTCAACCAGAGAGGGCAGTGAATCAATGCTTTTCATCCTGGTGTTAAGCTTCCTTTATAACAACTGAAGTCATCTGCAGCTACATTACATACTTAAGTACCACAGAGAATTTATGAACCAGCTTTAAATGTTAAAGACAATGTAACTTTTCAAAAACTAAATAACACAGGCGCTTTTTCTGTAACGAGTAAAAAAGCGCCCTATCTAAATTAAATCAACATCCTTACTTGGTCTGGTATGACCAGTAGCATGTGGTAGCTAATGTTAGTAACATTAGCAAAACATAGATATTGGTAAGATAGATATGGATTTGTAACTGACATCACTGAGTCAGGACATTTATTTAAACTTCTGATGATTCTGATGAAAATGATTTGGTGCAATATAAATAAAACTGACTTGACTCTTGTGCTATTGGTCCTTATTTTAACATTTACTTTAATGGTCACCTGTGGCCACAGTGGACACTGTTCAGTTATATAGGAGGCTACACAGGCTCACATTAAGATCCTGAATTGAACACTATTTAAAAAACACTTTAACCATGATAAACTATACCAGACTTTTAATAAAGGATGAATAACAGCCTACCAATAGCAGACTGCTTTGTTGTTGTAATCCTGATAAAATGCCCAAAACTGCAGATTATTATCTGATTCTGACTTTGCCTTGGAAAGATTTATAAGTTTAGTTAGTTTTAACCTGCACGGAGGGCAGATACTCTAAATGACCATTCACCTAAAGAGACATATGCCAAACTAACTTTAATGGTCTCTGTTTGTAGTGTAGTCATTTTACAATCCCACAGGGCAAATCCCATTCATCTAGAAATTAAGTAGATCAAATATAAACAACACAAGTACTTGAGAGTCATCTGACACATGCCAGACATCCTCTCAGGCCATTATCCTGTGACTCCTCGTTGAGGCTGGATTACCAATAAGGTCGACAATAAACAAACTGTGTGAAACGGCTGTATAATCAGCAGACAACCACCTGATAACGCAGCAGTCTGTTCACTGCCAAGGCAAGGGTCCTCTCCACGAGGAGCGCTTGTTGGCGGTTCTTTTAATCAGTCTCAGATTAATTGCCTTACAGACGTCAAACGCTTACACCCAATTAACTGGTGGCTTGCAGATCTGACGCTGCCCACAGCGCTGAGCTGCGGCGGGAAACATTAACAGAGAATGACAACTTCCAGCCTATTTAAAGAATCAATAGGATTAAGAGCCTCTAATGAGGACCACCACAGGAAACATGAAGAGAGAGGGAAAGAGAGAGACACAGAGGGAGAGGACATGTGATAATATTTCAATGACACATTTTTATTTCATCCTCTGTGCCCCAATCCCCCAAGAGATCAGAAGAGGCCTGTCTGTACCTTTAATGGCTCCCGTTCTGTTAGGTCCACTGAGCCGTCGCCTGTCTTGTATTTGCAGTCCTTGTCCCTCTGGTCAATGGTGGAGTAACCATCTAATAAAATCAGAGAACAGCGGTCAGCCAATTCCTCTCCATCCTTGATTTAAAAAAAAAAAACCCTTGACAAATAACTTTAACCAGTACTGAATAACTTAAAGCTTTTCTGCACTGGCACATTTACCAGAGTGCTTGTTGGACACAGACTTAAGATGCCTCCACACTCTTAGTTGGTGCTTGTCTAAACTTTCTGGAACTCATATTTACCACCACAGTATCTCTAAAACAAACCAGATGATGTACTTGCAAGTTGTGGTTGAGCCTGTCCTCAATACCGTCTCACACATTCCTATTTCTGAAGCATTTCAGAGAAGGAAATCTGCCCCAACCCGCCAAAACTTCTCAGAGTGACACACGCTCTGTTTGGTTCTACTTTTTCTATTAGGAATTCAAGAATTTTATCAGCCTTATTAACCTCGAAAATTACTCCTATCATAGCCAATATTCAGGAGAGCTACGGAAAAATGGTGTTTATGCAGAGACACGCACAAGATATGTGAGAGACACCAGGCAAATATTGATAAATATTCTGGCTAACCTTGAGTGAGATGCAAAAGAAAAATGTAGCTTTGCAACAGTAACCACTTGGGCCTGTAACAGCCTTCAGTTTCAGCCTTCAGCAGTAATAAATCAAACTTTGATCACTCATACAGCTCCACAGATAATGCACAGAGTCAATCACTTCTCCACCACTCAGTGTGAAGTGCATTCATACAGAGAGTGTGGTTATCTCTTTATTCATTCATTTATTCATTAAAACTGCAGACAGAGGAGAAATACAGACATGTTTAAGCTTTACAGTGTATTTCTCTGGACTAGGTGACATCACACAAATCATTTCTTTCCAATCTGTAAGGTCACACAAGTTAACATGAGGTCAAGTGCAACAATATTATTGCTGTGCAGCACCGTGCAATACATGTAACATGGTGCAAATATTAGAATTGTAAATCAATGTGATTGGATAGAGACGTCTAGCATAGGTCATGTAGCTAAATCTAATCTCCTTTTATATTGCATATACATTTACTGCTTAAGATGCACAAGTGGTTTCCAGTTTTTACTTACACTTATAGTTATTATGAAATATAAACTTTTTTTCATTTGAATATATATAAATAAGACCTATATAAATCAGTTACTTAGATTATTTGATTATACACATGAAGCCTACACATAAATGTTTTTAACACAGTTTAATATTTCAAACTGTATGAAAACTACCACACCTCATCATAATTTCTGCTTTGTGGCTGTGTGAACAGCAGTGTCAAACCCTGCCCTTGCAGTAATCCTACTTCTTGTTGAAAATAAGTTCATAAATAAGTTCACAAGTTCAGCTTCATAAATAAGTCTCAAGTCCTACTTTGAGGTAGGAGTGTTTTTAGTCCTAGTTTCATTTTAGCACAATTCCTAGAAGGGATTTTTAGATGCTTGATAGATACAGGCCCAGAGGCTCTACCTCTAAAAAGTTACCTCTTCATGGCTTTTAGTCTATCACCCCCAAGAGTCGCAGCGTTCTTGATTTTATTAACGCATGAAAAGGAGGACTGTGAGAGTTGCAGTTCTATATTTTTAACGAAAGCAGGATTGTTTACTTTGCTGCAAGCATGGCAGAGAAAAGCTGCCACTATACATTAAAACTATTATTTATATTATTAGTATTTACTATGCAGTAAGTGAAGAAAAATCCATATCTTTTGGTGTTGAGCTTCTAATGAAGGCCCAGCTTTGTACAAACATCTTGTCAAGAGAGGGGTCTTGCATACAGCATCAAAGAGCGTCAAGGCAGAAGCTCGGTCCAAAGCCGTCATACCGAGATCAGAGTGTTCAGTGGTCTGAATTTTCAGATTAAAAAACATCTTGGCAACGCTTAAAGAACTAGTAGAAGAGATGTCGAATCACAGAAGACACTATGGGACACTGGAGACAGATTTGAGGAGAGCTAGCTCTTCTTTGGCTGACGACGATCATGCAGTCTGGCTCTTACCTGGACCCAGCTCATCCATAGGTATCATATCACCACTGCCACATTTCCTGGTGCCTGAAAAGCATTCATATGCCATTTGTACAAAAGCGGCACATAAACAAACTGAGTCATTGAGCCAAAACGCTGTTGCTTTTCAGGGTAATGGTTCTCGGCCAGTGATTGAATAATGAAAACTGAGAGTGGGCAGGCATGAGCACCGCGATTCATGTGCATGTATGGATGAAAAAAAAAAAAAAAAGGGGGCACAAAGCCAAAAAATTGGGACAGTAACCTGCTGCTATGCTATTGACTCCTCTGTCAAAGAGATGTTTGTTGTTGGGCCAATGTACTGCACGAGTCCACCTCCCTCCCCCACACATACTGCTGCTGTTATACAAAACCTCTGCCCTGGTTTTTTGATTGGATACAGCTATAAGTACTTCCTTAAGGGTGGAGGAGTTCATCAACATTTCTTTATATTCTTTCAGAACAAACTTTTTGAGGGTGTCAGGTTTTCGTTCAACAGCAGCAGTGTGCTGCTCAAAGATCCATGTGCTTTGTCTTTGACTCCTATGAATGGGATTACTGCAGTATTTAACACAGCTTCACCACAAGGTGAATGAGTGTAATAATGTGGCAAGCATGGTGCTTCGATACAGCCATGAGAAAAAACATACATGTCCTCAGCGAGTGGACACTGAGGAAAATGCTGTTTTCTAGTATTTGTTAGTATTTTGATTAAACCTGTTTAAAGGACGATACAGGTGGGACACTCCACGACAGGATAATTTGGACAAAAAAATGCAGGTTATGTGTTAAACTGTAATGGCAAGGATACTTACAGGATAAGTTGGGTTTTATTCAATTGTAAATAAATCCAGTGAAATGGCTCAAACCAACAACGAATCGATTCATTGAGCTCCACTGTCCAAAAACTATGAAAACACATCAGTGAGCCTCACTGTCGCACCGGGTGACATGTTCCATTATTACAGTGAACATGGGCACTGTATTTTAAATCAACTCCACACAAACCTGCTGCTGAAAATACTCATTACAGCACCAATGTGAATTCATCCGTGACTGAAAACAGTCCCCACAAAAATGTGCTGTTTACTTCAGTTTGAGTAACAGTTGCAAAAATCTACTGTGACCAGCTATTTGAGGAAATTACAGAATATAAAGAAAAGGACAAAAAAAGAAATGTTATTTTCATTACTTAAAAAAAAAAAAGAATTTCTGTATTTAGTAAAACGAAAGGCTTGGGGATGAGTGCCATAAACTGGGTATACAAGTCAAACAGTAGACTTTCAGATACTAAGCCATATTTGGTTTTGGTATTTTAATGTGATTTGTTTACAGTAAGAAAAATCACCAGCCCTATCCTTTAATTAGTCACCGGACTGCCATGGTTTAGACTAATTCTTACACATTCATTCTATAATTAAATAAATAATGGCATTGTAATTGTCCCACCCGTTTGTCCTCTAAACAGGTAAAAACAGCTACACACCCAAACACACACACACACACACACACACACACACACACACACACACACACACACATATACACACTCTGACCTTGGTTCTTCTCCATCAGGGGTAGAGTGGTGTCGTCATAGCCTGGCTTGCCATTCTTGGTTGCTTTAGGGGTGGCTGTCACTGTGGGCTGAGAGAAGCAACAGAACAAGCAGCATGTTAACATAACATCTTACAGCTCAAACAGGTCCAATATATGTTGAACAAAGAGAATTCATTTTCTGTCTTAATGCCACGTTAGGATAAGATGTGATTTTTTTATCTTACAGGCTGACACACTAAGATAAATATCAGACATTGACTTGTGTAATATCAGCTGCCTGTACATAGCAACAGAACATGAAGACAGCATTACTAAGCAACTATCAGTTAGCAAAGCTTAAATGTGTATTTAAATATAACATTTGTACCACCTTGTTTCATACACATGCAATTCTACTCTATTTTATCCAGTGATGCTTCTGATACTTTGTGTCATGCACGTACTGTCTTAGTGGGACACTTTATTAATGGAAAAGTGGTGTCTCTAAATGTTTTAAGAACCGGATATCACATTAACAAAGCCCCAAATCCACACATATGTGAGGAAAACTAGAATCTTCCACAAGAGTATGGTTCTGTACCTGGAAGTGGCTCTTGTTCCAGCCGTCCTTGGTCAAAGCGTTTCTTAGCTCCTTATAACTCCATACCGTCTGCAGCACATGGGACGCCGCCTTTGTTTCGCGGGCTGATTGGCTGACAGAACCACAAGAAGGCAGAAATAAATGAAGAAATAACTAGAGCAATTAAAATCAGAAACTCTATCTAACCCCAAAAACATCGATGTCTGGGTGTGTGATGGTAGCACACTGCTGCTGCAGCTGCAATCAATCTCTTTATTCAAAGACTTCAGGTCCCCTGAGTGGCTCCAGGGTCTAGTTCTTAATTCATAGCTAGATGAGTGCACATTTCCTGTCATTAGCTACCTCTGAGCCACCAGTGTTAATTACATGTGGGCGGGGTCTCACTTCAAAGAAAGCTAATCTTAAAGGGGTGAGAGGAATCACTGCTATTTGGTCTGTGAATGAACTATGTATATTCACGGTGGTCAGAGTGACTCTACGTATGATCAATACTTCACCACACAAGGACCAGCCTTGGAAAAGTGCTCTTGATCTTAAATTAATAAGTGTGGTGGGGGTGCAGACCCACTCCATTTTGGACTGGTTAATGTTATGATAATATAAGACACCTCTTCCCATAATATCTGTTAGTTTTCATTATCAGGTTGTTGAGGAGAACTTAGAGGAACGACCACTCACTTACTTTTATAAGCAGCAGCTTCAGAGGCACCCCCGTATAACAATGCCCTCCAGTTCTAAAAGCCTGTTAATTAATGTGTGGTGGGTAGGGGTGTGTGTGTGTGGGCTCAGGCTTGTTAGAGTATAGTATTGTGGGAGCCAGGCTCGGGCCATTAGAGACACATTACATTATCCTGCATGAATACTAATATGAAGGCTCATAATGCAAATTGCATTCAAGGTCACACTGTAATTATCTGTACAGTGTATATGCAATGTCTCCAGAGTATGCCCAGACTTCTGACATGGTTTACATAAGTATGAACATACAGTTTCCGTTTGGTTCACTGTCTATGATAGAAACTGTACAAGACTGATAGTAAAAACACACAAGAAAAGGGCAATGACCTACAATTACCGTGAGACTGGACACGGTGAGTACTTGGGTAAACGAGGTGTTCTTCAGCAGCTTATTTTGTGATAAAATAAGCAAACAGTTCTGCCACTATTCAATGTGTAACTGTGCATGTGCCATTTGGTTCATCCATGTGTAAAAGGCTGCCAAACGAAATTAATGAAATCCTCAACAAAATCAATTTACAACCCTAATTTAATCCAAATAAGACAATATACAGATTTAGATGTACTCTAGAAATCGCTGCAAAGCAATTATTTACATTTATGGTACAATATGTGATGTTCTGTATATATTAACTCTTACCTGGTCCTGTTGATGGCGACCAGCTTCTCGATAGCCTGGGCCTGGATGAGGGAGCGAGCGTTTTCAGAGCTGTCAGTGACGATCTCGTGGATGGTGTTGAGGATGGCGACCACAGTGTCCTCCTCCAGGTTCTTAGCTGGTCGCTGCTGACCGCTGGGAAGGTTGCTCACCAAGTCCCGCATGGCATAACTTCCTACAAGGTGAAGTATTGTTTTTAGGTTAACCAGGTGATAGAGCTGGGATAATAAGGTTTAATTTGAAATGTCATCAAATTCAATCAGCAAACTTGCTAAATAAAACAAAGTCTTAAAAACTCTATATTAATGGAATTAGACAGAGATCTCTTCAAAGCCAGTATAGACAGGAGGGATAATTACAGCCAATAACTCTCAGTGTACATATGGGCATGTGAGCATTGTTTTAAGACAGACTATACTTGAGAGTTATTGTCTTGTTTCAGTTGGCCATGCAAAAACAATAAGTACATCCACTTTTATGTCAGTTTGAAACAAAAATGCTGTCTGATGTGTGTGTGTGGTATTAATGACTGATGGTTTGTACCGATCAGGTCCTTGTTGCGGCGGTCGATGGACAGGTTGCGCAGGGCGATGGCAACAGCTCGAACCACCTTGTCAGAGTCAGAGCGCAGCAGCTCCACCAGGATGGGAAGACCTTTCTCTTTACGCACTGTGGCTCGGATGTAGTTGGACCACTGGAGGGCAGACAGAGGGCATGTTATGACTGCTTTTTATAATTTCAACCTTTAACCTTTAGGGGAGACTGGGTGAGCACACGCTGTCAGCAGCATCCTGTTTAACATTCATGCAGGTTCCCCACTTGGGAGCTGTCCAGGACGACCGCACTTCTTTTCATTCGACCACTGGGAAAACTCCACAAGAGGAGTCCAGCTTACCTCAACACTACCAGTCACTCTGTAACTACAAGACAGATCGGCACTGCTCCTTGGTCTTGACTAATTCACAACATTTCACAGTGGGGCTCTGAATGGACATGTGATTTAATTTGTCTTAATTTAAACATCAGTAGATTTTACTTCTCATTTTTTGTAACATGAAACATTAAGTTTTACATAAAAGGGCTTCTCTTCTGAGCACTGATACCCCCAGAGATGTAATTAAGCAGAGAACAGGCAAAGTTGAACCACCAGGTGGCAGTAGTAAGCCTCAAAAAATAAAGGCAATCCAGCGGTACAGAAATAAACGGGAGCAAAGTAGGAGGAGGATTTAAAGCAGAAGCTCTGATATCCTCCCAGGGAGCAGGGACATGCTTTGTCCAGCTACCAGATGTGACAGTGTGTGGCTCCACAGGTTCCTGAGCCTGGCCAAGAATTCTGCTTCGGCTTCAACAGGGAGAAAACATCAAAGGAAAGAGGGATTTCTCCTCAAAATGCTCACCTTAGCTGAAAATCACTCCTACTGAATTATTCAGAACACTAAATGTGAGACTCAGGGCTGGATGTTAATTCATGAAACTAAAAAAAAAATATATATATAGTTTGGGTGTTTTTTTCCACTCGAGCTGGAAAGGCCTGCTGCTGCTGACGAATTCAGAGGACTGAGGGATGTGTTTACAGTCTGACACATAGGTGTTAAGAGAAGTGCTGCCGTGATGATGCTGCCGTGGGCTGAATATAGCCAGCCTGCCGGAAAACGTAAGTGACCACTCTGGCCTTAGGTGCTGCCTGTAAACTGGCATCTGACAACTGACTTTCCTGGTTGATAATTCACTGATGCCTGCAAACCAGGCAGCCTCTCAGCAGCTCCACAGCCTCTCTAATTGGAATAAATGTCTAAACCTGGCTGTAGAGGTTCTTATATCATCCATCATCTACCAGACATGAGAGTGTGTTGTACATCAGTTATCCAGCCCTTATCCAGTCATGAAATCTCACACAGATGGAAGGTCCTAACCAAGAAAGGCTTTATCAATGAACAGATTGTATCTAATATACACCTATGGAGATATATCTAAATAAAATGAAATTTCTCTTTCCACCATTCCATCCTCAAAGTACTCAGTGATATGTGGATGTCTAATTTTGATGGTAAAATGCTCATTTTTCTTGTTTTCACTCCCCACTCATTCTAGCAATCTACTCTGGTAGAGATTTTACTATCCGAGCTACCTGCTGCCTGATTTACTTCTGCTTACACAGAGACAGTGCATTTACACCTTGTTAAGGTGACTCTGAGCACCTCTGAAGGCAGATCTTGTGTCCTTTTAATCCCATTTGACTGTAAGAATTTTTGCAACCCAAAATATCAGCTCCTGAAAGGACAACGATGAGGACAGCAGCTGTAACTCACGGTCCACTGTCCAGCGCTGAGGTTTTGCAGAGCCCCGGCAGCAGCCTCCAAGGTGTTGTAGTTCTGGCTCTCCGTCAGCAGAGACAGGTAGAGCCTCACCACTTCCGGCTGATACAGTAGCTCAAAGCCTGCAGGGAAATACAGAGAAACACACACACGTGCTGGTTAGAACCCCTGGCAAGACAGACAGGTCAATTAGGCTGTGTGAAGGTATGGACAGTGCTGAGGTTTATCTCAGATCATGGGGAGAGCTCTCTGCCATGAGGAAAGCTCTGGTCTGGTAACAAAGGGCAACCTTGACAAAAGCCATAAAATGTGTGGTGCAGTCTTTTGTGCAAAGTTTCAGTGGAATTGTACACAGCACTCAACACAGAATGCAGCAACTGTCCACTTGAATTCACAATAGTCTGCAGCAAGTACTGGAACAGTGTCTAGTATATTTCCTTGCAGTAATACTAAAGCATATTATGATTGAAAATTCTCCACGATAATAAATGAGAACACAAGAAGGAGAAGTTATTGATCCGACAGCCCTGACCCAACCCAGAGAATTTCAGAGGGAGGTTCATCTCACTAGCACATAACACATTCCACTACAATCAATCATTAGGCCTCCCTCTGATGGAAACATAATTACATTATCAGCTATTAGACAGTGCAGGCACAGGGAGAGGCAGAGGCGTCAAATCATATCAGCTCAAACTCATTTATCCAGGGCTTTTTCTTATTTCGCACAAACAGGTTCGTCACTAAGTGCTCTATCAGGGATCAACAAGACACACAATGATTCAATTAAAAGGTCAGAGCATGGATATTTCTTCTGTCAAGGTCATTTTCAGCTGTTCACATGTCTGGAGGGAGTCATACATTTTTTATGGCGCAGGAAGCAAGGACACCTCATCAGATTTCAATAGATAGCTCACTACTGCAATGATCCTGAAGGCAAAGTTTGATGACTACATACACATTCAGGTTATATTTTACATCGATCTTACCAAGTAGTCACGTAAAGGTTTACGTTTTTCTCACATTTGGAAAATAATTGATGGTAAAACTGTAAAGGTCTTTAGAGTAAGGAATGAAAACAAAGCCAGAAGTAAGGCTTCAACAGGAGCACAATCTGCTATTACTCACTGAGGCTTTCACAGACTTGTGCTGTCTGAATCACAAGTTAGCTGATGCCTTGAAACTAGTAGCTAAAATCATCTTTTACAGAAATACCATTTCACCGGCAGCTTCCTTCCTATCCTCTACAACACGGCACAAGCAATTTCAAATCCTTTTTCTATCCTTCAAGGCTCAAATTAAAGAAAACATAACTCACTGTTTCTTCCCATATCTTCTGAGGCCAGTATTGCCAAGGCTCTATTTGAAAACCCCAGCATTATGTGGGCAGAGATATATAGTAACCCTATTTGATTGATGTACAGGGGCTGACAAGGCCCTCAGTAAATTTTTTGAGATGCAGAAAAGGAGAATCATTTTGTAATAGGAGTGTGACTTGGGTCATAACAGTATGAATAGAAACGGTTGAGAGGGCATCTTAAGGTAACATTCTTTTTTTATTGACTTACTTTGTTCAGAAGAAGAAAAGAAAACAGTGAGTGAGGGAAGAGTGTAATTTCTGTGCTTGAGAAGTACAACGGAAACACACAAAATGACATTTGTGCCTCTAAATCCACATCTCACACCCGTAATTTGCAGAGAGCAGAAGCCTGGGTGTGCTCTGCGATTGCCAGATTCAGACACAGCAACATAGTTGTTAACACTCCAAAGGAAGGGTTTTCATCCCTGTGGCGTTTCCCCTCCTGATCATGCCAAGCCTGCTCCAGAATGTGTGTGGGAGGAACTGCCAGGTCAGGAGGATGTTACTGTAGGTGCTGCTTGACAAATCTTGAGCTTATTTTCAAAGAGGCAGCAGAAGAAGTAGTCGTCATGCACAAGATCCTGTTTGTAACCATGTGCTAAGACATGAATCACATCAATAGGTTTTCTCAGGGGTGACGCAAGAGGGGAGCGTTTGCAAACCAGACACTCAGCAACATTCTGCAGGCTCCTCATATTTCTGGGCCTAGTGGGTGCACACTCAGCAAACTGGAGACCATCTTGCAGGCAGTCCTGTTGACAGACACTTCATCTCCAAGGCAGATTCTGTCTGCACAAAATGTCAGCCATGTTGAACCTTTGCTGCCAAGTTTGCCCGCGATCCAAGACTGTGCCTATTACGACAGCGTTTTTTAAATTTATTTTTTGTGTAATATAATCCACAAAGCCACATTTCTACCATCTTGTAATTCCTGAGGTTTTGGTCTAGCAACCAAGTGAAGCAACTTATGAAATTGGCGTTTTACAAATGAAGGACTCAAGACAATAAAAACACATGTACTGCTCAACAAAGGAGGGTGAGAATGGAGGGAAATTCACTGGACCTTTAAACTAATTCCTTTATCCTTAGTTTAATTTCTCGCTGTTGAGCCAGAGAATATCTCTGTCAGAGCTTTTGCTCAGTGTCCTGAGCTGTGGCTTAATGTCAGCACCGAGTGCCTTGGGTCCCTCCTCATAGCACCAGCCAGGTCAAGTTCTGTTCGCAACCGTATACTCTATGTTCTCGTCATCAGTTGTGTCCTGCTAGCCTTCTGGCCTGCTAGTTTTGATTTTGTTAGGCAGAATTATAATTCGGAGGGGGAGATGAGCTGTCAGTGTGACGTGACCTTGGCTTTGCTCAGGGCGGCCCTATATTCTGTGACAGACTGCAAACATGATGAGATTACTTAAATATGAATGTATCCGGTGGTGTAGTGTTTTTTTTTCAGTGAGAAAAACAAGTTCATCATTGGTGGAGTCTCAGGCACCAGTGGTAGATTATTATTTCTTTAGCAAATCTGACATATCAAAATGCAAAAATTACAAGTAAACGTCCAGTATTTGAAATGTTACTTCAGTAAAAGCATGTTAGCAAAACTAACTTAAAGCTTCTTCACTGTCATCACTGTTGTTTCCAACAGGAGACAAGAGAGCTAAAACAGAGTAAATGGCATCTGCAAACAAACTGGCACCTGTGGCTCAAATAGAATAATCAAAAAAATCTAAATTACAAGTTCCTCAAAACTGTGCTTATACATTAACCACACATACAGTATTTCAGTAAATACACTTAGTTATGTTCCATTACTGTCAGAATTATGTACATAAAGCAGAAAACAGTCTCCACCAACCTCCTAAAACACACACATACATCAAGTTAAATATAATCTATAAATAAATAGATGAAAGTCTAATTAAGATTAGTAACAAGTACCAGTTTTCTCAGCCCAGCATGTCTATTTCCCCTGCTTCTACTCAATGATGGTGCAGCAAACATCACACACAACTGTGGCCTCCTTGCAAACTTCATGCTGAGCTCTGCTTCACAACTCATGCTGAGTGATCGACACAATTAGGGATGGGTCATGATTTACAAGTAGTCATCAAATCATAAAAAATCCAATAGTTTAGAGACTGTCCGGTATTAAAAATACATTTCCCCTTGTTTTTGTGGCGCCTGGTAGTAAGTAATGCGTTACCTCCTGCCTAAAAGCTGTTTGTCAACTGGCATTAAACAACAAAAAGAGTAGAAGAAGAAAATATTACTACAAGGCGCCGGTGAAACGTGTGTGGTGGTGTGTGATGTTACTGTACAAACAAACATGAAAAGCCAAAGACTACTACAGCAGTCAAAAAGTTCATATGTGGAAGAAATGACAATGAGGTACTGTGCAACGTGGTCTACCACAACCATACACAGCATGGATTCACTAAAGAAAAATAGGATCATAATAAATCACAATGGTCTCTCTCTCACTTTGAGTGTGTGCATGTGAGGTGGGGGCGATCTTCAAACAATGGTGAATATCAAATAGTGCTTTTGTGTTAAATGCATGTCCCTAACACAATTACACATATAGAGACAGACACACACACAGCTTTGCCTCAACACAAACACACACATAATTACAAATACAAATGAGTACATTCGCTGACATATGCACAAAATGCTCAGGAGATCTAAGCTCATCCCTAAATGAGGTGAGAGGGAAGGAGCAGCAGGTTATTTTTCAAAGCTGAAAACGACGGTGACAACTACTGCAATTGAGGCAAAGCTCAATTAGTGCCCTGGTACTGAAGAGAAGGGGCTTTGTGGCGCTGCAGTGCATGAAAACTGGGTCAGAAACAAAGTTAAGTTGAAGTGAGTGATGCTCGGTGCAGAGCAGTGGCATTAATACGGTTCAAGCTGCTTCACTATTGGCTGCAATTAAAGCCTAGGTGTGGCAGTGTGACAGGCTGGTAAATGATAATGGATTAACTGATGGGTGAGGAAAGGACATACACACTCAGACATGTATGTGAAACTCATGAAGACTCTTCACTCAGACTCACACACTGAGACAAAAACCTCACTGACTCAGTTCTCTCAGACATCTGCTTTACTCTAGGATGGTTGGCTGCATTCATGCAGGGCTGGATTTACACTTCTGAAAACACCTCTGTACACACACACACACACACACACACACACACACACACACACACACACACAAATCCACAAACACATCAAGCCCTCGCCCGGGCGTGTCAAAAAGAGATACTCATCGATCCAGTCTGCCTACATCGCGTACAGAGTCTCTTCCTGCTTCTGAGCGCTGTACTAGCTCCATTAATTCACTGCTCCGTTTGTACCACACAGCACACTCCATCGAATCAGAGATACATGATGGTGTATCATTTTCCAAAACTCAGTTTTACAGAGCTATGTAAGGACTATAGAGAGACGGAAACATAGTAAACAGCAGAAAATCCCTCCTGTCTGTTTTCTGCAACAGGTTTTTGCTCTTAAGTTGACATAATAACACAGAGCCTCTGACCTCTGACCTCCTGCCTTCTGGTCAATTAAAACATACTGTAGGAGTAAGAAGCTATCTACTGTTACTCAGTGTGAAGGTAAATGTCACAGAAAGACAGAGACATGGAACACAAAACGAAAAAGTGAGGAGAAAAACTTGTGCTGACCATAAGATCACATTTCCTAAGATATGCTGCATAAATAAATGAGGCAATTCCACTGGGGAAGCCTGAAGTCTCCAGTCTCCTCCTACATCTGAAACTCATGCACATTTAACCCTTCTAGCCCCCTTTTTATGTCAGAGTGTCTTTATATAAGAACACACAGGCACTTGGGAGAATGCTGTAGTGCTAATGAAGACCTTTGCAGGGCACAGCCGCAGCAGGACGATGACTAAAACAGCACATCATTAAAAGTAGTAAACCAATGGTATAATAATGGTCGTGACTGTCTGAGGTTCATTATAAAAGGTGAGCGGTGGAGCCACGTAAACAAGACAAGGAAATTGGCAGGTCTCACAAGGGCTTAAGAAAGGCTTTCAACAGTTCTGTCTCAGTCTGGGTCATATAACGTTTGCAAATTTTTTATTTTTTTTTAATGCTGCTTGAAGGAGCACCAGATGAATGGGGTTTACAGTTTAGTGTCAGTGTTGCAATTCAGACTGTGTCAATGCATGTAATTCACTCTGGAGAAGCCCACTGACATAAGATGCCCAATCTACATACAAGAAGGCCAGAGAGTATATAGTCTAATGAAGACTTTATTTGTCAACTTCTCAAAAAAATGTCTGCAAACTGATCGAGACCTTTTTTATATAACTTCTATCTTTCCTTTCTTTTGGGGAAACAAATAAAAATATACAACAACTTTTGCTGAAGGATCAAGGAATTGATGCAGATAAATCAGTTTAGGTAGTAATATACTTGTTAAGAATGAATGGCAGTATCCTTGGGGATGGGTGCAATTGATGTTTGCTGTCTATTCTAAAGTGTAAGTACTGCCGGAGGAGGTGACCTGGACTGAAAGTATCGGCCAGGGAATGAGAAATCTGAATTCCATTTGTATGCTGGAGACACGTCTTAATGTCAGGTGTGAATGTAATTAGGGTCAGATATGAGATGCATGTTAATGCTGGGTATAAATCACAGAAAAGTACACTTAATTGACTTTCAAATTCTCTTCCCCCTGCTCTTCCTGGTGTAATTTTTGTTGTGGCAAACCACTGTGGAAATCTGCTCCTCTACACGGGTTACACCGAAAACAAACACTCTTTTGCATATCCAGTTTGACCCATGATTGGTTTAGCTGATTTAAAACATGCAAGTGTCCTCATCCTAGGCCGGAGGGAGGACATGTGATGGAGGTTCGCATTACCCTTCCTCTTCACAGCCCTCCCGACACATTTGGAGCTGAGCAGAGCCAAAACAGAGTGCACTGCCAGGCAGAAAAGGCTGTTCACCCCCCGCTCACCCCTTCAGACTGACAGGGTCCAGGAGTCAAAGCTTCATTTTTTCCTCTTGTACCCGGTTGGCCCTTGCCACAGATTGGCATCTCTATGGGCAGCCCCAGGGCAGCACACATTAGCATACCCGCACGGTGGTTTGGCCTTAGTTTGTTGGATGTTGACAAAGGGAGGCAGAAGGTGGCAACTGGCCCACCTCTTGGACAGCATACCCATCAGCTTTGGGCCACAGAGATGTCCTGGTGTGATTGGGTGGGTGAAGAGAGGCGAGAGGGAGATGGTGAAAGAGACATAGTGAACCAAAGGGAGAGATGCCACAGAAGGCATAAGGCGAATATGCAGCACAGTTGCCTCTGTCCCTCCCTCGTTTCATCTTTGCCAATTTTCACGACAGGGGTTCTGCTCCACAGCACTACCAAAAGTCTGGTCCATGAAAGCTCGTTTCCTACCATTTAGCACAATAGGACCCTTTTCAGCAAGCTGCTTCTGCAGTGACAGGGGAGCACTTCCTATTTCTTGTGCTGACAAGCCAGCAAAGTCCTGCTGTGGGCTTTTAGTCCAGAGAGGACATATCAACACCGGTAGCAAAAATACGCAGCCAAACTGACATCAAATTGTCTGAAACGTCCAAGCACTCTTTTGACAAAGTCCGGTGGAAATGTTCCATCTCCCCTGCTACAACCCCTGAACTTTGGACAGAAACACAGAGCCAGTGGGTCTCTCACTCTTGAGCCATAGTTGTATTAGGTTTTCTGTGGCTCGCTCAAGAATGTGCCTCGCAGCTATCTGGCCTCTCAGAGGATCAGCAGTGGTAATGCTCTGGTTGTTTGTTTCCAATGTTCTTCCTGCTAATGTAATAGTGGTTTAGGGCCTGGGGTGAAAGTGTTAGTTTATATTAGAATCTCTGTCAGGTGGAGATATTATTTCCCTTTGGATGAAAAACATATTGACAAGAGATGTCACTTTTCTAGTTGTGTGAAGGATGAAAAAGCCTTTGATAACTATTTGCCCCTTTTCAACAAATAGCTTTCAAAGTTAATATCACCTAATGTTTAGATATAGTTGTCAGATAGTACAGACCGCTTGTCTGTGCATGTGGGCAAACACCAAACACAGCAGTTGTAAGGAACAAGCTCTGTTTATGCTGTAACCAGGTGCTGCTACTTCCATGTGTGGCACAGGTAAATGCTCCATGCCATAAATCCAGGGGCTCTTAGTTGGCAGTAATAACGTGTGACAGCACATGAATCAAGGACTGTAACCAAACAAATTACCAATCAATGTACTCTGTCCCCGTTATCATTAGAAATCACTAAGTGTTGTGTTAGCAGGTCATTTGTTAGCTAGGTAATGTTACTCGTGATTTTCCTGTTTCTAATTCTATTTTACTGGTGCTGTATGGTGGATGCTAATATGTGTCTGTTTGGGTTCAAAGTAATAGAACAGTAAGACTGTAAGATAAGTAGACTCTCAATATAGAAAGAAGCACAGCGCCACCTCAGGTTGGGCCCTGCCAAGCCTTTGGTGAACCACTGTTGCTGTCAGAGATGAGAATAATTTCTACAACGACCAGTGACAATTCTCATTTCAGATTGGCTAGAGGCTATGGATTATTTCTAAGTAACCAGATAATATCACTGGACACCTGCGACATATGTGTTTGACTTGAACTTGCATTGTGACAGTATTCAACAGTGGGTAAAAACAGCAGCAGTGAGGCTTAGCCAAAGAGCTTTGTGTAACTGCCAACAACATCCAAAAAAAAAGAACCACAAACAAGCAAGTAAGAACCAGCCTCCACTTCATGCCGGGTGTTTCTTCATCCATTACAATCATGGAAAGCACAACTTGGTATTATCCCTTACTTGAAAACCCACATTAAAAAAAACCCCAACTCCTGGAAAAGAACAGAGAGGGAGAAAAACTATGCAATTGGATGTTGACAAAGGGAGGCAGAAGGTGGCAACTGGCCCACCTCTTGGACAGCATACCCATCAGCTTTGGGCCACAGAGATGTCCTGGTGTGATTGGGTGGGTGAAGAGAGGCGAGAGGGAGATGGTGAAAGAGACATAGTGAACCAAAGGGAGAGATGCCACAGAAGGCATAAGGCGAATATGCAGCACAGTTGCCTCTGTCCCTCCCTCGTTTCATCTTTGCCAATTTTCACGACAGGGGTTCTGCTCCACAGCACTACCAAAAGTCTGGTCCATGAAAGCTCGTTTCCTACCATTTAGCACAATAGGACCCTTTTCAGCAAGCTGCTTCTGCAGTGACAGGGGAGCACTTCCTATTTCTTGTGCTGACAAGCCAGCAAAGTCCTGCTGTGGGCTTTTAGTCCAGAGAGGACATATCAACACCGGTAGCAAAAATACGCAGCCAAACTGACATCAAATTGTCTGAAACGTCCAAGCACTCTTTTGACAAAGTCCGGTGGAAATGTTCCATCTCCCCTGCTACAACCCCTGAACTTTGGACAGAAACACAGAGCCAGTGGGTCTCTCACTCTTGAGCCATAGTTGTATTAGGTTTTCTGTGGCTCGCTCAAGAATGTGCCTCGCAGCTATCTGGCCTCTCAGAGGATCAGCAGTGGTAATGCTCTGGTTGTTTGTTTCCAATGTTCTTCCTGCTAATGTAATAGTGGTTTAGGGCCTGGGGTGAAAGTGTTAGTTTATATTAGAATCTCTGTCAGGTGGAGATATTATTTCCCTTTGGATGAAAAACATATTGACAAGAGATGTCACTTTTCTAGTTGTGTGAAGGATGAAAAAGCCTTTGATAACTATTTGCCCCTTTTCAACAAATAGCTTTCAAAGTTAATATCACCTAATGTTTAGATATAGTTGTCAGATAGTACAGACCGCTTGTCTGTGCATGTGGGCAAACACCAAACACAGCAGTTGTAAGGAACAAGCTCTGTTTATGCTGTAACCAGGTGCTGCTACTTCCATGTGTGGCACAGGTAAATGCTCCATGCCATAAATCCAGGGGCTCTTAGTTGGCAGTAATAACGTGTGACAGCACATGAATCAAGGACTGTAACCAAACAAATTACCAATCAATGTACTCTGTCCCCGTTATCATTAGAAATCACTAAGTGTTGTGTTAGCAGGTCATTTGTTAGCTAGGTAATGTTACTCGTGATTTTCCTGTTTCTAATTCTATTTTACTGGTGCTGTATGGTGGATGCTAATATGTGTCTGTTTGGGTTCAAAGTAATAGAACAGTAAGACTGTAAGATAAGTAGACTCTCAATATAGAAAGAAGCACAGCGCCACCTCAGGTTGGGCCCTGCCAAGCCTTTGGTGAACCACTGTTGCTGTCAGAGATGAGAATAATTTCTACAACGACCAGTGACAATTCTCATTTCAGATTGGCTAGAGGCTATGGATTATTTCTAAGTAACCAGATAATATCACTGGACACCTGCGACATATGTGTTTGACTTGAACTTGCATTGTGACAGTATTCAACAGTGGGTAAAAACAGCAGCAGTGAGGCTTAGCCAAAGAGCTTTGTGTAACTGCCAACAACATCCAAAAAAAAAGAACCACAAACAAGCAAGTAAGAACCAGCCTCCACTTCATGCCGGGTGTTTCTTCATCCATTACAATCATGGAAAGCACAACTTGGTATTATCCCTTACTTGAAAACCCACATTAAAAAAAACCCCAACTCCTGGAAAAGAACAGAGAGGGAGAAAAAACATGCAGAACAAAGAAAGTGAGGATTTGATGTAATTCTGTGCAATTCTGTGGTTTATCAGTAAAGTGTATGGGACTAAACCACAGACAGGAGTCTCTCTGCTAAGAATGAAAACTACAGTTAAATCTGTGGCAACTGTCTCATATGAAGGGGTATGAGAATGGCTGCTGCCATCTTCAGCTGTCCAGTGATGTGAACCCTCGCAAGTCATTAACATGGGAATCTTTCCCATTAATTCCTTCCATCGCAAATGATGTTAATGCAGCTCTAGAATCTATATCACACTGGTTTATACACTGAATCTGCCAGGCTGCTCTGCATCCTACATGTTGCACACAAATGCACACACATTGCAGATACATGTCTCGACTATGCAATTAATTTGGCTGCAGACGGCGAAAAAATATAGAGGAGCCTGCTGCTCTACTGAGAACATTCACTTTCTCTCCCTGTTCCTCCTCTTCTCTCTGTTGCCTTTACTTTCTTGCTTTCTCTCTTCTGTCTCTCGCATACCCTCCCATTTCTCCCAAAAACACAAAATGCAGCAGATGCGCAAAAACTGCTTTGCCTATTGATGTAGACAACATGAAGAGATGAAAGAGTACATGATGGTAGTACTAGGGGTTGCCATGGAAACCAGCTCTCCATCACCTCTAACAAATCTGCTCATTCGATGTTCATGTCAGACAGTGGGGCCAGAAACAACAAAACAAGGAAAAGGATCGAACTGCTTTTCAATCCGCACATTATGTAACACTACAACTTGGTCATCTGGGTGATAATGTGTGTAAATGATAGTTTGGTAATGTGTGTAAATGGAGACATTTTTTGATCCTTACCTACAATTCCCATAATTCCACAGCATTTTGGCCAAAATGCTAGCCTGAGGGCTGCAATTAGTGGCCAAGCCCTGCTTGTGCTTGGTGTAAGTTTGTGTTTAGCATCAACAGCTCCCTCAGACGCTCAAGTGCTTCAGAGTAGAGAGGCATGTGTACCTGCTTTTGAGCTTATTAGTGTGCATGACTGCGTATGTGTGTGTTTGTGAGAGCGGAGTGTGTTTCAGCATCACCTTGAGTGCCTAATCTCCTTACACAGGCAAGTCACGTCCTCATCCAGACACAAATGAAACTGAAAACTCAGGCAAGAGCAAGACGCTGCCAGAGAGAAAGAGATAGAGGGGGAAGAGGTAGGTACAGAGAGAAGGAAAGAAAGATAAAGAGAGAGAGGAAGGAAGGGGAATCCACAGAGAAAAGCTGTGGGGGGCAGCAGACAATGTTTCCTTTTTCCCGTTTGGCAGTTTTAGTTGCTCACCTGAGCCTGAAAGGTTGAAAAACAAGCTTAAGTTGTCAGGGTGGTGTCGTGCACCACAAATTCCAACTTACAGTCGATTCCCAAAATGCTGCACGTCTCCACATCTGACAGGGATTTCACAGGGAAATTCTGCATCAACAGAGGAGAGGAGAGGAGCAGAGAGAAGAGGAGGAGAGGAGGGGGGACAGGAGAGGGAGGAAATATGAAACTGAGAGGTAATGGAGAGAGAGATGGGGATGGGGTGGTAGTAGGAAGACTAAAAGGGGAAAAGGGACTAAGTAAGGCTGTGAGAGGGGAGGAGCATGAAAAGGATTATGGGAAGGTAAAACAAGAGTGACAGAGGAGGAATTGAAAGTAGGGGACCAGTGAGCAGGGAAGAAAGGTGTAATACAGTAGGTTGACTGAGAGGAAAGGAGAAGGCAGGGAGAGTAAAGGAGGGAAGGATGGATGGAGAGAAAGAGGAAATCATGACTGAGTGGATTTGGGGTGGGGGGGTGGAGATATGGCAGAGATATGGCTGCCTGGGCCAGATGATGGAAAGGAATACGTTTAAACACACATACATACACACACACACACACATAGATATTAGTTATGGACTAATGTTTGAGTTGCTGATACCAACCATCAACATTAATATAAATACAGGTGCAGGCATTTGATGATTTGTCTGATCAAGTAAATAACAAATATTAGCAAACCTGTGCTCAAGGTATAGCCCCATCATAGCGTAGCAGCCACAACGGTGCACAGCAGTAACAGCAGTGTGTATGAGCCTGCAGTAAGGGTGATACTTGGCATTTTGGAAGGTGATGTCCTGCACACTATCTGAATTTGGGCTGCCATTTGCCAACAGATAAGGGGAAGGACACTCAAGCAAACACTATGAGCATTACCCAAAACAGTGTTACGTGTTTGTCCTAATCCTAAAAACCTAACCTTTTTTCTTGAATGTGAAAACATACTGCTTAAAATTTTTAAAAAATTACGTAAGCTAGCCAACCAAATGCAGTTATATTATAATGAAATAACCTTAAGCTTGTCATCATAAACTGCATATGAGCGGAGCATGGATGGAGAAGCGCAGAAACAGTAACTGAGGGGGATGGGGCTTAGAGAATGGCTCACTGTCAGATAAACTGATGAACTGCCAAACTAAACCATATGCTGTGTGTAATGTAAAGCCAGCTGTCAATAACATGTTAAATTCTGCCCTACTGGACTGTGTCTCACATCTACATTTATATTTTGGAGTGATTAAACTGTGACAGGATGTGCAAAGAGTCTGTGGCTGTGTGTGGGGCCTTGTCCTCCTGCTTTAGTTGTTCTACTTTTGTTTTGTCTGTCTGTTGTCTGTTGTGTATTTAATTAGTCTAAAAGCTTTCATGTGTGATGTCTACAGTATTTAAAGCCTCTACACAGCCATGGCACTTCATGGACACCCACACACGTGTCACTTGTTTTGCTAATTTAGACCTCTCCTCAGGACTGTGTGGGTAAGTACAGACTGATAGCCCCTCAGCGTGCAGTGCAGTGCAGCCTCTGTCTCCAGCTAGACTCTGCTGCTGGAATGCAGGATGACGGCCGTGATGGTGTTTGACGGTGGAGGGATTTCCTGTGTCTGTGTCAGTGTCAGCACCCATCTCTCATTTTACACTTCCTCCAGCATCACCAGCCCTCCCCTTTTTTGAAATGGCACGCTGAAGTGTGATGGATACTCTGGATGAACTCTCGCCTTGGAGGATGACAGTCTATGCTTTTTCTCCCCGTATACAAACACACACACGCCAGCACACACACATAGCTGTGGTCAATTTTCCCTGGTAATATTCTCTCTCTCTGCAACACCCTGACAAACAACACCACCTCTAATAGCCACATAATACCACCCTCATGGTCAAGGGCACAGTGCATTGTCCTTTATGTGTGCATGTGTTTGTGAGAGACAAACTATTTGCGTGCATAAATGAGCTCATGCGTGCGTGAGGCTGTGTTTATGGACAGCTTCATGAATTAGGATTCATGTATGTGTGTGTGCTTGTGTGTGCTTCTAAGAGTCAAATGAAAGGCAGTGAGGAGTGAGGATGAGATGAGTTGTCCCTGTCGACTTAAATGAACCCATCGTCAAATCAAACCATTAAATCATTAAAATCCAAAATACTTTTGATTATAGACCAATCTAACAGACTGTGGATGCACTAAAACTCACCACCAAAAAGTGTTTCATGTCACCATCTTCCCACTCACTCTTCTCGCTCTCTTACATAAATAGACGCTTTCATCTTTCTCCTAAGACCGCTTATATTCCCCCCTTCTTCTGTTCATCTCTTTCATGGTTGTTGTATAGTCACCGGATTATTGTATGATCTCGCACTGAGACCTTGGCCTTTCCACTCTTCTGCTTACTTGCTTGCGATGACTGCACAAATTTTATGTAGCCTCGGGTAAAAGTGTCAGTTAAATCCCTAAAATGTAATCGAAAGCATAATATACCGTGTAACCGTGCTCGATTTTATGCTCTGAGTAAAACCTCAGAGGAGGGGCAGTTTAATTGGACCCCTGCCCATGCTCAACTCTTCTCTGACCCTCTCCTTTGACTGTATACAAGGACATCGGCCCTTAAGGTGCACTTAGGCGCTCCTGCTTACAACAGTCTAGACTGTTTATGACCAATGTTTAATTTACTGTTTAGCAGTAACGGGACAGTGGCAAACTCTGGAGGGGGGCGTTTTTCCCCTCACTAAGCTTGAGTTTTAGCTCCAGCGATGCCAGTCAGTGCACCATTAATCTGCCTTTAATTAGATTAAAGCATCTCTCACAGAAACAGGAAGCAGCGCTCTTGTGCCTTGAACAGGGCCAAACAAAGGCTCCAACTGGCAAGTAAATCTCCCTGCGCTTCCTCCTACTACCCTGGAATCATTCTTGTCTCATAATTATCACTTTGCTCCAACTGCTCAGGTTTGGGGAGATGGGGGAGGAGAATGACATGGTTAATCATCTGAAGAGCCTGATGTTGCCGGCTAATGTGGATTCCCAGCACTTTTTTAGAATCCCACGAGCCTTGTAGGAGGAGAAACACTGATCAGGGGCACTGAGTTTTGTGGGGCTAAGGAAAGTTTAAAGAACTTGAGAAACAGTTGATCACTGGTAGTGGGTGGAAGTCCTGTTTAGGTTTATGCAATGCCACAGAGAAAGTGCTGGGAATTAGAGACGCCCCACTATCCTTTGCCAAACACAGGTGGATAAATGCTGCCATGCATCAATGCACACACACATACACACACACTAATCTGCAAGGACTTCATTCTACTAATGATGTGTAGAGTAGTCACTCTCACACCTCCTAGGAATAGCATTACTATGCAAACCTCTTTGTATTTCCAACAAAACACAAGGTGGTCCAACTTAAATAAACCTCTCACTCCCCTCATTTGTGTTTTAGTCCTCCTCGCCTCTCCTCCTTTTCATCACTGCCTGTGTGAAAAAGCTCATGAGAGGAGGGTATGTAGCTTTTAACATGTTGGTATATACTCTTTACACATGCCATCATACATATGCATATACTGTGTCTATACTGCAAGGTTGTAAAATTAACAGAGATACTGTCAAAGCTTTAAAATTTTACACACAACTGGTTTCTAAACTTGCCTGTTGTTCTTCGTGTGTTGAAGCTAGATACTTTCTTCTACAATCACCCAACCTCACCATGCACTAAGAGGACAGTGAGGTCCAGTCCACATTTCAACTTGATGTTTAGATGCAAATTAATACACTTTGTCTCCAACTTGTTTTTCCCACCACTTGATCCAAATCTGGGTTGGCTCAAAGGATGGTGGCACCTGAAGCAGTTTGTCAGCTGCCAGAAAGCATCAGAAACAGAATAATATAGTTTAGCTAGTTAGCTAACAGACTACACATCAATGGCACACGTTTCAAAGTCGCTGCAGTCACTTTCTCCCTGCCGCTTTAAAGTGACAGTTTAATTTTAGTATCATTTTAGTTGTCATTACCGCTACGGGAAGACACTGAAAATACAGGCTACTTACTGCTGTAGTAACAGCTGAACAGAGTTAAGATTAGAGTTAAGACTGCTTATACATCACTGAATTGATGGATGAATTCAAACATTTTCAACATTTGTGAAAATGCATCTCAAAAATCTGATTTCAGTCAGTCTCAAATGCTTCTTGTTTGTATTTGCCTTGACTGACAGGCATCAGTTATCTTGTGCTGCCACTTGGGGCAGCTGTTCAGAGCAGGAAACTGTTAATAGAAACAATACACACAGTTTGGGTGGAAATTCCAGTAGAGCATGATTATATCTGATGTTTTGGCTCATGGTTTTTGTTTATATTTATTTATCCTTCATTTAACTAGGACGTCTCCTGAGATACAGAATCTTTTTTTGGTTTTTGTTTGTTTGTACCCTATTTAGCTTTGCTTCCCCATGTGAAGGTTGTGGTTGATATGGAGCAGAACTATAAAACCAATTAGTCACTCCTCACACTTCGTGATACACTGGCCTCGTTTTCTTAGAGGGGATGGACTTCCCTTTGGACATGACAGTGTCATGTATGAAAAAGCTGTAGAGGCAAAGCTACACTTTGTATATTTGGCATAAGGAACGTGTATTACCAAGGGAAATGTAATGACTGAGGCTACAAAGAGATGGAGAGTGATATAAGGTTCCAGACAGTCTGGATCCAACCCTGTGCAGAGTGAACGCTTATGTGTCAAGACAGCAGAGAAGCTGAGAGTGAGAAGGTATGTGTGAATGTGTATGAGCATGTGTCCGTGCAAGTGTCACATGTTTATAGGCATGCTATTTTGCTTGTGTGCGTTCTTTGTATATGTGACTTTCCATCTGTGTGAGTCTGAGTGCGGACGTGAGGTAGCTGGTCCTCATCATTTGGGGTCTCACTGCGCTGCTAAATGTGACAGCAGGAAGTGAGGAAGAAGAGGGGGAGGAGGGAGAGACCGAGCTGTGTGTTTATTCTGAACAAAAGGGTGAGTGATTCACCCAAGTGGTCAACTGACTGCATGCTAGCAAGAAGTCAGCAAGGCCAGGGTTCGGCCTTCAGTACCTGGGTGTTAAATTCCACAGCATATAAACAGAGAGCACCTACATGAGACCGCGGCTTGGAATTTTCAATATAGAGTAAATTATTCATGATATTCAGCTTTAACTTTGGCTGCGAAGTAGATACAGAAGAGGCCAAAACTTTCCCTCCCATTGGAACTGTACTACTTTGAAGCAGACTTGGCAGCAGTTGATGACGCAAAGATGCTTTATCTTGAAAAATGGATCTGCTCGAGCATATTTGCTCACTGTGGCAGGGCGTTCATTGTGCCTTTGGGCAAGACAATTGCTTTTCTTGCTGCGGCTTCCGAGCCATGGAGATATTACAGGAAAGATTAGAAGAATCAGATTTGTGCCACAGAGCCATTAAGTGAAATATTTCTCCTCCATGTGCTGCGACAACAGCAGAGACAAACAATGAAAGTGTAGCTCTGTTTTCCTTAATTCAATTGAGCCTCTGACTTTTCAGACTTCAAGAACTCAGACGCATCAGAGACAGAGATGACTCCAATAGCAAAACAGTCAGTGTTCATTATACTACAAATAGAGATCTCCAGTGGGATGATATCAAATAGGGTTATACAATGCAATACATAACAGCTTGCACTATTGTTGTTTGTCAACACTAAGACCTCTCCACAAATTAAATGCTTGGGTTGCAAGACAAAGCAGTGAGACATGTTACACAGCTGTCGTCTTGGTAAACGCTGCTGTTTTCTCAATTGCTCAATGTGTGTTTGCGAGGCGAAGGGAGCACAATAAGTCTCCCAGGGATGGAGAGAGAACTGAAGTGGCAGAGAGCAAAAGAAAAGAGAATTAGTAAGTGAGGTAGAAAGAAAAGAGCGAGAGGGCAACCCATGGAAAGCACTGAGGATTTTCATGGCCTGTATTGCTTAGTCAGATTGCCCTTATTGTGAGATATGACTAATCTGCCTCACTGCAAACTACAAGCAGTTTGACAAAAAGATTCATCATGATGGGAATAAGTTCTACCAGCGTTCACCCACAAGGTTTCAAATTATTTTCCCAATACTAGAATATACTAGTGGGCAGTATGCTGGTCCAGAGGGAAAAGGTAAATGGCAAACAGGCTTTAGCTGATGTGGAATTTTCAAACTGACAAAGTACACAAACTATACATTAACCACACAATAATGCTGCATAAAGGTTAGGCTGATATTCAGTATGAACTTACGGCAGTCAAACGGGAACCTTGGGAGCGCAGCTCCATGAATGGCACTGTTGGTCTGTGGATCCAACACTTTGGACCATATTAAAATATCTCAACAACAGACCTTCATGGTCCCCAGAGGATGAATCCTACGGACTTTGGGGGTCTTGTTTTCATTCAGCGCATCCAGTGCCATCATCAAGTGAAACATTTTTATTTGTCCAATATTTTAGTTTATGACCAAAATACTTCAGCATCAGCTATACTTTGCATTTAGTGTTTATTAGCCAATGTTAGCATGGTAGTGCACCAATCTAAGATGGTACACATGGTAAACATTATACCTACGAAATATCAGAATGTTAAGCTGTAGACTCTTGAGGCCAATCCATGGTTGCTGCATCTGTGTGGCTGCAAGGCTGACATTAATTTTCATCATCTGTCCTAGTCCACGAGGGTTGGATTGTTCATGCTATAAGCGCACTGACCGTGCATGTCCTAGAAAAGTAAACTGGGAGCTTGTTCTGTGTACTGTATGTATTGTGTTCCACATCGATGGTCTTGTTCTCGTTAAATGGTCGCACACACCATTCACACCATTTTCTTTTTTTTTCTTTTTCTTGCTGTCCCTTTTTTTTCTACTTTCGACTATGTGTGGGACGTGTCTGTGTGTGCAGATCCCCGACTGTAGTATGCCATGGTGTCTGCAGCTGTCTGCAGCTGTCTGTGTCAGTACTGAAGTATGACCAGAGCTTTAGTCAACAAATAACTAATCTGAAACTGTTTTTATAAAGTGAGCTGTCGTATGTGCATCCAGAAAAAAAGACCAGAGCCCATCTTCCTCATCTGTCAAGGTCAAATGATTCCCGTCTTAGCTGGATGTGAGCACTCCTTCACTTTGGCTGCTGGAGCTCATTGAAAACACACCAGCATGCTCAGAGAGGATGTGAGACATTTTTCGCTTTCCTGCATCGTGACACCTCTGTGACAATACAGTGGAGAGACAGTAAGAGGCAGCAGATGACTGTGGGGGTGGGGTGCTGGGGGGGAGTGAAGAAGGCTGCATAAAAAGTTGAGCATAATTAATTTGAGGTACTGTATTTCTCTCAGGATCGCAAACAACTGCTTCTGTATCCTCTCAAACCCTCCTCAGGTTAAAGGAAAGCCCTTCATTTTCATTTTTTTTTTACCTCTGCTCTTAGAAAACTTAGGAGAAATCTGCAAAACTGCACACTCTCAGTCATCGCACATCACACCTTCTATCTCCCCCTCCTTCCTCCTCTCACCTGACCATTCTCCAATCTAAAGGTTTAAGCTGTGGTTTCAATTAACTGCTGGGAAAATGTTTTATCATCTCAGGGGCTCATCGGCTCTTTAATGAAATGCGTCTTTTCACATTTCTTAATTACTTTTGTTACAGCCACCCCTCTCTCCTTTCTCTGCCTCTTTTCTGGGCAGGATGAGTAATGCACTGCCGGTAACTCTAGACTTCTCTAATGATGTGTGTTCCTGCAACAGGTCCTCTTTCTGGTGCAACTGCAAAGACAAAATAACTCCATCAGTTATGGTGGACAAAGTGGCCACATAATCAACTACAAGGGTGAATCACAGCATTAATTTACTTAGCGAAAAAACAGTGAATTGATTTTTGGATTAAATGCAGAAGAGCAGACAGTGATGTTTGGTTAATAATGACCACAAAAGTCTTTTTTTTTCGCTCCGTCTACACGTGAGTCTGTTTTTAATGCTTGTAGACCTTCAACTTTCAGTCACACTGATAATGGACTTTTACTTTGAAAACAAAGTTATTGTTGCATCAGGGGTGTCAAACTGTAAAACCAGCTGTGCAAACCTCCTAAGTTCCTGCTAAAACTAAAACTACTTATTTAAGGTCAGTGAAGGGATAAGAGATGGTCATGATTAAAGAAACCAACACTGGTTTACGGAGCATTTTCAGCTCATTGTTTTGGTTTTATTCCCTGCATCATTACTGTTATGGTTCATACTACCACATCAGCCTCACCTCCAGTCATAGCAGACAGCTGTTTTCAGTGAAAAAACACTTGTAAACCCTCTTTACAGTACCTTCCCAGCACTGACACAGCGAACAGACAAAGTCAGTGAATAGCAGCTTTTAGCATTTAGCAGCTAAACAGGTGCGGATTTCTCTCAGGAGAATCTGACTGAATGCTGAAATTCTTTGGTGGTCAGAAACACAAAGCTCTGTGTCTGCTACGCCAACCGCAGCCTGTTTGTTCTCCAAAACAACTTTGTAAGTGATAAGTCAACGTTGTGTTTACAGCTTGTTCCTCTAGCCCCAAGTGGCCCCCCAGTTAACAAAACTTTAAGATATTCAAACCTAAAAAAAAAACTACATGTTTCAACCCTCAAAACATATATCAAACATTACAAAAATGATGTGAAACTCAAAATACCCATCAGGCCTGGCTCTGTTGTCTTGCTCTTTCTCATTTTCTTTTCCTTTTCGAACACACACATCCACACACAAACAGTAAGATTAATCATTGCCCACTGCCAGGTCCAGCCTGGTCCCAGTGTTGACCTCTCTCTGTCTGACATCAGATCAGGGCTGGGATACACATGTAATCTCCCATATCTCTCTTACCCATCACCACGGAATGAGAGCTGCTCCCTCTCTCTCTCTCTCACTCTCGCTCTCTGCAAACTCTGCACAGATGACCAGGGGATGTGGTGGCAGTGGTGGAGGGTGGAGTATGTGCCTGAACCCACACAAACACATACATTTTCATAGACAAACAAACAGCATCCAGACAACTCTGATGTGTCCTGAAGAGGAAAAAGTGATAAATGTGCTTTAAAAGTCACTGTGGGTTTTGCTCTGGTGATTAAGCTTATTATCCATGCATTTCACTGTTGTTATTCGCCTGTGTGTCGAGCTAATAAACGTCAAATGTGATTTGTCTGTCTGCGAGCAAGAAAATGCAGAGTGCTCTCTACAACGTGAACGCACACACACATTTTAACTGTGGATGACATTTAGGTCTATAACAATAATTGCTTTCTCTGGGTTCAAAACTCCGAAGGGTGTTGTTTGCACATTGTGTAACGTAATCGCACCACAATTGTAACCGCTATAGATCCACAGTCTCAGCATGCCAACTTGGCTTTTACCCATGAAAGCCCAGTGAGTGGAAAATATTAATTATCATCCTTGGAGCTCATCTACTTTAGGAATGATAAAAAAAAAGGCAAAATCGGCTTAACTTGGAAATGCACAGCAATTAATTGTGATCCAGTTTAACGACAGCCCACTTTGCCGTGTTAATGTGGCTAATTAACAGTCAAACAGGAAGTGGTATTGACTTTGAGTGCCTGCCACTAGACATTGATGAAGGTGCTGATGTGTAAATACCACGTGAGGTTGTGTAACAAATCCAGACATATTCCAAAGATGGCACTAGAGAGATGGACAGCCGCACACACACACACACACATACACACGCACACACACACACGCGCACACACACACACACACACACACACACACACACACACACACACACACACACACACACACACACACACACTTTTCCACAGAGGAAAGTATTGTACAGACTCACACCATAAGCAAATACAAATTCTATTACCATCCGGATGCACTGCAGAACATGCTGCATACTAATTTGCTTTTATGACTGTTACAATCACCTGTCAGTGCCAAAAAGCAAAGAGAGTATGAGTGCACACACACACGTGCGCACACACACACGCACACACACACACACACACACACACACACACACACACAGTTAGTCACAGACTATTGATAGAAACAGAGTCTGGGGACAAAGTTATACTCTACAAACCTCCATGTGCTGAGTTTTCCAAGTTGCCTTTGCCATATCACAATGACGATATGCTGTATGCTGTTAGATGAGTTTTAACCACAAGCATTTAAACCAGGGTAGTTATGCCTAATCTTTAAATTGGCTGACCCAATGTTCTTTATGGGCCTTCTTTATTGTAGGATCTCTGAATCAATGTGTTGGAATACTTTGATTTGTCAGGAATTTAAATCACAGAATTAGCCAGACACAAACGTTCCTTTCTAGTTAATTTCTCTCTATTGTATAAAGATTTTGTTTACTCTATTTCCAGAAACTTTACTATATCATGGTATATATCAATAACCTAATTGGGGCAGTAACTAACAACTGTTTTTGTTAACTATTAAAGGAACAGTTCAACACTCTGGGGATACACTTATTCATTTTTTTTCAGAGAGTTAGATGAGAAGATTGTTGCTACTCTCATGGCTGTAAGCAAAATGAAGCTAGAGGCAGCAGGTCTCTCACTTAGCACAGGAAAAAAAGACTGTAAACATGGGACAGCTAAGCTTGCTCATACTATTCACCTGGAAAAGATGACTTTACTTAAAACCGATGCAAATTTTGAGTAATGGGTAAAACAGAAACTAATCTGTTTTAGTGAGACTGACATTTTAAGCTCAGTACACCAAAAGTCTAATTACTTGCATTTAAAATAGTTAAGTTCTGAAAACTCAACATGTGCCTTGTGTACTAGTTAACGCCTAATGCAATACATTTATCAAAATTTTACTTTAAATAACATAACACTAATAAAGCACGCATTGTTGTTAACATGTGCATTTATATATTTTAAATATCCAAATTACCGTTTCCTAATTCTACAATTAGTATCGGGGCAGGCTGCACTTGGAAGCTGATTTTGAATCAGCTCACTTCTACCCAGGTTGAGCAGCACCTGCTGAGTGGAGTTAAAATGTTCGTATTGCACTGTGGGTGCTCCAGGTGCAGTTCATTGGGTCAGACAGGAAGCACATTGCCCTAAGTGAATCCCTTAAAACACTGCCGTCTAAGATGGTACCTGCTTTTGACGGGTTCAGGTGAAAACATGTTAAACAGAAGAAACGGCAATGTGTTAGACAAGAGATAACTCGGCTTGTCCTCACAGCTGATCCACTGCTGAGGAGTAGGTGCCGATGACATAAAACAGTGAAGACAACATGGAGGCTGTTTTCTTTGGCACGAAACAAAGCCTGATCATGCCCAGGAGAGCTGAGGAAATTAGCCAATTAGAAGCTGGCAAAGTGCTGCAGCACTGATGAGGGGGTGGGGTCCAAGCTATGACCCATTCATAATAGTGCAGTATACTAAGGTTGGCTAAGAAATTAAATAAAACTCTGTGCTAAGCTAGGTCAACCAGGTGCTAGTGTTAGCTTCATATTTACCGTACAAACATATTTCATATGAACCTTCCCATCTAATTTTCATCAAGAAAGTGAATATTTGCAAAATCATCACACTTTTCCTTTACTCTATTAATAAAATTCTTGATAAATAACTGATAACTAACTGATCAATCATTTGGTTAATGATGAACATAATATCTTCAAACCAACAGTCTAAAAATCAAAGATATTCAATTCACAGTGATTTCAAACAGAGCATATCAGCAAATCCTTAAAAGTGAGAAGCTAGAAGGAGAATATGTTTGGGATATCTGCTTGGAAAATGACTCAAATGATTAATCAAAATAGTAGACGATTTTCTGTCCATTGACAAATTAATGAATCAAGTCACAGTTTCAGCTCTAATCCAAATATAAAACCATATAAACTGTGATAGAAGATTTGATTCAGATCATCCTCTCCCAGGCTCAGTAGTCACCAATAAATTACAGCACAGTATAATGCAACAGACCAAACAACACACACGACACTTTCGCAACAAACTTAACTTACAAACTTGTGTCCCAGTGCACTGTTGCAGTATTTAAGAAAAAGACAGTGAACTGATGCTCTCACAAGCTGCCAGCAATCGACTGCCACACTGGAGGCACAAAACCATCAAACAAAGCTCACAGACCTCTTTTTCTGTCAAAGGCTGACCAACACACCCGACCTGCCCTCAGCCAAATTAATCACTGTCTCCGCCAGCGTTGTGGTCAAAGATCTGACTCTCTTCCTCTTCTAAACCAGGTGAGTTATTTCCAAACTCGCTCTCCTCTGTGATCTTCTGGCTCAGCGGTGAAAGTGTTAACAGAGGGATGTGTTGCTTGCCAGACGAGCGCCTACCTTTTGACGGCTCTGTGCGCTTGGGCAGGTCCAATGTGTCGTAGTTTTTGTCGTTCTCACCATTTTTTCTGCCTGGGTAGGGGAGAGAGGAGGGAAGATCATGTCAGTGTCACATCCTGAGACAACTAAATCGTAAAGGACAATGTTGTAGATGCCGGGGTTAGACAGATATGGGTTTTGAAGGCTGATGTCATTATCTTTGGATCATACCTGTATTTTCTTATGGTAAAAGAGCATCTTAGAATGTATTAACACCACCACTAAAACTATATATAGATGGTTTATAGCTGATCAGGGTGAAGTAGATTTTAATGGGGGTTGTACAAAATGACACTCTGAGGGCAAATTTGCATATCGGTCTAATCCAGGTCTACACTACACCGGCACCACCAATGAAGCATGAATGTTTGCATGTACATGAGACACAGAAAACTAGAAGCGTGATACATACTGACCCAAAAACATACTGCCTGAATGCAAGACTGCACACAAACATATAGATGCACACACTCTCTCTCCACAATCACACATTTCTCATGTAACAACAGCACTTCCTGGGGGGCAAAACACCCTGAATAATGCAGTGGCAGAGGGTAAATGGATGGGGTGGAGGTGGGGTGACAGCAACACAACCAGCTAATGGTCATCTCATGCACAAGGACATGCCCATGGGACTGTAAAGAGATACAGAGACAAACAGGCCTCAAAAGGACGGAAGTGAAATTTACAGCCACTGGGGCTGGGCTAAGAATAAGTTATGAAGCGCTTCCTCTGGGCTGAACCCCTACTTCCCTTCAGGAAACAGGCTCAGACATTTAAGTTGCCTAAATCAAGATTAGATAATAATGTGTTTTCTGATGATAAACTATCAACTAGTTAGTGCTGTCCTCCTGTGAAATGATATATAATGTATCAATATTACATTAATAATGGTAAAAAACCTGCTTTCAGATAAAGAGCAGATACCACCCTCATGTACAAGCTTGGTTGAACTGTCTTCAGCTTGCTACTACAGCTCGCTGTGAGACTGTGACAACCAAACAAAAACTGTACAGGACCTAGCTATAATGGTAAAACATGTCAATGAAAAAAAAAAAAAGTTGGATAAGCTGGATAAGGTGAACATCCAGCCGCAGTTGGGTATAGGTGCAAGACAAAAAGAAGCAAACAAAGGAAAGGGAGGGGCTGTGCACACACATTCCATTTTTCCATGTGGGGACAGCCTGGACACGCATTACGGCTGGAGGCATGGAGCCAGGGGGGGACAGCTACTCTGGCTCTGTCCAAAGGTAAACAAAAGTGTGTCCAAGTTCACCGCTGTCCGCTGGGCTTCAGCACAGCTGTCTACCACTTCCATTCTTTAGAGAAGCTAAGCTAACAGAACTCCGGCTCAAGCTTCATCAGCGGCGCACAGACATTAAGAGTGAATCTTCTCATCTAACTCCTGACAAGAACGTGAAGAAGAGTATTTTCCAACATGTCAAACTATTTCACATAAGGAACTCCAACTAGAGAAGAACTTTTTCTTGGGTATAAAAGTCACATTTTCTGCAGGGAAACCTCCAAATTTCAAGGATAGTGAACTGTGGCACCAAATCTTTAATATTGGCAGACACACACACAGACACACACACACACTAACAGGGCTGCAGCAGAGCTTGACATTGTGCTCGATGACACAAAGTGATCAGAGATGAAAGACATTGGATACAGTCAGGAGCAGTTTGTCATAACTGTTTGGGATTAGTTTTATCTTGAGTCTTAAGGCTGGACACCTCAGTTTAATCATAGACTCTTTCAGGTTTTAATTTCCATTACTGCATCTTTGATTCATTTGATTAGTCAAGGTCTACTTACATCATGATAAAAACCAATGACTTATCTGTTTCACCAAGTACTCCCTTTACCTTTCAACTGTTTCAGAAGACCAGGGAATTACTGACTCTAACAAACTGTGGCGACTGGGATGGGTGGAGCCTATAACACTCAGTGCTATGATAGATAGGTGACTACGGTGAAGGAATGTATGTGGAATGAGTGTTTTTGGATGACACCCAAATCTACTTCTAACTATATTCTACAGCGGAGAGGAAAGTAAGAGGAAGAGAAGAGAGGGGGGAGGATGAAAAGGGGAAGGACAGCTGAAGTGAGAAGGGTTGAAGGGGGGACACTCACCTTGATTAAACCATTCCTCTATAGTTAGCCAACGAAGCAGCAGCAATGCAAAAAAAACACAAAGCAGGGAGAAGAGAGAAGAGGCATGGTGAAAAAGATGTGTGTGCATGTGTCAAGAAGCTGTGCAATACACGTGAACAGTTTTCCACAAAAGGAGTCATCTTTTACTGAATAGGGAGAGTGAAAGAGTGGAGGGAAAGGAAAAAAGGGGCCAACATAGTAAAAAAGGAAGAGAGAGCAAAGAGTAAAGTAAGGACTTTTGAGATTGAAAAGTGGCAAGATAAGAAGCCATTAGCAGTTCACTGGTGTTCTCTGGGAAGGATGTTCAAACAGCTGGTATCAGTGGGATGGCTTTTTAGAGAGAACGGGAGAGGCAGAAAGAAACAGTCAAATAGCCAGAAAAGATGTGAAAACCCGCTGGCAAGAGAGACAGAGAGAAAAGAAAGAAAAAGAAGGAATAAGTAAAAGACTAGACAAGAAAGGAATTAGCTTCTGCTGTCAGCGAGGAGGGTAGGACAGAGAGGAACAGTGAAACATATACATAAAAACAGCACAAACTGCCAGCGTTTGTAGTGCTTCATTAAAATTGCTGTGTGGGAAGAAGAGAAATGGGCTCAAAGATGTGGAAATAACGGCCAAGAATCAGGCTGTTTATAAGCTAAAACAAAGCATGAGCTGCTAAGCACGTGTTGATCATAGTGTCATGCTTTATACTGAAAGTGACACTAACTTGAAGAGGAAGCCTACTTAAGGTAACAAATTATCAACCATATTGCTGACAGTGCTGCTTAACTACCTGCCTCCATGCTCCTTTATAGCTGTTTAATGTTTCTGTACCTGAGCCTCTTTCCTCAAAGAATACCTTCAGGGTCTGCATCAGTTAAACACGTCTCATTATTCAGTGTGTGTGTGTGTACATGTATGAAAGTATTCATGTGGGTAATTGGGCTCTTTATAAATCTGTATACACGTAAGCCTGTGTTGTCCTGACCCCTGATCCAAAGGATTCTCCAGTGAGTCGTTAGATGTCAGGGGTCACTGGCTGGTAGTCACACCTCATTGGCTGACTGATTAATGGCAGCCATTATTGGTGTACAGCAGGGAGATAGCGGTGTCGTTTAGCTAACAGCCTTGGAGAGCGCTGATTAAGACGTCGCTAACAACATATACGTACAAGACACATCTGTTAAGCAGAGTCAGTAACAAAAAAAACAAAACAAACCTACTGATGCAGCAGACAGCAGCATCAATGTGAAAGGTTATAGTTACTCAGTAAACTGCCTCATGTATTATTATTATTATGAATTATCCTCTTTTTTCAGTGTAAATTTACACCTATAGAAATTTCACTGCCCCGATGGCTTTGATTATGTTGTTTAAGTGAGTCTGTGTCTCTGTGTGTGATGCATTTACATACAGTTTTATGTGTTTTGATTCCTGTTTACAAACCAGCTATCGCCTCAAGACAATACAGGTGATGTTGAAAAGTTGCAACTGATGAAATTATGTCAAAACAAATGTTTGTTTTCCATCTGAATCACTACAACATCACGCAGTTAAGTTGATTCTGTGAATGATGCATGAAAACACCTTTCATTTGAAACTGAATTGCATTTTCGACATCCATCCATCCATATTTCGCAGCAAAATTTTTACATCTTGCAGATTTCATTAAAAATGAAAGAGCAAAAGGTGAGAACAGTAATTAGGACTATGAAAACACTACATATATCTCCTGCCAATCATTTAAGCAAAATGTTTCATAAGGAATTTTACATTGCAAGGAACTTTTCTAATTGGTCCTAAGTTGCCTGATATGCAATAAAAATCACAGCAATTTCTCATACAGTGTCTACTTCTTAATTTTGCAAGAGCAAGTGTTTTATCGAAGAAGCAGAAATTTCATTTTGGAGTTCCTCAGATTTATGATACTAATTAGTGGCGATCCTGTTTTTTTATCTGTCTCTGTCTCTTTTCTCATTCTCACCTTTGGCCTTCTTGCCACCGAAGCAGCCGGCGTCATCCTTCTTCTTCCTCTGTGGTCCTGCTGAGCCAGGGGCCTGTAGCGCCGATGGGTCCTGGAACTTTTCTGCCCCTGGCACCTCTTTGTGGACGTGGTAGGACAAGTTCCTCATAATACAAACACAGTTCTCCACAGACTGGGAGGAAAGAGAAGCAGAGACGTTATCAGCTATAAGTACACCTGTGTGGTGAGGCCATATACTAACTAATGTGTGTTTAAGTGGATGAGTCAGAGGTTGTCCTACCTTATTGTCCATGTCTTTCTTCCCTACAGCTGATTGGAGAGCGTGCAGCAGGGCGTCCACCAATCCCTCGCATTCCCTCAGTCTGCGGCGAGCCTCTGCTCCGTCTGAGCTCACATTTCTACAGGAAAAAGTCAGATACACACACACACATGATCAGAGAGCATGAAAGAGGCATGTAAAGGAGCATCAACTGGATATTACTACACTGTTGATCAGACGATACAACAGCTGCTCTGAATTTGCTCTTCTGCAATTTCTGTGGCAGATCATTGTAATTTTACAAAATCTTGTGACACTGAACAACCTGTATTCTGCAATGACAATAAAGATTCTTCTTCTCCTCTTCTTCTTTTAGGAAAGCTGCAAGTGGAGTTTTTTATTATTTAAAGCCTTTAATGATACTTTTAATTGCCGTTGGTAAAGTTTAAAACTAAATTTCCTAAATTTAAACACTTTTTTCACATTTATATCCCAAAATTTGAAAAACTCACTGTAATTCTCCATTTGCCACTAGTATTACAAGGACTCCTAGAACTATTATTGTGATTACAAATACTATTACTACTACTTTATGCATAGTGGCAAGGAATTTTAAATTCAGTTCAAGTTTATTTTGTCATTACAATCATAAAATATAGCAATTAAATTAAATCAGGAACAGGGTATAAAAAACTATTAACATAAAAACGTCAATATCAAACTTTTTTCCTTAATTAGCATCACACGTTAGCATCATCTCAGGTTTAGTGATTCCCATGGGGAACAAGTGTAATATGGTAGGTATATAGACTAGTTGACAATGACTGTTCAGAAAAAGGCCAGATATCAGTCTAAACCCACCATGTAATTTTGTAGGTTTGCATGTGACCCATGGCCTGTATCCTCCCCGCCTGCCTCAAAAGTACAATGTAAGAAATCCCAACTGCTTTAGAAATAATCTTAAGAAAATGATGAATAGAAATTTCATTTTCGGTACAAAGGGAAATGCCATCCCTATTACATCAGCCAGCGCCCTGAGCACAGTTCTTACACAGTAAGAGCATAGCGAGCTGGTGCAGTCTTAGTGCGGCTGTCTGACTGACTGTGAAAGGCAAGGCTTTAAAGAGGGTTAAGGGATAGCTGGGGCTCCCCGCTCCTCTCCAGGGACTTCATTTATGAAGGCTTCCAACCCACATAATCCCATTAGCCGACCCCCAGTTAGTCCTGTGGAAGAGTGGCAGCCTTGCGGAGGTAAGCAGAGTTAGATTGCTTTATAGTGCTGTGTGGACTGAAACACATATCACATCCAACACTGCTACACAGGCGGATGTTTTACGTTAACAACAAGGGACACAACTGCAAAGCCATCCTGTACTGTATCTAAATGATTGTAGAGTGATCCTTACGTGTTTACTAATTATTAATTTACAAGTAAGAGTGGACATACATGTCCAACTTCTGACCTACACAATGAGTAGAACCCTGTACACACACAGAAACACATCACCTGCCTAACACCTAGTCATCGTGGTGGCCACTGTATGAGTATCTCTGCCATTCATCTATGGAGTGGAGACCCACATAACCAACCCGCAACTTGTGCTAATTAAAACTAATATTTGGTAGAGACCAGCCATCTGGACCCACTCGTAAACCAAAGTCATCTGTCTTCAGCTGTCAGAAAACAGTCACCACCTTCCCTGTAAACGGATCCAGAGGAGCGTCCGCCTTGGATTTATTTGACAGGAGTGTGTTTGGGAGCAGACAGACAGAAGAGTTTTATTGTCAGCTGTTTCATTTCCAGGAGTCTTTCAGGGAGCAGTTGTCTTGGTGGAAGGGTTTATGGACGGTGCATCTGTCAGTGGAGACCGAGTGAGAGGACCCTGTTGTCTTTGGACAGGTTATCTGGTGCCGTAATATTTTTAGTGGGGGATAATTTCTATAGGTACTGCTGATTATTGATCCACCGACAGTGTACCATCTGTTGTTATTATACTGCACTTCCTCTCCAGGTGAGTAATCTACTAATGGCATCAAACATCAAGAGTTGAGCTGTAAGCATTTGCTTTTAAGCTTATTACATCAGGTCCAATTACATCTATCAAGCATTTGGAAAAGAAGCCAGCTGTATTAAGTTATGTGGATGTGCAGATTAGTATAAAAACATTTGTGCAAATTGGTTAAATGTGATTCTTTAATTGTGTATTAAAGTAAACACAGTCACAGGACATCATGCATTGATTATGTATAATATAGTGCTCATGGCAGTGGTACCAAAGAAGATCTGCATGTGATTTCCCTGCAGTTGAGGCCTTCAGGTGTCAGGAGGTGCAATTTGATTTTAGTTCTTTTGATCAGCCCAGGTTGGTCTGTGTTTACAGTGACAATCTACCATCCCTGACAACCATCAACCTTTCACCTTTCATCGACTTTAATATTTTGACAGTCAAAGAATAAAATAACAAAATACCAAAACACAATGACACTGCAGTTGTAAGAGAAACAAGGACATTTTCTTGCAGAGACGACAGATTTCCTTGAAAGCACAAGGTCTTTCATTATTAACCAGGGAATAGTTAACTCTGTGAAAAAAAGTTTTTTTGGACACTTCTCAGTGTTCAGTGCTTGAGCCGTTCTGTCTCATTCACAACCACTTCTGGTGACATTATAAAAATCTGAAACATTTGTCCATTTTCTGGTCTCATTATTTCTGCACCAGCAAAGGCTGTGAGGTACATTTTTCTCTTAGAGGCTAAAAGAATAAGTGGGTGTGCATTCTGAGGTCCATCTGTATCAGCCCGTCACAGTGGTCTGGATGTGTCTATAGTGTGTCTGCTTTATCAGATGAAGTGTGGGTGTGAAGGTCACTCAGTGTCATGCGGCCATCAGAGGACAATACAGCAGCTGGAGGAATTGACTAGAACGGGACTGATGGAGACTGATGGAGATGGATGGAGACACGGCTGACCTCTGCTATCGCCCTGCAAGGTCAACGGCAGCACTGAAAGACCACATGTGTACCCTCGGGGTGGGTGTTCTTAAGGCTTTATTGATACTGATTCCATTTCTCATTCAGCTTCTTAACTTATTCTTGTTCAGATCCTTCTCATGTTATCTGAGTGAAAAAAGAAAAACAGCGTGTTCACAGCCAAGTCCACTTTTATTATTATATTTAGGCTGCTAGAAACTAACTTCATTATTAGCTTTTCATTGTCAGTGAAGTGGAGTTATTTTGAAATGGGTGTTTTTCAAATACATGTTGAGATATTTCACTGGAATTATGAAACCTTTAACCTGCTGATAGCACTTTAAGAAAAGTCAGGGGATCGCACAGTAATTACGATTCATCCTGCGGGAAATGGACATTTGAGCCAAATTTAATTGACAGAATGAGCAACATTGCATTGAAGCTAAAAAGACCAATTTAAAACCTCTCTTTGTTGCCATACACCAGTGAATGAGTGTTTACTGTCTTACATTTGTTTTTACTTGAGTTGGATGTCCTAACATTATGTGATTCTGTAAATTTAAGGCCATTAATGAGGGGACATCCAAAGTTCTGCATTCTCATACCTAGTTCGAGGAAATGATTCGTTCTTTTCACATTAAATTGTTTTTGAGCTATAATTATATGTCCCTGAATTATTCTTGCCTTTTGTTATAATGCTCTACAGTAGTAAATCCTACCCCTGACCTACACATGTGCAGCACTGATGCACACAGACACCCAGCAGTTGATACTGGAATCAAAAAAACACATCTACTCCTTTTACTGGGACCTGTTCCAATTCAAAACAAGCTCTCGATACCCAACCCAGGTGATCACCTCCACCCTCCACACACACACACACACACACACACACACACACACACACACACACACACAGTTTCCCCTTCACTGAGCCCACAGGGTAAACACTGTAAATAAGCTGGCCCCATATCGACAGAGGAGACCATTATAATAAAACTATCCCCAGCTTTATTGAGGTGTAAGCTTCGTTTCTGTCGGCACAAGTAAACAGATTCTCCCTGGCATCAGCGCTTTCTCCCCAGCGCACAAACCCTGCGTCTAGGCAACTGCGGGCTTGGTTACAGTTACCATGGAGACATACTTTCGTCAGCAGTGCCTGCATCGAGGGTCGAGGGAATGACAGCGACGGGGAGATATTGTGATATGACAGCAATGAGATATGTGGCATCGGGGTGAGGAGGTTTGGATATAGTGGTGAAATGGTGAAAAACACACCAAAAGAAAGACAGGGAATATGGCAGGTAATGAAAGAAATCATGAGAAAGACAAGGAGAGAGAGAATGAGGCAGAGAGAGCAGGTTTTCCACTGTGGCCCTGATTGTAAATTTCCATGACTTCTCTATGACTTTCCTCAGCTCTGTCAGAGCACTTTCATTTATTCTCTCTTGGTTTGTTAATGCGTCTCTTCAACTCAGCAGAAAATATTCTAAAATTACAACCAAGTTTCCACACTTTCTGCAGTCCGAGAAAACTAGCTGGAAATCATCTAATGTGATGCAAAAATGTGTGAAACACACTCTGGTACTTTCGGTCTGAGCTGGATTTGGATGTTATATTGATCTGGATCTCAACCAAAGTCTACGGCAGTTCTTCCCTGGATTACAGTCTAGACAGGCCTGGCTGGCCCGGGAGTAGACGGCGCAGCCAGGCGTGAGGAGTGATAACCCACATACACACTCCCTGTCTTACACATTACTACAGTCTGTCATTCTGAGATGAAGCCAAAATGACAGATTCAGCGAGGAAGGTATAAGCGAAGAGATACTTGGAAGGGGAAAACTACTTGGAAGTTAATAACAGGAATTCAAGAACGTTCCACTCAAGTCGTCATCCTCAGCTGGTGGCAGCATTCAAAAGAAAGAGGCCGACAGGATGTTTGGCTGAGGTTTTGCACTTTTTGAGGTGAACTAGATTTTTGCCTGACACTTAAATTGCCTTCAATTTGAATATTAGGTATTCAGCTGATGCTGTTTCCGCAAAACGTGTGGAAAATGAGTGCATTATTTTGAAAACTGTGAAGCTTTTAGACACCTTATGAAACATGATCTCTGTTGTTTTTATTACCAATTAACCTGCCAGTTATTTTCTTTAATTAGTGAATTAATCGTTTGGTTGATAGAATGTAAAAAAAAAAAAAAAAGGGAAAAAGGGCCACAAAGAATTTCCTAAAACCCAAGCTCACAACTTCTGATTGTTTTGCCAGACCAACAGTTTCAAAAGTTTTTACTTTCATGTATAACAGACAGACTGTAGAGAATGATTGTTATTTTTGCTTGAAATTACTTTAAATAATTATTATTGAGAAATTAAGCAATTAATCGATTATCAAAATTGCTGACAATTCATTTTCTGTTGGTAAACTGTTCGATTAATCGACTGATCCTTTGAGTTCTACTGGAACCACTCAGTGTTTCACACAGTGATGTCCTGAAAAGTACATTCAGTGCATTTGCACTACCCAGCGACTGTGGCTGGCACTGAACATTAACAAAGCCCACAGCAACTTTCAAACCAAGGCCACTGCAAAGTGACATAATGGCTTAATGGCTGTGTGTTTGTTTGGTTAAACTAACTCAATCTTGATATTTTGTGCACCACATATTTTCTTTGGAACTAATCTTCCTTGGTTTGTTATAGTTTAGTCGTGTATTCTGCAGCCAAGCAATCATCATGTAGATCTGTTATATCAGAGACACAGTGTGATCATCAAGGCCTGAACAACTGTCCTGTTTCACAGTATGTGTATGCATGGGCTTTAGGTACATTCCAGCTATTCTCTCAGACTGGAGCCCCTCAGGACTAAAGCAGACCTCCACTTTTTAAAGTAAATTGACCAGAAAGGGTCACGTGAAAAGCTGTGTGAGTCACACCACTTTAAACAGTGAGGTATGGTGATGTGGAAATGGAGGAAGCAACACCATTTTGGATGACTGACCTAAGAACAGCTCAAGGTTTCGGGTGCAGTCGTTGAAAACAGTTAAAGCAGAGGAGTGTGACTCAGTCATTCCAGGTTCAGGGATGAGGATGACTGTAGTTCACGTAGGGGTTAATGGTTTTCATCCCAGTTAATGTTTGCAAGTTGTCTTAGCTACAAAAAGAAGAGTACAATCCTAAAATACTAAACAAACACACTGACTTGTTGTCACGAGTCAATGATTTGCACTGTGGGCTCAATTTACCTTCACTCAGCCTTAACAAGCTTGAGACAAACTTCATTTCCGTGATTATTTAACTGTAACTTGTTTAGTTTGCAGCTAATGCTGCTCATTTGCCTCAGGGAGCAGTGGTAACACAGTTACACAGCCCAGATTTACTGGGACTGACGTCATCTTACTCACTATGCTGTTGTTGTGCCTTTAAGTGAAGAGTGTACAGTATTCTGGTCAAATCCAGTTGTTTTAAAAGTACTATATAAATAAATTTGATTTAATTATTGATATTAAAATGATAAAGGAAACCACACAGAAACATTTACAAACTGATCTCCAAAGCACAGTAGATCACAGACATCAAACACCCTTTACATACAAGCACATACCGTGACAGTAAGAACACAGCATCCGGCATATAATAAATTCTCTTTGTACCCCAAGAACGGAAATCTGACCCTGGCTCAGGGTCAACAACTGCACATATGTAGTCTCGTATATGTCACACCTGTCCCTAGCTACCAACTGGTATTGTAGTGAAACAATCTTTAAAGGGCCTGGGAGTGTTTAGGGTTTCCACTATAAAATTCAGGATGATCTCTGTCCACATGTTGTAAACCTGAATGAATATTAACCTGAATAAATCTGCCATCTGTCCCCACAGTTCAGCCTAATATCTATCTGTGTCCTTCCGGATTTAATATTAGTTTTGTCCAAAAGCCTTCCATTTGCCTGAGTTCCAATAGACAGCTCCAGGCTTTCATCCATTTCATCGGGCAGCCAAGAATGTTTGCTACTAAATATAACATGAAAAATTTGTATTTTATATTCAAATTGTTTGTTTTATCAATTCATTAGTCCAAAACCCAAACATGTACAGTTTACTGTCACATCAGTTTACGTCCTAAAACAGTCAATTAATCAAAGGAGTCTTGAACTGAAACCAGGGGTATTCAAATTAATTGTTAAACTAAGCACTTCTGTCTGGTGTTTCAACTTTCCCTTACCTGAAATACATCCCTTGTCTAATCAAACAATGTGAATAATCTACATCATGTCGGTGATGGAAAACAATGATTTGAATTATGTATGAAACAACTTTGGGTTAAACCTACCTGAGGCAGCCGGAGGTGTTCTTGAAGACGGTGGTCCACTCAGCGTCACGGGGCTTTGAGTCCTCGTTGGGCTCATGCTCCCAACCTGAGTGGGGGATAATGACCTCGTTGGTCATAGTCTGCAGGCCGTGGTTGATGATCACCATCTTCAGGGGTTCATAGGACGACAGATTCCACAAGGTTCCTGTAGGGAAGCAGAGGAGGAAGGAGAATAAAAGAGAAATGAAAAGTCAGATTAAGACGACAGTGATAAAAGGAAAGAAATAGGTAGGAATGATGAGGAAAGTGGAGGGGATGAGGAGTGAGAAAAAAATGAAGAAATAAAGGGATGTTGATGTAATATATCGACAGCTGTATAGCAGCCAAATACACTGCAGTATAGACTTTAAGATTGCAATCAAATCCACATTTGGATGGCCAGTAAACCATATTTGAAAAAAAGATAATGGAGCAAAATTGGTTGTTCATTAGCCAGTCATGATATCAACTAGACATACTGAAAAAAAATCACTGTCATGCTTTTATTACTCTCCTATGAGAGTTAGGCCGAGTACCAGAGTTATAGTCTATAGATACTTCGTGTATATAGGATCAATGTAAATGAACTATTTTAGCTTCTCTAAAACAACACACTCTCTTCTCCTCCAAACAATCCAGGCGCCTTCCATATATACGAGTGCGTCTCTGTAACAGGCAGCCTATTTTATACCTGTGCGAAAAAAGGTAAATCAAACTGAGCTGGGTATGCGCATCCTGAGGTTTCACAAAAAAAGAGCCAGGCATGCAGACAAAGCAGAGAGGAAGTCATTTTTGGCACCAAAGCCTGGTAGACAACCCAAACAAAAATAAAATACTGTGTTAAAGAATCTGCATCAGATGATCAGACACATGGAGGCTGTGGAGGCAGCTGCTGGCACAGAGATCATCTATGGGCTGGTTTCCTACAGGGGGATACAAGTTTTGGGATTCATATGATTAATCTTGGTGTTTACATTTCTTAATATTTAGTTATTTAGTACTCTGTTCCTGAAGAAAACTTAAAAATGTGATGACTCTCAGGCAAGTTTATAAAGAGTGTCTTTTTTCCTACGACTTTATGCAGATTTATGGATCTTTACTCCTCATGCACATCAGAGTTAATCGGAAAGTGTCCCACCAAATTGAAAAACGTGTATAATATCTGTGTGCTCAGATCTGATTTAAGTTATAACTCAGAGACTATGATTTTTGACGCAGATAGAAGAAATTGGCTGCTTTTTTATGAAAGTAACTTAATTGCCTTCATGAGTGTCCCAGCCTCTACTGCTGCCTGTAACTGCAAAACAGCAGGACAAACTACAATCATTTTCCACTGTTTTTAGAACAGTATCATACTCCTTCACCTCTTGCAGCCTCTTTGCTTCATGTCTCTCCCTCCATGCTTTCATTTTACTCTCCCATGCTCCCCCCCTGGGGAGGCATGCCTGTTTGAAAACCCCTGGTCCAAAGTAACAACAGCCGGGAGCTAGGGCATTACAATTATCCACACACACATTCCCACTGGCACACGCACAGAAGGACACATGCACTGTGCATATTATAGAAATGCACTTGTGGACACACATGTACAAACACCCACAGTCTGTGATTCCCTCATGCCCCACAATAACAGACCATTAGTAGAGCAGTGAAACTGTCATACCTCCTCGCCCCATTCTTTAAAACGCTTTCTGTACATTTTCCAGACGGTCAATATTTCCTCTGTTAAATCATGCTCTCTGCACACAGGGAAAAAAAAGTCTCAGCAGACAGGCCTGTGCTAAAAATAACTCCAGTCCTTCTGGTGTGGTTGTGCCTGGAGAAAAAGGGATTCCTATGCCAAGAAATTAAAAAAAAAAAAAAACTCATTAGACTAATCCACATACTGTGTTATATTTGAAGACTGAATGCAGTTTATGACCTCTTCTCTCTCTCCATCACATCTCGGTAGTAACTGAAACTAAACTAAGCAGAAACACTGCACCTCCATTCACTCTGTGTTTACACTTGGTGACTGGACCGGCTTCCTGTGCGTCAGAGACTACCAGGCTACCAGTATCTCACTGGGAAGCTATTAGATGTGTAAGCTGAGGTGTGGCTCCACTCTAGGCTACATTCACAGACAAATCCAAGGTGTGATGCAGGATATTGAACACACTCTAAAGCCTTGGGCCAACTTTAAATAATCCCGTGTGCTTAACTGATCATGTTTATGGGACTTTAAAAGTGCTTAGTGCAGGGACAGACTTAGGATTTTGGACAATGTGGGTGATCTCCTGTAATATTACTTAATTCTTGTATTCCTTATGGACCATTAGAGACTCAAGGTCTGACTTGATATATGCAAAACATCAATAGCATCACACCTTACCTCAAACTACCTAAACTCCACTTGTCCAGAGACTGAACAAAACACTGCCTGAAAGACTGCTTTCAGAGCAAAATGTCCCCAAAGCCCAAAACAACCACTGTTCAGGTAATTACATTGTTGAATGAAGGCTGGTTTAATTTTGTGCTTTGTGCATTTACTGTAAATTTCACATCTCTACAAATTCAAAATTGATTTCTTTTTTTTTCTTTTTCTTTTTTTTTTTACAAGCACTTTCATGGTACGTTAAACTTGGACAAAAACAAGCTGAGATGTTATTTAAAGATTCAGATGCTCTTCCATCTCCATAACTGAAGCTCTGACTGGATAAACACACTACCAGTTTTATTTACAAGTTTCTTTTTCTGCCAGATATCTGTCTGTTTCTGTGTGTCCGCTTTTGATTTCCTGTCTCCAATTTTTGCACATTTACGTGTTTTTGGTTGAAAATAATAAAGCAGATCCTGTAAGTGACATCTCTCTCATCTCTCTCCATTAAATGGAGGTTTGCTCTCTGTTTGTGTTCAAAAGAGCAAAGAATCCATTTTAAAAATGGCCCTTTTATAACTATATAATTTAGCACTGTGGTATTCTTTTAGGATTTTCAGCCTTCATAGTTTGGTTTTTAGTAAAATATCCGCTCCATCTATGGTGCATGCTTCCTCCACTCTCCTTTTTTTCAGAATTTTCTCATTTATTCCAACCAAATGCCTGAGAGTGAATCAGAGTTTCAGCATCCAGGCATGAATCACATTAACAACAAATGTGCTCTTGTGGTGGTGTGTACTCTGGTATGATGACAGCTAGCTAACATTCATGCCTGCCCGCCAGGCTGACAGCTTGATTACCCCCACTGTTGTGTCATTAGCATCAGTTTTAGATGTGACAAGCAACATCCAACATGGAGTCAACACACGAGGAGGCAGTTAGTAGTGACAAGCAGTGCATAAAGAAAACTTCTGACTGAAATGTTTGTGGGATACACTGTATGCGAAATATTTAATACATAGGAACTAACTTGTGAGCTTTATGAGCATCTATGAAGAAACAAGCAGCATATTATCCATCCATTTTCTAACGCTTAATCCGTCAGAGTCACGGGGGAGCTGGAGCCTATCCCAGCTGACTATGGGCGAGAGGCAGGGTACACCCTGGACTGGCCGCCAGTCAATCACAGGGCTGACACACAAAGACAGACAACCACACACACATACTCACACCTATGGGCAGTTTAGAGTTTAGAGTAGCATGTTTTTGTGATTGTGGGAGGGAGCCGGAGAGAACCCATGCAGGCACAGGGAGAAACTACAAAATAACTCCTTCTCATTCATTTATACAATTCATTTGTATTGGGTTTAACACTGGAGTCTGATTTCAAAGCCTTTTGCTTGTTCTGACATGAAATTATTGCTGCAATATTGTTTCAGCATCATCATAAAACATCAACAGTCCAGACCCAACACGGCTGAAAATCTAAAACCTAAAATAAACCAGCATCCATCCATGATTTGTCTTGGCCGAAGCCCGAAGGTAATTTACCGAAACTAACAAGGGCTCATTATAAACCGAAGCACTTCAAAGTAAAGATACTTATGCCTTGATGCAAAATGTATCATCTAGCCATGCAAGCGTTTTCTGCCCCCCCCCCCTGGGCTGTCCACCACCACCAGTATTCCAGCTGAAACACTGCTCATGCCGGTGGAATCAGTCAGCTCTACAATGATCACATATGCCAGAGGGGAGGAAAAAGCATGTCCTTGCTGTGGCTGCGATCCATCAAGTATGACAGGCATACAGCCCACAGACAGAATGTTATTAAAGATGACAGAGTGCTGTGGAAGTGACGATCTCCATCCCACGTCCTGCCACCGTCTCAGAGCAGTGACTCCATTAGTCCATTTGCTGTCCTCTATCAGACTGTCAGAGGTGGGAGTAGTAGGGATGTCCTGCTGTCTCATGGGGACTGAGGCAGACACCAAGCAATTGTAATGTCAAGGGCTCACTTTACACCTGATGTAAACATATTCAGACTCCATCGATACAGAGTGTGAGAGGAAGTTGGAGACTGTCAAAATTCATCTGAGAATGTGCTTGTTTAAAGGACCAGTTCAACATTTTGGGAAATATGCTTATCTGCTTTCTCCAGGAGAGTTAGATGGGTCAGAGAGTGAAAGTCTAACACTAGCACTACTTGAACTTCAGCCACTCCAGAAGTGACAGTGACTGTCTGGGTTATAAAAGCAGAGGATGAGAAACTTGGGTAAAATTAGAATCAGGTACACAGGCAACTTAACTGGTCTGTTACCAACCAACAAACTCATCCACCACAGCAAACACACCTCTGCTTCACAAATGAACACTGTCCAAACTGTCTGTCTGCAGTCTGACTATTATTTCTAGCAAGGTGAAAAACATTTTTTAGCTCTGTTTTGTGGAACTGTTTTATTTCCACCTCCAGGTTAGCTTTCTCCCAAGTTTGTTATCTCATGAAGCCAGGATTCCCAGCAGGGTCATAAAAAACAAAATTCCAAGACTTTACCATGACCTTCCATAACTAAGTCAAACTGCTTTCAAGATGTAAAAATGTTATTCCTCTCTGGTTTATTAATGTTGTTTATCTGTTGAGAAAAGTTCTAAAGGGGTAAACAGTCTGGTTGAGTTGGTCGTGAAGAAAACCATCTAAAAAAGCTGCATATAACAAAATAAGTGTGCAAAACAAGTTGTAAAATATATTGTGATATATTCCTGTAAACAGAACCTATTCAACTATAAAAATATCTCCAAAGATTTCTATGCATGAATTTCCATAAAGAGGAAAATGTGTAGGGGGGTTTATGAGGAAGACACTGTGATCTGATATGTATGTGGCAACAGTCTTTCACTGTTAAGGTTTTCCCACACACCTGTGATTTACATTTGTTTTAAATCCAATCCAGCCACAGGGCAAGCTGAACATGTACATTATTACCTGCCTCTTCAATCATCTGTTGTCACCAACAGGCAGTTTTGATTTGTCAGATTTGTGTCAGAGCTTGACATAACCCAGCAATGCTTAGATCAAAACAGTACATGTGTATTTGTCAGAGTAAATGACAGGATGGGGATTAAAGGAGACAAGTTGTGAGCTGAGTGTAAACCAGATCTTGCCTCCTGTTTCTCTATTTACTCAGTTTCCTTTCCCTTACATCCTCCTTCTCTCTGATACCTGGATGTGAGAGCTGGAGGGACAGGGACAGAGACTGGGAATGGGACTGGAGCTGTGGCTGAGGCTAATTAAATTTTCCAGGCTCCACTGGCAGGCATGTTGCTCTTCAAGCAGGGCTATTAACTTAGTTCTGCCCATTACCGTTCTCCTCCTTCTCCTCCCTCTTCTGCTTCTCCTCCTCACCCCCATGCCATCCATCACACTCTCAGTGGTAAAGACAAAGGGTGAGACAGTTTGGAAAAAATGGAGGGCATTCGAGAGACATGAAAGGAGGAAGAGAAGGGAGGATACCTCAGTAAGTGGACTTACTCTGTTCCTTGCATCCACTAAAGTAAAAAAATGGAAGATTTATATAATGTGTGAATACGTGTGTGTGTGTGTGTGTGTGTGTGTGTGTGTGTGTGTGTGTGTGTGTGTGTGTGTGTGTGGGTACTGTAGAGGGAATATAAGGCAGGAGCCTGAGGTCAATCCCCAGAAAGCAGTTAATGAAATGAGGTAGGAAGGGCTGTGCAAAGTGTACACACACACACACACACACACACACACACACACACAGTTACAGTACACCGATGATGAACTCAGCAGGTTGTCTCATGGATCACGGTGGGGGACCCCAGATATGTTGCCCTTCTTGGAAATGACTTCACTATATTCTGCATCATCATAAGGACCATGTCCCTGAGTACGAGTCTCGCCTACAGCCTCTGTATGTGGGGTGGGAACACACTATTTGAGCTGAAGCTGAGCTGAAGCTGAGCTGAGACCGGCACACTGACCCCAAGCGACAAACTATCCTGTCGTTAAAAATCTAATTATTAGGTCCAGTTAGTGTCAGGCACCTGGAACATGATGGATACGGTGCAGTCTGCTTGCACACATACTCACTGAAAACTCAGTGAGTGATCAGTGCTACACTTGTCTATGGGAAGGTTTCTGTTTGAACCATTTCTAATGTAGCACCGTGTGCATGTGTTAAATTAAGTGGCAGTAGTATGCATATAATAGAGGTGGGAAATTTTAATTCAATTATATCTGCATTCTCCAGATTAAAGTGTTCTCAGGATTAGATTTAAATACAGCACAGCGCAGTAATCACTGTCCTCCACTGTCCTTCACTGTCCTTCAAATGCCCTTAGAGAAAACACTGCCAACAGCTAAGCGGTGATTTGCTGCTGAAGGCTGTGTCTGCTGCCCCACATCCACAAATTTAGCAATTTCCAAGAAGCATCCAGTCAAGTGAGCATGTAAAGCCTGCTCTGTTTTGGGAGCATGTCTGGGTCAAATGAAAAATATGACAAGATCTGTGTCTTTTATTGGGTTTATTTCTGACCACTCTGGTTTGAAATCTAAAATGAATTTAATATCTGCCTCGACACTGGCTGATATGAAGACGTTTTAACTTGTCGTATCAGGAAAAACACAGGTGTAATTAATAATTCTAACAATGGATAAGTGCCATCAAGTGCCTCAGTAAGCCACTCGAGTAAGTCTGCATGCAAAATCAGGAATCAGGAAACCTAAATGGAATACAGTATATAATGTCATTATTTACACCTGTGCTTCTCCTGCTATGACATGACTAAATGTGAAAAAGGTCTATTGACTGGTACTGTACAGGTGATTGACTGGGTTTGATCCAGGAGGCTGCTGCACTCACCACTACCAAAGCAATGGAGTTATAACCTGAAAAATCGATGTAGCTCCCCCTCCGCTGTAAAAATGTGCATTTAGGCATCAATGGGGGCTTTTGAGGAAGAGATTTTCAGAAACTATGAAAATGAAATAATAATAACAATAATAATAACTACATGCATTATTTTTTTTACCCTGCTCTATGCTACAGTAAAATCAGCAATATCAAGGGTTTCACTATCTAATATTTCACATACACATAATACACTAATCAACATTTTTATATTAACAAAGAATGTAAAGACTATGTTTAATGTGAAAGGGGTCACCCTTAGTAAAAAGCGGATAATTATTATCCTACTCTGCAGTATCCCTCAGCTCTGCAGTACATTTTATTGTCTCATTTATTGTCTCATTGTTTTGGTTTTACTGCCATAACTTTACTGCTCTCATCAACCTTGTCTGAAGACCTGAACAAAGCTCAAAGCAGGGTGAAGACTGGACTTTAGTTCAGTGGGTGATGAGAAACACGACTGCAGATGATTTCTAGTGCTGCGACGTATCTGCACCATGTGGAAATAGGCAACTGCTTGCTAACACATTAGCTACAAAAACTTGACTAGGTAATAATATGATAACGCACTGTTTACAGTTTGTTGTGCTGCCCCCAAGTGGTCAAAAAAAGAGAGAAAATAAGAATTTTTATTATACTGGTCAGAGATTGGTACATAATACTGTTAGCTGGTTGCTCTATTAACATCATGTGTAAAGTATTAGTTCTCTGCCCTCAGTCTAAAAGCAGAAATACACCCAGTATGTTTATGTGTTTTAGACCAGATCATCCACTAAACAGTGCTGTATATATTGTTAAACTCAGAAAAAAAAAAAAAAAAACCTTGGCATAGACTTAGACATGTGTCTATGTGTCCAACTTGCACCATATGCATTTTTCATCCAAAATACACAGGCGTGTAGCAAACACCTGCCTGACTGGCAGTCCACCAAACTCTGACATTTCCTGCAGAAAAAACAGGAGACAAATCTGCTTAATAATCTACATTTCCACACTGGGAATAGCTGGAGGGCACAAACAGCCCAGAGCCTACCGAGAGGGAAAATAGAATTACTCTGAACAGTACAAAGCTCTAAAAATATGAACCACTGGTCTGTCTGTCTTGTGTGTTGGAAAATAAAACCACTTGTTTCCTTCCACGTCGCCCGTTTCTCTCTGCAGAAAACAGAGCTCTCTGTGGTTTTACAGGGACAGCACAAACTCCAACTGCAAACTCTTAAAACACATGGACTAAGAAAAGGGGCCTCTATTTAAAACCACCCAATTACATTTAATTGTAGAAAAACATGGCCAATTCCAGCCACACAGGCTGAGGCTGTAAGCTGAGCTTGCATTGTGACTGGCCTGTTTTCACTGGGGCCAGATTCACCAGCAATGGAAACCTAAAGCTGGAGAACGAGAGAGGACGGAGAGAGAAACAGCGAGAGTGTAGATAATGAATGAAGGAGACAAAAAATTAGATTGAGCGAAGGAGGGTGGATAATGAGAGAGAGAGAGGGAAAGAGGAGAAAAAAGAAAAAAATGCCTCCCTCCATTCTGTCCTCTTTGTCTTGTGGTGCAGGGTTATTTTTAGCAACGATAGGGAGCAACACGATGCTGTAAAGGCAATCATTTGTGCTGTGGCACAGCCGTCGCTCACCGCGACATCTCTGTCACAGCAAAGGAAACACACACACACACATTTATGTGTTTGCATGCACACTACAGTTCAACAAGCATGGGTTTTTAAGAACAGGTTTCCCTACCAATACCCAGAATTAAAACTGTCAATAGCCAGTACCTTTTTCACTTTCTATTCACTCTTTAGGGCCACAGCCTCACAGGTCTTCACAACATCACATCCAGCTTGAAAACAATTTTCCTTCCCTTCACTGAAAAATTACCTAAAAATGACCTTTCTTCTCTGTCTCAGGTGGTGAATACAGTGTATTTTACACTTGTTGGAAACTTCACAAAGGTCAAGTATATCACTTTAAAGCTGGTCTCATTTTTCACACATGTGCAGTGAAAACAAAAGCTCCTTCTCAGATGGCAAAGCGTGCATACCAGCCAAAGTGTGTCAGGTCAAACCAATCGTGTTGGGGATTAGCTGAGCACTTTGAAAGACACACACATACACACACGACTGTATTCCCCAGTTGACATTTACCAGGTCAAGGAGAAGAAACCCTATCACGGTACCCGAGTCAAGTTTCATTACACAATGAAGCGAACAGCTTTTTCTTCTAAAATGCCAGTTGCTTTCCCATGAAGATTCCTTCCGTTCTCTCTGTCTGTTTTTGCTTCCAGTATTGTGTTATAAGACTAAAGTCACCAAATATCACCTTGTCTATTTTGTAAATTTTGATTCTAACTGTGAGCCTTGTGACCATTTATTGAAAGAAAATGGCATTAAGACCAGCCAATTAGCTCATTAACATTCGTTACCCTGTTAACAAATGGTAACCAGTACTGGATCTTACTCACAGTCCAGCCCTGCATTACTATGCAGAGTATGGGATTATGGCAGCCGACTCAGTATTTTCCTGGATGGAATATATAAGTGATGGAAAGTCTGTAGCCAGTGTTTGGAAAAGACTGGTGTGATCAGGCACTATCATATCACCTAAAAAGGCTTAAAAGTAGCTCTTTTATATTTACTATGCGTGAAGGAGTTTTTAGACTAATTTGGCGAAAAGAGAGAGGAATCCTAACTTTGGGGGACAAGATGGCCAACAGGCTTGAACGGTGCTATGCAGGCGGTCTTTGAATTATACAAGAACCCTTTACCCATGGCAGGAAAACTGTAAAAGATGTTTTACTTAAGGAATGTAATCAGATGTATCAACAACACTTATTTCACACAATTTCACCCAGATGATAGATCATCTCTATGTAGCTGAAAGGAAAATATAAATGTATGTGGGACTTAATAAAATGCTGTGATTACAAGCTTTGGAGTAAAACTGGGTGATGTGGTTAACATACAAATGAAGTCATGATATTAGGAGTATATTTTCCTGATATTGATATATCATGATATGGAAAACAACCTTCTGGGTGCTCTGGTTTCCTCCCACAGTCCAGAGACACGCAGACTAGGTTAACTGGCAGCTCTAAAATTGCCTGTAGGTGTGAATGGTGTGTATGGTGATGACTATGTATTTGTGTGTTGTCCTGCTTCAGCTCCATCACATGATTTTGTGTGTCTATTGCTCATTCTTACCGGTGATGAGCTCTCGGACCTCCATGTCATTGGTCTTCCTCAGCAGGCGGATGAGGGCTGGGATGCCGTCACAGTTCTTGATGGCCACCTTGTTGTCATTGTCCTTGCCGTAGGAGATGTTGCGCAGGGCACCACAAGCTTTGCGGTGGACTTCAGATTTGGGGTGGTCCAGAAGCCCCACCAGAACAGGAATTCCCTTCAGCTGACGCACATCCTTCTTAATCTTGTCATTTTCATAACACAGGTGCTGCAGGTAGGCAGCGGCATTGGACTTGACCGGGTCGATGGGGTGGCCCAGCATGGCGATGACCTCAGGGAGGTCTGGGTCACGCCAGCGCGGGTCCTTGCGGATGCTGTCAATGGATGGTGAGCGCCGGCCACCCATGCGGTCCAGACTGGCCATGCTCCCCCTCTCCGGCTGGGCCAGTGGTGCTGAGTACATGCCATGGATATAAGGGTGGCGCTCATCGATCAGCTCTGCCTCAATGGGGTCGTCTGGGTACCCTCTGGAAGACAAGAGAAGAGAGGACGGGGGAGATGGACGAGGTAAATGGAGGGTGACTCAGACAGATCCGTCTCAGAGAAGAATTAGTTGGCTGCGGGAAAGACTTTGAGAGAAGCCAGCTGAGGTGAGAGCCACTGACTAATGAGGGGAAAAGGGAAAGCAGAGGACAGGGTGAGTGAGAGGTGAAAAGATGTGGGCGATGGAGGGGAAAAGGGAAGGAGTGCAGGATGGAGAGCGAAGGGGAGACATGGTGATCTGTGGTTTGGTTTTGTTATTCGCGGGTATGTCAGAGGGATTATGGTGGCACAGTAAGCAACATTCTCCTTATTATTCCTTCCTGTCAGGTGGTAGCAACAAACATGTCAGACTTCAGCACACATAAAGTCTTGCAGAGAGTGATTGAGAGACAGGAAAAGATTGCAGAAAGAGAAACTAGGCATCTCACAAAGAAACAGAGATAAAGGCACACCAAAGATAAAGCTTTTAGGGAAGATCTTGTGAAGTTTTTTTCAAGAAGCCACCACATACAGGAGAGGCAGGATTTGATGAATTTCCCTCAGGGAACAGAGAAAAGAGTGGTGAGCCCCCCACCCCTCCACCCCCCATCACTATGAGCCCCTATGATGGCCCCAGGGCTCCCTTTGCTCACAGCATTGAACACTGGCATGCAGCTGCTAAAATGTTAATGACCATTTCTGGTCTCTGCTAGCATTAGCCTCATTAGCACTGCTACAGTTTGGACTGAGGACTTAAACAGTATTGAGTCGTACTCATTTTCAATGAGTAAAGTGAATAAGTGTCCGCTGGGTACAGGAAGAGGGGAATTGCTTTTGAGGGTGCGTAGGGGGTTCCCTTCAACCAATCTCTATTTCCCAAGCGTCTCAGAGTCTATGATCTACACTCAAGCACACTGTTCTCAAGTGTTCTTCACTCCAAAGGCAGCCTCATCAATTCTCCATCGGTACATGGGCGAAAATATAGGCGTTCAATTCCAATGACAGATCATTTGTTGCTGAAGTGCAGGCTACTTATTTTACTTAAGGCTCTTTAATCACAGGAACCATTTTTCACTTGCATGGCCAACTCCGAAGAGGGAGTCAGGGGAGTCACAGAGAAGTTGCACACAATATTTTTGAAACTTCACAAAAATTCTTCTTTTTAAACACAAACCACTGAGTTGCCTGAAAGGATGGGAGAATGTTTGGTAGGAAAACTTATGACATGGGGAGAGGAATTTAATTAGGGTTGTATACTTATGAACAGCCTTTATCTTCCCCCCACCCACCCCACAGCTTGAGACTTGTTTACTCTCGTTACATAATCCAGCTGGTCTCCTCTCACCATCTTTGATGTATGGTGGTTGGTGGTGCAACAGAATAGTGGCCAATGTCGGTGGTTGGCAGGGAACTCCAGACCGAGCTATAATTTTAATGAGTTTTATGTTAATTATGTCTTTTTACAGTTCTTCCCAAGCATGCTGGGGGAACTGATAGGAGATGAACTGGGAGAAAAACTCCTGCCCGAGCAGTGTAACGATATACTCAATCCCCTATTCAGATAGGTGGAAAGAGGATTGATAGAGACAGAGTGAGGCACCACCGCAGTCGAGCATGGCCCTGCGTCTAAATGCTGAAAGCAGCGTGAACCAAGTTCAAAGCACCACATTGCTGAATGGCTGTGTCAAATTTTGTGGGCAAAGCTTTGGATGTCATGGGCACATGTCATGAACAGCATGACAACATGACTCTGGAAGTCTAATGTCTATTCTAACAGGTTTCTTCAACACACAAAGAAACTGACTGGAACACAGCTAACCTAAACTAAAGTGGATTTTGAGTATCAGCACTGTTTATTTTTCTCTTAAAAGTAGTTTTTTCCAGCTTTGTGGAACATGTTGGACAGCCACAAGCCTGTAACCACAGTATGGAAGGAGGGGCCAATCATGAGCCTGATTACAGCACATCATATGGAGGACTGCTGCTCTGAGGTTTGGCAAACACACAGAGCAGCATGACAGACTATATGGAAAAAGAGGGAAATTTGTCCACGTGCTGGTGGTTACTAAACAATTCTTTGCGTACACCGAGCTCTAAACACACACTCCCATACACAGAGGCTGTCATCCAGCTTTCAACTGCTGTGGGAGATTGGACTTGAGGCAGCCATCCCAGATAACAGGCAGTACACAACCTCAGAATCATCACCATCTCATAGACCTGCATATATAACCACAATCTCTTTTACACACAGTCTCTCTGTGGCTTTCTCTCTCATTATCTGTCACACTATGTTTGTCACACACTTTCTCTCACACACACACTGAAACACACAGATGAGATGTACAGTTGTGTAGATTGTGGCTCATTTAGATCTGGGCCGATGCAACGAGGCTTTTGGTAAAGCAGGCGTCGCGAGGCTGAGTGATGGGAATGTCAGGATTTGCATTTAAATTGGCGCCATTGTGTGTACAGGGCGGGGTGTATTCATAGGATGTGAAAGGGCTCTCCACTGCCAGACGCAATGCTCCGAGCATGATTACAGCAGATCGCTCTCCTCATGTTAATCGAGCTGCTGAATGTCCGGGATATTTCTGTGTATCTGCGCGCTCGTCGGTTTTATTCTAAGACACAAATAATAGAAAAAAAGATAAAGAGATACAGTAGATACGAGATGTATGAATGTCCATAAACTTTAGCACTCATTTTCTCATCTAGACGTTGTCACATCCTCACTATTCTTCCTTTCCCTCATCTTCTGACAGTTACTTTCATCATCCTTCAATCACGGCCGTGCCTGACCCTCTTCCTTGGCAGGCCCATAAAAGGAGAAAAACTGAAAAGGATTAGAGACTCAGACGAAGATGTTTGCGACTCATATGTACACATTACATCTCCGCAGCGTTTATGAGCTCTTCACCGACTGTTCCTGCCGAGAAGACTGCTCATTTTGAATTACGGGCAATTATTGTTTTATGATGCACAAGAGTCTTTGTGGGACAAAGAACAAAGAAGAGGAAAAAAAAACAGCCAAGCTGGAGTGTTTATGTCTTGCCACTTCCTAATTTCTCAAGCTGTTTTGACGGCATTATTCACTGCCACCACCGCTTGTTTTCGTTTAATTAAAGGAGAGTGACATCGCTCAGAAGTTTCTTCCATAATTTAGCAGATGCCTAAAACATGACAGAATGGAAGTATGATATTAAACGTGTCTGGCTCTCAGTGAAAGCCTCTTGGTGGGATCGAGGAGGGCTGAGCTGGCTAGTATCAGATCACTTCCATGTGCTGTTCCCTACATACACCACTGGATTAGAATGAGACCCCCCTTCCTCTCAATCAAGTGATGAGTGAATGTGACTTTGTATGCGTGTATTTATATGTCTATATGCGTGTGTGGTGACCCCTGGGTGCAGGCGGGCAGGTGAAGAGAGGTGTGCCGCCCAAGGAGAGATGAGCCATTAGAGATTGGCTTAAAGACGCCCCTGTAGTCTAGCAGAGTTCAAAAGCAGCTATTAATCATGATGGCGTGAGGACACACACACACACACAGACACACACACACAGAAAGGTGCTCATGGACTCACACTCTGACACCTGCATAAAGGATGGGTTCTGGTGGTGGAAAAGAGAGTAAGATGCACTCACATCTGCACAGTGGGAGAGAGAGTGAGAGATAGGACAGACGTACATTATCTATGTAATATATTGATACATAACTGTTCCAAGCAAAGTTTTAAAGTGCTTCAAAACTGAGAAAAATCAAGACTGAATACTGACTAAACTTGATAAAAGACCTATGACAGAGTGAACACTTTCCAGACATACAAATAAAACAAGTTTCGATTTAAAACGCTGAAATAAAAGCAGAGCAGTCTATATCACATAAACACGTATTTCACTGCTATTCTTTCTAAAATATGTTTTGTTTTTGTTTTGTTTTTTTTATCAAATTCCGACACATCCAACAAGCTTTTCTAACATGTCAAGGTCTACACAGAGAAAACATACAGCACTTGCTTGGTAACACAGTTAATGACAGCACACCTTCACCCTGCTGAAGAGTTATTCAGCAGGACACTGAAACACTAACAGCTCCGTGGCCTCTCACCTCTGATGGACACTACGTGGTCCACTTATTCTCCCGGATCAGTGCCCTGTACATACTCCACTTGACTATGACAGGCAAAGGAAAAACCTGAGTAACTGAGGGGAGAAACACAGCAACTTTTTCCTTTATCACCCATCTGTACATTAAAGCTACATTAACACGGAAATCCAAGAGTGAGGCGTGCCCACAAGAAATATTCTGCAAGAAATACATTATCATTCCCGTCCATACATTAACACACAATGGATTCCACGGCAGTGACTAAATGAGTGCTCAAAGCCGACGCGGGAAGCCTTTTTAGTAGTAAACATCTTCATTTTTGTCGACGCATAATTGAGAGCTTGCAATGCAATGATAAGCTGTAATTAAACTGCTTTAGTTCCCAGATTCATTACAGCACTTTGGAGTCGCCGCTTCCCTCTTGGAGGAATACTAATCGCAGTGCGAGCGCTCAGGAGAACCTGGGCACTCTGGTAGGGCTGATTGTCACCGTTTGTGGGTGAGAAAAATAAGAAAGGGCTTATAGTATACAGATGTTTGGGTGTTTTGAAGTCAGCTGAGAGCAGGAGGAGCAAAGAAAAGAAGGAAATATTTGTGATTTATTTTCTGCTGCAATTAGCCAGGCAGCAATCAGTCAAGAGCGGCTTCAAACGTGTGTGCTTGTGTTTGGGCATTTGTGTGAGCGACTGTGAACGTGTGCATGTGTATGCGTCTGCGAGTGTGTATTTCTGAAGGGGTGTATGTGGCTGTTAGGGCTGTGTTGTGACACATGTAAGGCAGGCTACAAATTGCCTGTCACAGCAAGTGCCTCTCACTAGGCGGATGGGGGAGTGACTCATTTTCTGAAGATGTGGATTCTTATTGACTGTGTGTGTGTGTGTGTGTGTGTGTGTGTGTGTGTGTGTGTGAGAGAGAGAGAGAGAGAGAGAGTTAGTGTGTGTGTGTGTGTAAGTGTCAGAGGGAAGTCAAAAGTGTGTAAAGACGCAGTCTGATTAGGCATCTGCTCTTTTGTGCCTCATACATATCAGTGGAGGGGCCTTTAAATCCAGCTATTTACATATGCATCAGTGTGTGTGTGTGTGTGTGTGTGTGTGTGTGTGTGTGTGTGTGTACATAAGCTTAATTAAGAAGGGTCCAAAAGCAAAACTCATATGCAAGGAAACCTGGATTTACCGTCACCTTTGATTGTTACAAAAAACACAGAGACACAGATTAAGATATACACTCTTCCCCTTCTTCCTCTTCCAGCCTCTGTTGCTTAATATCTGGCTTCAGGCCCAAACATTTTGACCTCACATTGGTGGAAAAGTGCAGAGAACTTGAAAATATCCATCTGCTACAGATCACTGCTCAAAAAGAAGTCTTTAAAGCATACTTCCCACCAACTCAACTTCAAACCCCTGTTTCAATTTATTTGAGGGTGGACATTTTTCTGGGCTCCCTCCTTTGGGCGGCAATGAAATGATTGGAAGCTATTAGGAGACAAGAGTCCATTTTGGGATCTTATTTTTCAAGGCCAACCAGCTTTTTTTTCTTCCCACTGGAGCCAGGGGTTATACTCCTCTCAACAAAAGTTGCATAAAAAGGATAGGCTTTGAGAGATAACTGACAAAAGCCTCCCATCCTCTCCCACTCTCCCTCTGGCCTCTCTATGCTCACGTTCCCTCCCCATCCTGCCTTCCCTCCCTTGTTACATCTCCAATCATTTCAGCCTCTTTACCTCTGACACAAACACATGTTTGCCATCCATTTGCAGAAAAATGGCAATCAAAGACTTGTTTTTTCCTCGCTTCCTCTCTCAGGCACGTTGCTCTGTTTACTTGTGCACAGTGTATTGAAGTCTTTTTTTAATGGCAAGAACAAGACAAGTATTCCTCATTCTCTCTTATCTTAACAGGCCTGATCTCGTCTTGTGTCAAGGAAAAGCCTGCACTCATGCATACGATCAACAACACGCTGTCCAACGTAAAAAGAAAAACATGTATACTGTATGAACCTGCACACCTTCACGATCACATTATCTCCTGTGAGCTCCAGCTGGCTGGATCCCTCAGCCTTAATTCAGTCTGTCAGGTTTTTAAGTATTAACACCTGGTACTGATGTTTAAAAAACATTATTTATCTGGGTAATACCTTTTGTTCTTAGATAAATTAGCAGGTTACCTAATCCTGCATGAACAGGAACAAACCTCTGCTCTCTTAAGCTTTTTCCATATATCCTCACCTGACTCGAGGTCCATCACGGAGAGGTTCCCGGTGAGTACGACCCCGGTTGGCCCCCTGCAAGGTGCGTCGGTTGGCAGTGGAGTAATCGGGCTCCAGCTCATATGGCTCCTCCTCTTCAGGGCCCAAACTGCGACGATCATCCTCCAAACCATATGGCTCAGGCTGGAAGCGCTCTGGCTGTGAGCGGTTCAGATCCACAGTGCTGCTACCCATAGGAACCTGGGGCTGGGCAACGTGGCCATAGTCATCCTTGCGAATAGGAAGCGTATAGCTGTTCTCTGGCCGGTAGCTGTTGGGCAGGTAGGGGTAGCGCGGCGGCCGGAAGTTAACGCCACGTGACAGGCTGCCGTAGTTGTCCGTCAAATCGGCGTAGCCATCATGCAGGCCATAGTGGCGAACGTACTGGCTCTCAGGCGTCTCGCCATATGAATCGTTGTAGGAGTTGTTGTAAGAGCGCGTCAGAGTGGAGGTTGCTTGAGGTGTGATGAAGCGGTCACCTCCATTCTTCATGTAGCGCCTGTCGATGGAGTCAGTGTAGCTGCCCAGTGGGGATGAGCCCTCAGGCAGGGGCAAGCCATCGGGGCCAAGGGGCACCTGACGCACTGTCCTTGTGGTCACCGTCTTCACCATCTTAGTCACCTGTGTTGAGGAAAACAGATACACCTGTCAGATATTAAAGAACACCTACCTACACCTACATCCAACTGACAAGTTATATTCAGGCTGCATACACACAGAAAACCATGCAGTCTATTACACAGAGGTTTATGCTTCTCTGGCTGTCAAATCAGGACACTGTGTTAGAACGTCACAAAGTAGAAGAGGCTGACAAATACACAGGGAAAAATAAATGCTAACTTTGATTCTTGGTGTCAAGATCTAATGTGGAGGAAAACTCATCCAATGAAGATCAATCTTATTAACTTTGCAGTTAGTTTTCAACCCTGGAGAAAAATGTGATGTTTCCACAAAATCATGAGTTCTTAAAGACTCAAGCATATACATAGGTGTTTTTGATGATGAAGTTGGTTGGGACTAATTTTTACCAATCATCAATCAAATTTAAATAATAGTAACAGAAACATGTACTGGCTTTTGTCAGGGAGGAGACTCTTATGCTTTGGAAGTGGATACTAACTGACCAGTATCCAGCTGTAAGACCTGTGTCTCCAATTAGTGTTAAATCATACAGTGGAAAAAATATGTACACATACATATACACAGAAACTGTCTGGGTCGACTAAGTCTCCTGGATTGTGCTGTAACTGAGCCATCTTGAAGTGCAACAGCTCCACTGGACCTTAAATCCTTTGTGTCCCCCAGGGGGGCGTAGCAGGGTAGCATCACACACTGGAGGACTGTAATGACCAGGCCTGCGTGCATCTACTCCTCACACTCACTTCAGCCTATAGCCGAGTAACTCTACTTCTCTGAGGTTGTCTGACTGGAGAATTGCAGACAGCAACTCCCCTCCCTCCCTGGGCTCTCCGCCCATACAGAAACCAATTTGCTGCCCAGTGAATTCTGCTGTGGCCAATAATTGGCTATTTTGTCTGCGGCTATAAATTCATCTTCGAAATTAATGAGGTTGATGAAAATTAATCATCGTCTGCAGGGGTGCAGGTCTGATGCAGTTCGTGTTGTGCCTGACAAGGTGTTGCAGAGAGGTTCATTCTCACTTGACGAGGTCAGACCGACAGGCTGAATTTCTTGGGGAACGGGGGAAAAAAAAAAAAAAAACGCTGCGCTCATTCCTGCCTCTAATGGCTTTAATTTTCGACACCAGTCCTCTTAATTGTAATACGCTTTCTTTATTTTCCCATCAAGGCCATAATTTTAATCAGGAGCAGGCAAAGGCAGGAAACAATATCAAGAAACCACAACGAAGAATTAACCCTCACTGTATAGGAGGGTGCCAAGAGGGTGCAAGGTGCAGAAAAGAACATACCACAAATCGGTTGTTCAACAACGAATCCTCATTAACTTGGTTGAAACAAATAGGAATCTTTACTGTCCTTGTTTCTTGATTACACCCTGACTGTGAGCTACATAACAAAGACTATTTTAGGAGCGCCAAGGTTCATTTCCATATTCAGAGTAATTACTGAGTAATTTACATTTGTTTCTGATGCCATTTTGCCTTGGCTTTTGCGCAGTTAAAAATAAAGAGCTCATTTGCTTGATTCACTTTAGCTAAAGCCTACGTATAACCTCAGAATAACAAGCTCACTTCCTCCCTCTTGATCCACAGTGGTACGCCATGGCAGAATGTTCTGATGTTCACATCATGGGCACACATTATGCTAGCTCTGGGCCTCAAGGGGACTACAGGGGTTACAGCTGAATGTCCTACCCTGCATGAAGCCATTACGTCGACATAATAAATGTCATGTTTATGAAATAACATTTTTAGTTTATTTTTTGACGTGCTTTATTGATTTTCCTGAGCAATATAGCTCCCCAAGGGGACCCCAGCCTTCCAGAGGGATAATAGTGTCAGAATGGTTTTATTCGTATCTGGTAATTTTGTCACCTTTTATTTACAGTATCATCATATTTTATTCTATTCTGCTCTGGCTGTCAGAGCTGGGATGGGAGCACGGCGAATACAGCTTCCTTGTACTAACTACTAACACAGCTTTTTAGGTGATTTGCAAGGGCTGCAAAGGGAACCATCACACAGGTTTCAAACACTCTTTGATGTATGCTCAAGTTCACAAGGCGTTAAACCGTCACGCAAGGGGAAGCGAGGGGAGGCAAGGGACCTGCGTTTCAGAGCAGCCTCTGAAATGTGCTGAAGCGGGATAAACAGGGCGAAAAGAGAATTGCTAAAATGGTGGAGAGCGTGAGTATGTGAGTGTGTGACTATGTGTACATGTAAAAAGTCACAACGGCACTGAAGAGTGTTTAGAGTAACCACAGGCAGTTAGACACAGGATTTAACTGTTTACCAAGCTGTTAAAAATGGAGGGAAAGGCAGCAGGCGTCAACCTGTCCACTTTACAGCACTGTAAGAGGTTTCACAACCTCTGCAGCATTCACTTTATTGAGAGCTTAAATGGACATGGTGGCCGGAGGTTAGTGGGAGAGGATGAGGTAGTAATTCAGGTTTTTAAGCAGCCTGTGGTCGTAAACCCAGTGATTCATTTTCAGGCCGTCCAGGCACATCAGTGAAGATGACAGATGTAGAAATTTTTAGTTTCTCCACAATCTTAGTGAATATATGTGGACCTCTTTAAAACATAATGTTAAAGGAACAGGCAGGCAGGGGGTGGGGGGAGAACACAGCAAAAATCACACAGGGATCGGCATCCTTAACCGGTTCTGTCTCGGACAGGGTGGGGGTCGAGATGGTCACCGGGGTGGGGGTCCGGGAGGCAGGCCTGGAATCCACTAACAAGTTATCAGTCACCATCACGGGGTGGTACGTGCGGCGGGTGATGGTTTTGACCACTTTGGTAACCTGGAGTTGGAGGGATGGGTGGGTAGCAATCTCAGCAAACTGCTTTAGACTACATATTGCACAGATGTACATCCACCCTGTTGTTTTAGCTCTGGAATGGCTTTGGAGTAATGACACACCAGAAACTGTTTTTGAAATCAGTTTGTAAAAAAAGTGTTTGTCTGAAATAAAGTAATGAATTCTGAGTAGAAAGCTTATGTTCTTTCTTTTCTGTTCAACAGCGACACCTCATTTCTCACAACAGCTGTACCTGATGTAACTACCATTTGGCATTTTTTTTGACAAGTTAAACTCAAGGTTGGCTCCCCAGTGTGTGCAGGGTAGTGAAAGTGCTTTTATTTGTTTGTGTGGTCTGAGGAAAGAGGAGGAATGCTGCTTTTAATGGCCTAACTGAGCTCTTCCTCCGACATGGTGTTCCATTCAGTGTGTCTGCCAGCACGAAAAGGGGGCTGGATGATCGCCAAAGGAAAGCATGGCATGCTGGGACAGGAGGACGGAGATGGATCTAATTGAGAGCGTACATGTGCTCGAACTCAAACAGGCACACAATGAGGTGGTCAGGGCCAATTCAGTTTGCGATGAATTGACTGAAAATGTAAATAGAATCTGGACTTTATCTGCTACTGAAAGGCCATTCATAGTGGTTTTCTGATTGTATTTTTTTTTTTTTTTAATTGAGTCTGTCAGCTGTAACTTACCTTGGACACCCCCCCTCACGCCACAAACACACACTTGAATGTACAACATGACTCCAGTCTCCAGTCTCTCATATACAGTGGCTCCGTCTTTATTCCAATCTTTCTGCTCATTTCCCAAATATTCCAACTGGTGATTCTGCTGATACTAAATCAGCCAGAAACATGTTTACTACCGAAAAAACTTTTTTGCCTGCAAATCAGGAAGATAGGAGAAGCTTCTGTGTTTCATCTTCCAGCAGTCAGATGGGGCATAACCATCAAGGGAAAGGAACGCGTTAGCATTAGACAGTATGGTAAGACTTCGGTTCAAAAGGACAGAAAAGCACATAAATAAAACGGCGTTGCTGCAAAATGACGAGAGAGATAGAAAAGGAGAGAGGCAGAAAAACAACACATGAAAGACAGTCAGAGGGAGGAGATGCAGAGAGGAAGAGGAGAGAGGGAAAGTGAGGAAGACACGTGGAGGGGTTCTTGGCGTAAATTCTCGCCTGGGTTTGGATCCATTTGCTGCCACAGAGACACTGGCTTCCACAAGTTCATCCTGAACATTAATCTGCTTTTCTCCTCAAAGTGGCTTCCAGAAAACACCCGATCCCTCCTCCCAGCAGGGTGGCAGGCCCTTAAAAAGAGTGTCCTTCCTCTTTCCTTCCTCAGCAGCGAGGCCCTTGCTTAGTGGGATGTAATTTAATGTTTTATTGCGTGTGCTCGTGTGTGTTACTCCTAAGAAGTTCTGTGTGTAAATGCACAAAATCATGTGGGTGTGAGTGAGTGTGTGTGGCCCATCCCCTTGCAGTAAACAGGCTGGAGGGCAATGGGCCTTCCCTGATGAGGGATTAGAGCAGGATTTTTAATTACAGTCTTGCAGTCCCCAGAGTAAGAGCTCCACACAGTGCTTTCCACTCCTCTGGAAGCCTACAACAGCAGCAGCAGCAGCTGACTGTAGCTACGTTTACATTCGAATCCCAAGCACAATGAGTAGCACACCTCACTTCTAAGATGGATTTTATCAAATGGAGATCTGGTGTGGATTCTGGAGGGAATTCTTCTCTGCGCACAGAGAGTGATGAATTCTAACTTTAAAGGTGAAATGCAGACCGTCTTCCAAAACGCAGTGAACAAGCACACACTGGAAACTTTTCAAAACCCCAACCAGACACTGAGACAGAGACGTTCTGGTCCGATGAGGGTTTATAGATGACCATGGTGATTCTGGTTAACATTTCATATAAAAAGCCAAATAACACAAAGCTACAGCCAGCCATAAAAACAAACCTAAAAAAATGTTTTAATGTTTTAATAAAGTCGCTTTATTTCCTGTCACAGGGATTTCGGATTTAATTGTGAAAATATAGCACAATTAAAAACTTTTCATCTTATATCGTAACATTCCTGTCGAGGTGTGTAGTGTGTTACTGGTGCTGGTCAGTGGTATTTAGTACCTCCTATAGTGTCAGTCAGGGATGTTTAAAGAGAAAGAAATAAAGAGACAGAAAGAAAATGTAAAAGAAATAAGAAAATAATTAATGAGTCTCATCCCAGGAGGTGGAAGCAGCAAGCGGTGACTTTATAGTACTTTAAAGTGTAGACTGGAGCATTATTTGGCTTGTGATGAAGCAGACTGTGTTGCACACTGCTGCTGTAGCCTGCGTGGGCACACATAAAATGGTGGCGTGGTGGGAAAAGCCATAGTGGTATAAAAGTCCACTCACCTTCACGTTAGTTGACATATCCTTACAGAAAAACAACAGAACATAGTAGAAGACAAATCAACAAAGGAGTTTTTAAGAAGCACCAAACTAGGAAAACGCCAGAGGAGTTGGCTCATAATAACACAATAATAAAATAAATCAAGCCATGAGAGGGAGATGAAACCACTTTGGGCTGTAGGATTATGGGATTTAGAGTTCTTAAAGATGGAAGTCTGGGAGTGGAGGTACAGTACTGTGCGGTTTAGAAGCAGTGATCTATAACCATAATTTGAAGCAATATTGAAATGGATCAAAGGGACTTTTTGGTTTTTTGCAGCTAAGAGCTTATTGAGATCCCTGTGCCACAACAACACAACTTTTCTGCAGTGTCTTGCTAATGTGTGACAGTAGGCACCAGCTCCATTCACAACAATAACATATGGACCATGAGTTTTACCTGCAGGTCAGATATAACTCTCTCTGTCTTTTTGCTTATTCCAAAGCTGAACATTTTTTAACAGCTAACACTGTCTAACATCAGTACAACATGAAAACAGCTGGTTAATTAAAAACCTATAAATACAGTAGGTTTGGGTGTAAACAAATCACTCTACAGCTCTATCCTCCTATGAACTGTAAGTAAGCTGAGTGCACCTTAGCATCTTACCTTGGTTTCTGTGCGCCGTGTGGTTCCGTCATCAGAGGTGACCACTGAGACGTGGGAGGTGGGGGTGCCAGGGTCCTCCTCTATGGTGACCGTCTCCTCCACCACCTCCTGCGGCTCCTGCATCATGGCCAGGGATGTGGCGTTACTGGGGCTCTGCTCCTGCACAGATAAAGAAGGAAACAACTTATACAATCAAAATTTGCTGGCTAGAGTTTTATATTCATTTGTTACGACAGCCAGGAAACAAAAAAACAGCACAACATCCAGGTAATCTTCCATCAGATATACGACAAGATGAAACTTTAATTGGGCCACTGCAGCAACAAATGATATTAGAATCCAGCAGAGAAAAGTAGAGCATAAATAAGAACATTGCAAATGAAGGGTATTAAATATAATGCCAACCATAATTTGCAATGAGACACTTCAGCTAGAGGGATGGAAAATGTGAAACACAGTACATGAATAATAATATGTGGCAAATAACAGCACTAAAATATACTGAGACAAGGCGATGAATTAAAATTGGTGTATAAATATATAAAGTAGCCATGAAAATCACTGCAGAAATAATAATGGTTCTAATCTAATATAACCACTGATTTAAACATTGACAATATTTTTAAAAATACATCAAGATTATATATTAAAAACTGTATACACATGGATTATAATAATGATTCACTTTGTCAAAGATCCAATCCATCCAAGCAGATATTTGTACTAACTGTGAGAAGGCCAAGCAGATTTTCATGTATACTGTCCAACTTTTCAAAAAGAAATTACATTTTAGAAAAAGGCTGTGCTGCCAGTCCCAGTCTAGGTACTGCAGGAGCCCTTGAGATGGCCCTCATCACAGCACATCCAGAGGCTGTGTTCAGACAATACTCTCTGCAGACAGAACAGCCCATATTGGACAGTTCTGCAAAAAACCCAGATTGTTTAATACTAATACCACATTTACTGCCACTGTTACTCCAGTGTTTTATCACACATGGCTTATACAGTATTATTCCTACAGTATTATGTTATGGTTAAGGTTAGGCAACTTAATGTGCAAAGTGTCATTACAGCATGTCTTCAAAGAAACCCAGCTCTCTGGACTCAAAGTGGGACACAATACAAACCCATTCACCACCCTGATCCCCACAGCCTTACTTGACACCTTGCTGCTTAACAAGACTAGGTTTCACAGGGCAAAGCTTAAAACAGCACTCGAAATAATGCATTTATAAGCACACACACACTCTTGACAATGCCTGTATAGTACACAAGAAGAAAACTATAAAGATATAGTTTTCCTAGTTTGTTTATGACAGTCCATGATTTATTTGGCCCTAATATTATATCCAAACACTGCAATGCAGGGTGGCTAGCAAGTCTTCACCTCTTGAGACTTCAAATTGAGTTGAAGCTTCTTTCAAGGCAAGCAAAAGCCCGGAGGACTGTTTTTGATTCACTTTTCATTGGGAGGCCATGAATTTGAAGAAAAAGTGTCCAAGGCCTAAGGATGAGAGCGAGTATAGAGTCCCCCATACTCCACCTGACCCTGTGTGAATGTGTGAGAAAAATGTGCTTCTCAGTGCATTTCCTGCTGATGTGAAATGATACGAAGGCAGTGGTCAGAGGTGCAACGCCCCGGCATGCCCAACTGCTGTGCATGAGTGTGACAAAATTACAGCTCTTGTGATGGAGAGGGGAAGGAAGACATATGAGGCAATCATTGACAACCAAAACAGCATGGAGCCAAGAGAGGAAGAGGAGATCGAAAGTAATGGAGAGGGCGGAGAGGGAAACGGCTGGAAGAGGATGGTGTGGTGGAATTGGGGGAAAAGGAGAAGCAGGGGGTTGTACACTTGTAGTCTAGGTACTGTAACTGACCTGAGGATTTCTTTCAGGCTGTTAAACATCATTTTTATTCTGTGCACTTCCTGTTCCCTCTACTGCCTGTGAGAAACATAATTTTACTCATAAACATGACAAAACAAGAACCAATTTTATGTTTGAAATGCAGTTTTTTTTAACTTCTTAACTTTTTGACCTATATTAATCTTAATCCAAAGTTAAAAGATCAAAGCTGTGAAAAACAAAAAAAGATCCCCCGCATTATCGCACCTATTTGAAAATTCACCTCACGTAGAAAATCGGTCAAAGCAACTTATCCAAGCCTATTAAAGACTATTTTTGTCCAGGCAATTACAGCAGGCTGCAGGCTGAGACAGAGTGGGGGCCAAGGAGAGAGCAAGAGAAAAAGTTTCAGTGTTGTTCTCCGCTGTGTTTTCTTGAAACACTACAAGCGATGCCTTATGGAAGAGGACTGTTTGTTTTCCTCACATCTTTGAAGATACTAACAAGAGAACAGTTTCCCATTGATTGGTCAGCTCCTCTCAGGCTTCAAAGCCTCACACCGTCCTCATTGATCTCCAGTCCTTCTTGCTGATCAGTCAAAAGTTTGCACTTTTTTCGTTGAGGGTCTTTTCCCCTAATCCCACAACTCTCCAGCCTCTCCGTGTCCCTGCTGGGAAGAAAACCTGGGCTCCTGTTTTGTGTATATGCCTTCATCTGCTTCAGCAGCACAAAGCAAATGAAAACTTTGTCCATTTACCTACTCCACTCTATCCAGCAGAGTCAATTAGCACTCTGAACTGAGCTGAGTTAGGTCATTACACTCGGAGAAAGGTCCCCAAGTCCCATTATTGGGGTTAATGGCTAGGAAGGCTATCTGCTGCATAGATAGAGGCACATTTATTTACACACAACCACTGCTGAGCTGAGGAAAAGATATTCTTTACTACTGACCTCAGGCTAAACATCACGACTCTGCTGGGAAGGGCCTTCTAATGGTATTCAGAAGAGGTCAGTGCTGATTAGTTGCCTCCAATCAACAACTTTGTTCTGTTCAATTATAAATGTGAATTACCTTTGTGACTCGGAGCCCAGTGGGGAAAACAACAGTGGATAACGTTCGAGTCTCTGAGTGTGTACAGTATCTATTCAAAAGACAAAAGTACAGTGTTTTTTCACTTTAATAACCAAAATAAGACTTTGTTCACACACAGAAATGCAAGGTCTGCCTGGGTCTCCTGCCACTTATTGGATGCCTGTTGTGATTTGACACACAATCCAGCTGCCTCTGAAGTTGTCCACTCCAACCCTGCCCCAACTGGTCACATGACAAAACAAGAACTTTTCCATTGAAATCATTTGAAATGAATTTGAATTTGAATCAGCTGAAAGCATTTCTCCTTAGTGTTTTTTCCTCTTTGTGAACGGAAACAACTGAATATTGTTAAAGAACGATAATACTTCACTAGGCATTAAATTAAGAGAATTAAGGTTAGTAATGCACGCCTGTATGCATGTGTTTCTAATTAAATGTATGGCATGATTTATCTCTTCCTCTGTGCAGGATGAGACAGATACCATGTGTATAAATTCTCCTATTCCACCACTTTGGCTCTCTGCAAATGAAATCTGGACAAATTAACTGTATTCCTTAGATGTTTCATTCCTTTGAAGGCTCACTGGGAGGACCCAGGTATGAGGCCATTGAAACTGGGATATGTAATAATAGCAGCACCATCCTACACTGGTTTAAAATCCATAGCAAAGCACTGGACAGAGAGGGAGGAGGGACTCTTAGAAGCTCACTGACAAACTGGCTTCTTGATCCAAGCTTAATGCTGTGTCTCTCATTCGCTTTCCCCCGCTCTCTCCCTCTCGTCTCTACGTGCGCTAAGTGAGAGACTGGAGTTGAACTTGACGTTACAGCCCCTAAATAAATGATTAAAAGCCGTCTGGCCGTGAGCTAGCATGGCTGTCTGCCGGTCCACGGGGAATACGAGGCTGATTCGCAGTTGAGGAGACTCAGGAAAATATACCCTTTAGTCAAGGGCGGGAGAAGTGGAGCACAGTGAGTTAATGGCTGATTTCAGAGAGATGAATGATAAAGTGGCAGAAGGGTACAAGAGAGAATGTGACAAGGGAGAGAGAGGAAGTTCGCACATGCAAATCTTGTGGAAATGGGTTGTATTAGCCAGTGGAATAACAGTGACGCCTAAGGTTGGATAGTTGAGCTTATGCTAAAAGCTACACCAGGATTCCCTGAGCAGAGCATTTCAATGCACCTGTTCCCTGGAACCAAACCATGGATGTATTGAACAGAATCCCATGAATATGTGAAAGCATGTCTCAGCAAGAGTCGGATAAACAGGATTAAAAACATATTAAGAACACCTGGTAAAGAATCAAAACACAAATGCTTTTATAAACCCAGGCAAGCCTATCTGTTAAGGATAAAAAAAAAAACCCATAACCATAGGGTTCCTGAGTAAATAACAAAGCAACAAAGCAAAGTTTCTTGCTTCATCTAAAAAGCCTTGCCAAGAGCTGGACCCAGCTTCTGATGAGGAGAATGGAGCTTGCTAGAGCTTTGCCTGTTAAATCTCTCCTGTTCGTCCAGTGGTAGCAGAGAAGCTGAGGTGTCAAACAGAAAGGGATTTGGCTCTGAAGGAGGCCTACGGATTTGTACAACCTGCACTTCATTCAGTCAGGAGCTGTTGGCTCTGACTAGCAGTATGAGGAAGAGAGTTTGGTGGATAATGAAATCTCACCTCTCTGATCAGTGCCTAGACACTGGCTGACTCCTGAGCAGCTTGGAGTGTGCTTATAGCTGTGCTATACTAAGAAAATAAAATGTTATTGCTACTTTTGCTAAAAAGCATTAAACTACAGAAAAGCATTGTGTATATAACAGGCCAAGAATGAAAAAAGATTTAAGAAGTCAAACTCTTCCATAACTCAACAACGTCCAACACGATCAGTGCCTCCAAAAAACAATACCCTTGACAAGAGCCCTTAAGCAATCTCCTGCAGAGTATATTTCATTACAATAGATCATGCAGGGACACACAGCTCCTTAAGAGCAACTAATCTCAACTGTAAGGAATCACTGTGCTGAGAAGAGAAAAGGAAGGAGGAAGATGGGGAATACAAAAGCAGGAGATGAAGTGATACAGCGGTGTCAATTAGCAGCGGCCTGCTATCTGCCATCAATCCACACCCATTCATCATCAGCGTTCAATAAGCTGCTCAGTGTTGTCTGAGGATGCAGAGATAGAGTAAAATGATGGAAAAGGAGAGAGAGTACGCAGATAAGGGACTTCCCTTCCCCCGGGACAGAATCACAACAAGAAAACTTCAGGTGGAGTTAAGAGAATGAGTCATCGGTAACATGAAGGAACTAAACGATATTAGGGCTCTACAGATTTTGAATGCTGCTGACTGAACTGTCCTTAGCATGAGTATACGCTGATCTCTGATCTATGAACATACATTTTCTGATGTACTGTCAATCATTGTTTATTCAAACATTAGACAATATTTTAATTAAGAAAACTTGATACGTTGTTGATACGATAAGTTATGTTATGTGATAAGTTAAATTATTATGTTAAATGGCAAAAAAGGGTTGTTTCCTGTCTACAGTGTCACTATCTAATAAAGACAGAGTTAGACCAAGCTATCGAAAATATCATTGGTACTAAAACCGCATAGCATAGTGAGGGTTGGGTTCCAATATGTTCCAGTGTGAAACCTAATTTCCGCATCCATAACAGAACAGTGTGCTTTTTAATACCTTAGCTTGGGGAATACGAACATGTTTTTCTGAAAACCCCTTTTTTATTTAACAAAAGAAGTTCTTAAGTGTAATTTAGCTGCAAATACTCATCATTAGATACATTTTCTGCTTTCTAGCATTTCCCAGACCTTCAATAAGGTTCCCCTCCACCCGAGCATCCACCTGTAAGCTGAGTGTAAGTTCCCCTTAGGAAGTTATCACTGTGAGTGCTGTTTAGTTTGGTGGGGAGGGGTGAAGTCACAGTCTATACATCAAATATCAGCATATTCACATAATAATCCATTTGATGTGAGTTTGATGACTTGAATAAAATCCAGTCTACGACAGGAATTGTTTGATCACAAAATGATTAAAGTACAGCAGGAACCTGATCAGACAGTTATGATACCAGGTGCTAGGAACACCCTTCAGTCAGTACCAAAAATGTCCTGAGCTTCAATACCCAGACTCACATATAGTATAATAATAATTGGGTTCAGTCTCTAGGTTGCAAATATCCACCTTTAAAAGTTAGATATTTTTTAAATTGAGCATACCTTTTAAAACTACGTGAGGAGTCAAAAGCGATAGTGAAAGCCTGAGATGATTCCTATGAACAGCACCACATTTCCTCTTGTCAGTTATTGCAGATGTGTATGAGGACATGCTCAGTCTGAATCTGACCCTTGTGCAGTGACTAACAGGATTTCACTGCAGAGACATGCCAGCAATCATTACATGGATCTTACACAAATAATCCTTCGGCAAAGATCGGCTGGCCAACCTTGGGTCGTCCAGTTTCCAATCAGCCCCTTCTGTTTCAACCACCTGCCCTCTCGGCAGCTCTCCACAGCGAAAAATCACATGATGAGAGAGTGAGGGAGAAAGCAGGAGCGTGTGAGAGACTAGTGCACTAGGGTGACCCGTAAAAAAACAAAAGTGAACTGTGGCCGTGTGATCCAAACATCCAGCCAAAACAAGGCTTGTTTGTGGGATGCTGCAGAGGCAGAAGGGAAGTCAAGTAGAGGAAGGGGAACTAGAGAGGCTGACAATGCATGGCACAAGCCCAAAACAGCATGCTCTCCCAGGGTAAAAAAGCATTCAGTCACATCCAAGGCCAGCCAGGAAGGTCTCATCTCAGTTACAGCCAGAACAGAGGTCCCAGCTCTCTGGAAAGACTGGACGTCCAACTGACCTGGTGCTGGGATGTGTGGTGGTGATCTTTGTGTATTTGTGCATGCTTCAGTTCTAAATATCCTTCTAGTCAACAGCGTTAAGGGGTAAAGCACACACAAGCACACACAAATAACTGTAGGGGAGAGGGCTAAAGCCCTGACGATGCAGCTGGGAATGATGGGTCCTTAAACTCTCCGTCTCTGGCGACTGATCCTGGGCCAAATCTGGGCTTCTCTCCCTCTCTCATCTCTTTCACGCTTGGCCTGCTGGTTTCAGACGCCTCCATCATTTCCCACCCTAGTACAGCTTTTTCTGCCTCTTCCCAGAAGCCCCCAACTTCTCCCCTCCCTACACCACCCTCCATCTATGTGCCCTTTTGTTCCTTTGCACCAGCGCCTAGAGACAGGACAAAACTTGGGTTAGCCCGACCGGTTGACAGGCTCAATCCTTCAAGGACAGAGGCCACCTCCAAGTCTCACATCCAACCGCTCAGCCAAAAAAAACCCTGCAGCGAAAGCTTGATTGCTTCCTGACAAGGTATGGCAACCACATTTTCCCTGAGAACCTTAACTATCTAGCGACAGATGGAAACCCCAGGTCGAACCTCGGCGACACTCGACACCACCTTAATCTCTGTAAAGACTGATATTTCCATTCAAATTGCCCAGGAGGTGTTTTGAAACCTTCTGTAATTTCTTACATATGCCATCAATTACACAATGTACACACAAACACGCTTGCACACATGGAGTCACATACCACATATGTTTTCCTCACAATACAAGGCCTGAACTCAGATTAGAAGTCAAACATGCAGAAAGTCACCCTCAACATGGAAGCTGGAGCAGCGGGAAGATAAATAAGTTTGTTTAGATTTTCAGTAAGTAGCCAAAGAGACAGAGAGGGGAGGAGGATAATAAATAAAAAACAAAAGGAAGGAGAAACCACTTGGAGTCAGTAGAGTAAAACTAAAACAATGAGCCTCGGAGAGGGGTCAGCCTCATGGCCGGGGTTTGATTATTTGGACAGCGGGTGTGGCCATGAGAGAGAGAGGAAAAGAAGAATTCAGTGCTGCAGAGGCAAATTAGCGGTAGCTCGCTGCGGTCGACGGGTGGTGGGCGGGGTGCGGGGTGGTGGTGGGTTTACCGTGATGGCGTAATTCCGGATTCCCGGAGGGTGGGTTGTTTGCAGTGCCCCTCCCCTCAGCCTCTGGATCACTGTCAGCATGACTCTGTCAGAGGACTGGTGATGGGAGGGGTGGATTTCAGTGCACGGAGGAGGATGTGAGACAGGCTTTGCCAGAAGCTCAGTTCATGTGAGGTCTACTGGAGATTTAGGGAGCTGGAAAGGGGACATATGTTCCACTTCCTGTCAGGCTACCAGTGAAACACTTATTGTCCCCCTGACACCCTTTCTCCAAAAACTGTCTGCATGTGCAGCCGCAGGGTCTCCCATTTAGCAGAAATTTAGCCCCCCCTGCTTCCATCTCTGGTTTTCTTTCTGTCTTTCTTGTATAGAAAACAGTAAAGCCTGGGGCAGTTATAATGGAGGACTACTAACAGGCTTAGCAGGGTGCTCTTACTATTTTAGTAAAAATACTAAATGTCCTCATTTGGGACCTAGGTGGAGGGGTGCGTGGGGGGTTCTCCACAAGAAGAGGGCAGGATATCATCAAAACAGCATATTTCTTAGGCTAAGCTAAGAGTTCTCAAACTGTTTTATGTCATGAATTCCAAAACTGACCCAACGAACCTGTTCGGCAAAAAATTTATATCAGTGCTTTTATACTGATTTACTTCCAAACTGTATAAATGTCTACACTGCCCCTCAGGAAGTAATAGAAGTGAGACTGAAACCCGTGACTGCATTCACTGTAAAGCATTCTCTAGTTAGGCCATTTTGGACTAAATTAAACTACTCCTCACGTTGATAGGAAACCCCCCAAAAACTACTACTGAAGAAGCCCCCCAAGGCACCTCCGCCATCACCAGAAGTCCGCTCTGAAAAACCGTTGCTGACACAGATAACACCTTGCAGAGCTAATGCCGTCCATCATAGTAACTGCGACTGCTTTTCAAATATGTACTCAGTCAAACGTGATTAACCCCCCGCTGGGGACATTTTTACGGCCTTGTGCCACCGCATGGTAAAAGATTGGGCTCATTTTGCAGGCAATGGTATGGCGTCAGAGCCCCAGGCAGAGGACGAGCCACGGGGACTGAGCCGATGGAGAAGTCCCTGCCAATTTACCGCTAACCTTCAACGGGTCGTGAGATAAGGTGAAGCTGTATGTCTATGTGTCTCGTAAAGGAGCCATTGTGCAGTTGGATAAATCTATCAGGAGGCTTGAGCTACAGCCCAGTTGCTTTATTTGTTATTCTCTCTCTCTGTCAGATGAAAAGAAATGTGATATTACATCCACTCTGCCCCGCTCTGATCAGAACGCCTCGTGTAATGCATGTGTGTGTGTGAGTACTTAAACAGGTGTGCACAGGAGCAAACATCAGGTCAATGCAGCTCCCTCCCACTCTGAGTGCTTCCATGCGCAACAGACAAATGGGCAAGTAGATCTTTTCAACATTGACTGATTTATTCCAGGAGCGTTTGCCTGTTTGTACCCCTTTGATCAACCTGTTGTTAATTCATGTGTTACACAGTGTTCTCTGTGAAGCGCTTTGCAACTGTGTTTTAAAGACTGCAGATACAAAATGGAAGGCCAATAAAAACACAGACATTTCTGTGTGATAGACAAAGTACACCAAATAATACTAATCACATTAACATACACCAGAGTATTGTTCAATCACAGTATGTAATTAACTGTGGAGTAGACTATGTTGACAAGCCAAATAACAGTGTCATTAATTAAAAAGTAAATGAAACCATTAACTCAGTAAAGAATGTCCATCACAATTTCCCAGACACTTTACTCCTTGACATTGCTTGTTTAGTTTTTCAGCCAAAAGATACGATAAAATTTACAATTATATCAATACAGAAAACTAGAAAAGGAAACAAACAAGCTGGAACCAGTGAACATTTGGCCTGACTTAAACAACTCATCAAACAATTATCAAAATTGTTCATTCTGAATTTATTGTAGAGTAATTCATCAATTAACAGACCAATTGTTTCATTGCTCATATCTGTCTTAGCCTCCTCATATATATACTATGTTAGATATTCCCTCCTCCATGTTGTTAATGACTGAGGGCTGGAGCAGTCCTCTACACAAACACAATCCCTCAGAGTCAGAGCAGGTTGGAGCCAGGGCTTACTGTTGAACACAACCACAGATCAGAAATCTGTGGGTCAACCAGAGTACGCAGACACCATGCCCTCCACATCACTCCAAAACAAAGACAGAGCTCTCACTGCTCTCGCAACATTGGAAGTGAAAAACACTGAGTCTGAATCTGCACAAAAAAAAATCATGACAAGGTTCATAATACTATTAAACGTAATTGAGAGGGAGAGAAAGGCATTCCACCAAATCTGCATATAATATATTCCACTGCCTCCAGAAGAGGTAAACAGGGCTAAATTGGATCTGAACAGAATCTGTATTGGTTTGCTACAGATGACATTGTCTTGCAGTTAAGATTTTTAATCAGAGATTAATAGTGCCACAAAAAACAACAGCTCATTTACAAGCTAATGGAAACAAGTCTACCTGATTTCCTGTGAATATTGAGTAGGGGATAAAAATGCAGAGACAATAGACACAGCCCTCGTTCTGGTGCTGTGTGCCTATGCGTATATCTGTGTGTGAGGCTCAGCGAGAAAGAGAGAGTCTTTTAAGCTCACTTTCAAAGCTCCAAGCTGATCATGAATATTTAAAACTACGCAGATATCTGAAATATAGTTGTGGTACCGTGCCTCTCTTTTTTTTTTTTGCATGCTAAATTAGCAAAGACTACATTTTCAGCAAGAACCGTGGTATAAAAATAAATAGCATCTTTGAAGCTGCTGCTCATTCACTATGAAGTATGGTTTTCATACCAAACATCTGTTGGATGAATTAAAAAATATCATCATAACTGCATTTGAATGATCAGGAGAGGACTCCAGAGTATATGTTATGAATGCAGCGTAAAGCCTTTTGGCTGGATCCACACTGAAAAGGTACCTGCTGCACTACTGCATAAGAAGGATGAGCAAGTGGATGGGTTAGGGTGAAAGTTTCTTTCTTTATTTATTTATTTGGATTGGCCGGGCAGGGCAACTTTGAAACTCACCTAATGTCTAACAGAGTGATTGCCAGGCACTGGAGAACTCCCCACAGCGTTAGAAATGAAACGGACATCTCCTTCTTCCACTTAAATGTTAGCACTTCTTAAATTTCATTTCTGTATCATGCACTATTCATGCTCTGGGCCTGTGTTGTGTTGCTCTGCAGGTGGTTGGGAGGAAGAGGAGGATGCAGATGAAATATGGATTATCTCCTCTCAGTATCTGGCTAAGCCCCACTTTGCTGGCACCGCTGCTTTTCAATGTAGCTCCCCTCCCACTCAGCCAGCCAGCTGCAGGCCAAGCATCTGTCTGCTAACCCCCCGCCCAGTCTTTAATCAAGCAAACACACATAAACATCTCTATCCATCTCCCCCCATGATGAAACACACACACCCCCCAACCTCCTGCATCAACTGTGGCTGTTCTGTGCAACAGGAAATGCTGACTTCTGAAGATTTAGGTATCCAGTAAACAGGATCTTGACCTAAAAGAGCCGTTAGCTGAGAGAGGAGTGATGAGAACCCACAGACTCCAAACTGTCCTATTAACAGACAGGTCAGGGTAGTTTGGATGACAGATATCATCCAAACCCTGGTGAAGACATGACTCCCTACAGGAAGGAAATCTCTGCCCAGCCCTTCAGACTCCTCTGGGACATCAGCCAGAGCTGCTCCTAATCCTAAACCCACACAGCTCTACAGAGTCATTCATTTTGCAGTGTTTCCTTCACACAGACTTTACTTGGGCGGGTCGCCCAGGTATATTAACAGCTGCCAAAGTATATCTGGACACTCATTTAAGCAATTTTAAAAAAAATACTAATTTTACCATCTGAAGGAACAACGCCATCCACGATCGATTAACTACTGGAAAATCTCCTCTCACTCTACCCTCTTCAATTGCACGGTTGGCCATCATTCACATCAGTAAAAATAGCACTGCACTCACCAAGTTAGCTGCTGAGTTGTGTGAATGCATCAACATTACTAAGCAGATGCTGGACATGGAAGGAAACACAAGCAGTCAGACGGTCGTTTAGACTTTGAACAAACCCTCAGACAAACTTATCTGGACAAGAGAATCAAGGCAAATGGTAAAGTTAATTCCATGTATTACAGTTTACAGACCGACTTACTGGTTCAACTTGGACTGACTGACTGTACTTGCCATATTTGTGCACACACACACAGTTTTCATGTGCGATGAGGGACTATTACCAAGATTTCGGATGCAGTGACTCTCATTTTTACTTTCAAATAAAGCAGTTTAGAAAATAGTGTTGTGTTCCCAGATCTCAGCAGTTATTTTGGTGAGAAACGATAGTCAAAACTATGAAAATAACACCCAAGTTGAAGTCAGATTTATTTATTTATAGATCAAAGGTGCTGGAAATCTGTTCAAGATTGTTCCAGCCCACCTAAACCCCTGCCTTTAAGGATAAAGCATATTTTATTTTTTATTTTATTATTTGAAGAGACAAGCAAAGAGTCACTTTTCAAATTATTTTCTTTGTCGTTTAATCTGCTGATGACTTTCTCAACTACTTTCTTGATTAATTGATTAATTGTCAATAATTAATCGATTATGGCCTATTAAACTTAAAAAGGGGAAAACTGCCCACCAAAATATCCCTGAGCCAAAGGTAACATCACTGAATCTCTTGTTTTGCCAACAGTCCAAAACTAAAAGATATTTAATTTATATAGAATTATATTGGTTTTGTCATTTTTGCTTGAAAAATGACTGAACTGACTAATCGATTATCAAAACAGTTGCCAATTAATTAACTAATCGATTAATCAACTAATCGATCTACTTAAGATGTATGACGTACAGTGGATTGAACTGAAGGCTGTTAATGTTTGAACCACGAAGCTGTATTGTGCTAAGAGCTCAACATACTTTATAAATGGGGAGTTCTCAGAGTTTTGTGTTACAGACCCTCATTTGCTTCATTCTGTCAGACCAATTTGCAAAGGTTGGACACTGCCCATTAGGGAATTACCATTGTAAAAAGTGAAATACATGATTATAAGACTTAATCTTACACAAACTCTACTGTGGATAATTTGGAGTGAGGGATGGAAACCTTAAACTATTGCTCATTTTTGCTGGGGACACTGCAGAACCTCCTAAAAGACCTTTGGGGATCCCAGCAGTCCACTTTGTGATAGATCCACACCACAACTATTTTAACCTAGAGGAACATGGATAATGTCAAAGCAATTACATAAAGAACAACAGTCATCATCGTGCACTTCAGTGAGCGGTGCCTCAGGCTCGTCCATAACCTGAAGACTGCAACTGCAACAGCAGCTGATTGAGCCACTGCGCCTCCCTGTCTACAGCTGTGATTATCAGGAACACTGAGGAGCTTGTGTGTTTTTGTCTCTGTCAGACAGAGGATGTCCGCTGTGAGCCAGCCATCTGATTATCTGCAATTCTGATGCCGTGCAGCCACTCCAAATCAGTTTAGCCTCATCTGCCTCTATTAACTGACAAAAATATGGGTACTTTCCAGAGCTGATGACCAAGGCTGTTTGGCAAACTTGATGAAACCAGAGACCTGGAAACAGTATGTTACTCACACTAGTGTATTTGTGTTTGGAAGCATTCAGATTTATTTATGAACTTGCTGTATGGGCCTCTTCCAATCCAAATCATCCACTAAAGTTCTTCTAAATGACACCCTTAACCTAACATTTGAAGTGGATAAGTATCATATGATAAAAGGCACAGTGCTCCAACCTAAAACCCCATTGTGAATATGAAACAGTCATTATGCAAATTCAGCTGATACTAATGTACACAGAGTGGACAGATAGACAATAACCTTACCCTCAGGTACTTGTTTATCTTATTTTAATGGTCAGTGGTATGTTGCTGGCACAGCGTTATGAACAGTGTGGGAGCTGGGCAAACTGTACGCAGACGGGAAGGAAACACGGGTGCTTGTCGCTTTCCTGCTGTCTGCCCACTGTGGAATCCAGCCCCACCCTGGCAGTCTAAATCCATGAAAGGGGGCGGGCAGGGGGTAACTGGCACAGTTCTGCAGAACTTACACGACACTGTCATTCTCATTATTATAATTATGGAAAAACAAACAAACAAAAAAGAAAAACAGGAACAGAAAGAGATAATCCACAGTCTCAGAGAAACAGTGATGTTCTGCAGAAATACATTAGTTTGCTACTGTTGCAGTGGAAATCTAGTCAATGGTTCATTACCCAATAACATAAGCAAATAATTTAGCATCTAAACAAAACAAAATGTCTGTGGAAAAGCAATTCAGCTTTGTACTGTAAGCCAAATTCAGAGGCTGAAAAAAGAAAGTAAACTCCTCAGAACATAGTATGATGTGTTGTGTACTGACCCACTGAGACAGCCCTGACAAACATGTCAGGTCTCCTGTAAGAAAGCAAACTTTAATGAGCATCCCCCTCTGACTTCCAGTGTATAGCCAGGGCAGAGGTTTAGTGAGGCCACACCATCCGGGACGCTACCTCTGCTATTACCTTTGCACCAGCTGGCAGGAGCTGCTTTGTGTGTGTGTGTGTGTGTGTGTGTGTGTGTGTGTGTGTGTGTGTGTGTGTGTGTGTGTGTGTGTGTGT
>JBBMJY010000024.1:20944398-20963719 GCA_037833715.1 Toxotes lorentzi | reverse complement strand
GTGTGTGTGTGTGTGTGTGTGTGTGTGTGTGTGTGTGTGTGTGTGTGTGTGTGTGTGTGTTTGTGTGTGTGTGTACATTTCTTAGGCGAGCAGAGGCCCACGCTCTGGCCCACACAGAGAGTGGAGTCCACTCAAGGGGGAGCAGGCCTCTGTGTGATGGCTTAAAATAGAGTGGAGGGTGTGAGATGACTGCAGCCAGACCGAGTTTGTGGAGAGCTTTTGTCAGGAGGGGGGTTTCAGAGGAGGAGGAGGAGGAGGGAGGGGCTGCATTCAACAGCTCTCACTGCTGTGCAATGAGTTCTGCAGCATGTAAGTGGAGTCCAAAAATAACTCACTACAATGTTGGATCCAAATCCACATACATTTACTGTGTAGACCCAAATAAACTGGAAAATCTCTCCAAACAGCATCTATAATCAGACACTAACTTTTTCTAATAAAGCAAGAATCATCAGAGTGTTTAAGGTGTGTTAGCAGCTCTTTAAAGTTGGGTGAGGCAGATTTCACTACAACATTTACAGCCCAAGACTCCTCAAGCTGCTGAGTAAAATCAAGCCACACTGGAACAATTTGCCTACTAAGACTTTATGATTATTATTATTATTATTATAGTCATAAAAACATGCACTTGTGGTCACAGAGAAACATCCTCCATATCAGAGATGGACAAGGCTGGCCGGTCAAGTTCTAATTTTTAATGAAAGTCTAAATATCTAACACACTAATGCTCTCTCTCACTAAATGTTTCTTTCAGCTGCAGCCAAACAGAACGGCAATCCTCACACACAGCCGTGCACCTGAGCACATTACAACACAGGCACACACACACGCACCCCTGCTACAGTAGTTTTATTTGCGAGTTTAAAAAAAAATTACAGTGGACAGTGACAGCCTTTTCCAATAATCCTCCAGGAGAGAGAGCTGTAAGAAGCCAGCTCTGGCTAAGGAAAAGCAGGCACACAATCGAAAGCAAATCTTTCTCTGGGAAAACAGAATATAACCACAGGGCTTTTTGTCAGCTTTACACTGCAAGAAAAGAGGCAGATATGCAAGTTTCTCAAAAGGTCCTTGTCAGCTTTTCACACAGGATTGCAGAGGTTACAAAAGCACTGCGTATGAACTGACTTGGAGGGCTGGACCGACACCAGCAGCAATAACTACAATGCACGCTAACATCCTGTGCTTTTGTGGCTTTAGCATTTTGTCCTCTTCCTTTATGCTTCAACCGGAGTGTGAACTTCATGCACAAAGATCTGCTCTGTGACACACTGCAAACCCAGTGAAACGACACTGCACACTGACATATTGTATTCTTGACTTTTTCTGTCATACATCAACTCATGATGTAAATGAAAAACAGTTATTGGTGAAGATACAAAGATAAATCACTGGCCTTGTATAAAAAAATCTGCGTGACTGTCAATGGATAGTTTTCCTGTTTATAAACAATTGAGGATGTGCCTGAAGTGGGGGGTAGAAACCTCACTGTAAGCCATGATAAGCTGATTTCTTTGAAAGTTAATTCTCATCTAAACCACACAACCACACAAGTGAGTAGGCTTGCCATTAGAGCCGACAGGCAGTGTTTTAGCCCAACACCTGATGTCTCAGTTCTGCATCAGCTCAGCCATGCAGGTGGTTCCTTAATCACAACAGGTTCATGTTTGACAGCTGAGTTTGGAACATGGAAAGCAGGACAACCCTGATGCTACGGGGACTCACGACATCTCCGCAACCTGAGACATCCCTAGATTTCACTGCAATTACTCTGAGCATCTGCACACGATCCAGACTGCAGCCACCTCAGCGCAGTGGAGCATCGGTCTCTCACTGAGACCGGCAGAGCTGCGAGCCTGGTCCCTCTGCCACAGCAATTTCAACAAATAAATAAGATGTGTAACAACTGTTTCACTTCTAATTCAGCACTCCAGATGCACCCTCATTTCATTAGGCTGAAATTCTGACAGAGACAAAGAGAAACAAGATAGGGCCATAAGCATTGCGTGCCAGGGAGTGGTTATATAGATAGCAGGCAGGCACCATCCAATAACAAAATGAACACTCAATCTTATTTTGGATCCCTGGAAGCATTGAGGTTGTGTTTTTCTCTTCAATCGAAGCAGATTTTTATCTAACCACTAAACTGCTGTGAACAGATCGACTGCTCGCTAGAATGCCCCAGTCATGGTGAATATTTCATATGAAGCCTATTGTTGTCTGCCCCACTGGGGCCTCAGCAAATGGCCCAATGAGGGAGAAAACACTGGAGTGGATTCCACAGACCAAAGCCCATTAGTCCACTGGCCTCAGGAAGGAACTAGGCAATATCTCAAAATGATGAAAACAACTTTTTCAGGCCAGTGATGCAGTGGACAAAGACTGAAGACGGATGATATCTGAAGACCTTGGCTAAACCTGTGGAATGTATCAAACAGGGAACAGCCTGTTCCACATTATGATTCAAGGATGCAAAGAGAAAGTGTACGTGACACCCCCACAGATGATTCTCCACACACTGGGGAAGGAAAACAATGACTCTCACTGTTTATGCATTTACTTACTGTGTCATGTAATGAGAAGCCAACAGACCCCCATCCTGAAAGCCTCAAAAACACAACCCCGAGAAATATTTCCTCCAGATTTGATGCCCACACGAATTGTCAACATCTCACAACAAGAGTGAGGCTGTATCATAAAGTGCAGTCATCTGCGCTGACTCGAGGCAGAACCACAAACAGAGGCCGTATCTGACTGTTCCACAGGAAAGGAACGCTGTAATGTTTTTTCAAAAAACACATAATGATAATAACGATAATGAAACCACAAGAAATGCTGCATGTTGCTAAAAAACTGAAGAGAAGCTATTTTAACAACTACAAACTAAACACATGCTCACTTTCAAAATTCTAGTTTCAAAGTAGTAAAAAGGAAGTAAAAACATTTTTACATGGTTACACCATCCATTGTTCTGACCCGTTCCACGCCACTTAAAATCTCAGTCACAGTCATCAGCTGAGAAAAATGATGTCAAACTACAGACGAGAGCATCAGTTAGTCTGGGAGCCAGACGGTCTAGAATCACCAGCAGCTAATTAACGAATTAGTGAAGGACCCCTCAGAACAACAGCAAAGCCGCTAAACTGCCTGGATGCCGGGTAATGCACTACATGTCGTGTACAATGATATCTGCACATGACTACTTTACTTCAGCACACGAGACCACTTGGGTGTATTCCAGAGAGCAGGTTTAGTGAAAACTCTGGGTTTGTTGACCTTGAGATTAGAGGGACTCTTCAGTAGTAACTCACTCTGTGAACTTTAACTTATCGGAGTTTCTCTCTGTCTCCAGATCACGAAAAATGATGGAACAGTTCCTGAGATATCAAATGTCCACTAGGTCTGAACGATTTTAGGAAAAGATCTATTTGCGATTTTTCTGGCAGATATTGCGATTTCGATTTGATTTACCGTTTTCTTCAAATCACGCTTCAGTGCGATATTCACAATGTACAGTAACATTTACAAACATGACAGAAAATTACATCATACCATTAAAACATTAAATGCCATTAATGTAAGAATGAAAACTAAAGTTAAGAACTGATTTCAAATGTATTTAAGAAACATGCATGTACATTCTACAAAGTCCTCGACCAGTGGCAGTTATTTTTCGATGCTGGCTAGATTTTTCACCGGAACTTTTTCCTCATGCAAATGCCTGTGGTGATTTTTCAAGTGCTGGTTTAATTGGTAGTGTTTCCGCTGGATGTTGCAACTTTAGCGCGACAGGTTTTGCACAGTGCCTGTTTCTGGAGAACGTCTGCAGCCTCAAACCCGAAATACTCCCAAATGACCGACGTGCTGTTTTTCTTTGGGATTAAATCCTGTAACTCTGCTTCTGCTCCAGCTGAAGCTATTTCACAAATGAAGGAGCAGGTGGAGCAGGTTATACTGATTGCGTTAGCGTCACCTGTCCACGAGCAGCATGCCGCTTCTGATTGGTGAGCTTGGCAGGTAGGGAGACAGCATGTATGTGTAAAATAGTTGACACAGCAGATCCTGGGTCAGTCAGGAGCACTGCAAAAAAACGCAGCTTTGGCGATCACATGATCACGTTGTCTGAAATCGCAATTTCGATCAGAAAACGATAAATCGTTCAGCCCAAATGTCCACCCCTACTTAATAACACTGTGACGCTGTGGAGACAACTGTCAGGTTGTCAGTCAGTTCAAAAACGTGTACCGTACATGACTGTAGTAATCACTGTAAATTAATTAAAAAATCTTTAGACACATAAGTAGCTCATCTATGAATAATCATTTTTCATGTTGATTGGCCCTGCTGATAGAATTTTCCTATGACTGATATCATGCCACACTGGAGAGACATCATGTTATTTTTAGTGCAGCTAAAAAGGTTTAACAAACCGTAGGACAGCTTTATCATCCATTAAGGAAATTCAAGTCTGTTAAACAATGAATGAGTGGACTGTGCTGAATAAAATGTAATAGTGTTAACTTATTGACTCTGTTCTCCAACTCAGGCTTTTTTGCTGCTGTGTTTTTTAAAGTTAAATGTGGACTGTTACACATTCATATTTCTAGCTTCACTGGCACTGAAAGGCTGTTTTGTTTTTTGTTTTGTTTTTTTGGAGCTCCACTGATGGCTTTTTTCTCACCTTGCAAACTCTTAACCCAGAGTGACACAAAGTTGACTGAATTAAATCTGATCAGCTGTTCTGGAACTGAAAACTCTGAGCTTCCCCACTCAGCATTGGTCAACTCAGTTCAGGATTAAGTTCTGTGTTAAATGTGCTTTCTGGAACAGGCCCCTTATCAGCCAAGGCCAAAAGTCAGAAACCCTACCAGCACTCCCAACTCTGCCCTGCTTTGGTCCATATCTTCCCTGCAACAACCTAAAGAGGAGTGTCCCAAAAACAACAACACAGACAGAGTGATTTCTTCTGTGTGTGCATGTGTGTGTTTCAAAAGTCAAAGTGCTACAGGAGTGCTACAAATGGCACTCCCACACTGCACGCCAAAAGAGAAGCCACGTGGGGAGCGGACTACTATTTTCTCCTGAAAAACAAGGGCTTCAAATTCCTAACATGTTGTGGAGATTAGAGAGCAATTCGGTGGAATTCCGAGCCCCATATGGTGACAAGGTGCTCACATCTCCCCCTATTAGAGGTCTGCTTTCCTTGCCAGGAGCTCCAGCACTTGTTCTAAAGCCAAAATAAAGATTAAGCAACAGAGGGAGGCCAGCAGCGTGTAGTGCAATAATGCTCATTTCAGTCCGAGTGGTTAAAGCTCCTCTCATCGGCTGCTCCAAATGTAGGCCCTGGACTGTAAAGAGGTAAGGGAGGGTGGATTTGGGGGGTCGGAGGGGGGGGCATGGATCATGACTCATTTGAGGTATTAGACCACTGCTGTTCCAGTCTCCCAAATCACCTCTATAGACTTGCAGGACAGCACACAATGAGTCAGCCCTTGGACACTGTCAATGAAAAGATGGTGGAATTCCCAGTCGAATCGAAAGGAATCGAGGGAATAAGAAATAAGCTCCCATTATGCAAATCTCTGGAGTTTTACAGGAAAAGCTCCTCCCTCACTGCGAGCCACACAGGACCTTTTACTTGTGTGAATGCTCAGCAATGTCGAAGACAATTGGCCGCTATGACTGAGTGTTTACTGAGACTGCTTACTGGTGTATAGAAGCATCGGTAATGGCATCAACAAAACAAACCCCCATTGAGGTTTTTCTGGAGTGACATCAAAACAAATTCTCTGCACATCCAGCTTGAATTAGGTTGTCACACTCTGAGAAATTAGTCTCTGTAACTGTCTGAGTGCATGGCTGTCGCATTTCATCACAGCTGTTGTTTCACAAGACCAGCCTGGCGACACACGCAAAAACAGACCCAGCAAACATTAACATAAAATGCCATCTCTGCTGGATCCTGGTTTGACATCAGCCGGCCTAAAAGAAGCATGAAAGAGATATCATTCCTTCGGGCCACAGCCTCCTGAGTGAAGTCACCAAACCAAAGCAGTTTGTTGCATCATCTAGGCTGCCCTGCTTGTTCAAGTCGGGATATTAGAGGGAGAAAACACAGCGCTGACTGATTGGGACTCCAACAGCCCCATTAGTGAGGCACGTTCCAGAGGCATGCAACAATTAAGGCAGCTCTGCCTGCCAGGAAGGACTGAAAGATCCATGGGCAGCCAAATGCTCATCATTCAAAGCAGCCAAGGCGAAACCCCGAGCCAAAAGATGTAACTTCAAGAGAGAAAGATATCCATACAAAGATAAATATAAAACTGATATTGTCTGCAGTCATTTTGCTGCACATTCATTATAGCTTCATTATGAAACATGTTCAGAGGCAACCCAAAAACACTGTTCTAATTCCACTGGAAAGAAAACTGTACTTGGACCATATTCGGACAAATTGGACTTGCTGTGATAGCAGTGAGAAATGAGCATCCAACTTTTAAATATACATGGCAAAGACAGATGGAAAAGTTCCTGAATAAATCACCAGGGAAGCATTAATCCAGTATGCAAGTATCTTATATCATTTTTTAACTTTTCCATGTCCACAGGGATCAGAAACGTGTCTACTAGCAGCGATGGTTAAGTCCGCCTGTGGCAGATTTCTCCCGGACTCACAAGCTCCTCTGAGAGCGAACAGGAGCTTCAGCACTACAGAGAGGCTGACCCACTTCAGAACCTCACTGCACAATACTGCAGTGCTGCCGCCAGCAAAGTTCACAAACGCACTGCCAAATATACATGGTACACAGGAATTCACATGTAGAAGCTTCTGTAATGTTCGCACAGCATCCACACACACAGCACAATCACAGAAACACACAGACTCAGTATGGTAAACATACCAAAGAAACCTAGTTTCTCCTTCCTGCAGTCTTCAGCTCCTCCCTGGAGAGGTTATCTGCAATGAAAAGGCAGGGAAAGTTTTCCTCTGCAGCACCTGCTCGAGACACTGCAAACCTCTGCACCCCTCAAACCCCAAAACAGGGAAAGAGGAGCATAATATGCCTAAGCTTGACTTTGACACAAACCTCTGTGAGTTTGTGTGCTGCAAACTGGCACCATATAGTAAAGGTTTGGGAATCCATGCACTCAGGAAGAAAGCATTTTCAAAGTACTTTGGACTTTTCAGGGTGCACAGCTGTGGCAGAGCAGAGGAAGGAGCGTTCGGCCAAGAGGGAAAGTTAATTAGGTTTGTTGGTGTGTGCTGGAGAGAAGACAGGAGGCTTGTTTGCCACAGTCACCGGAGTACAGCACAACAGCAGCAGCTTGTGGCTTCGGGGCTCCAAGGTCGGAGGGCGAGGGACATCATGCCAGTCTTGCTGCCTGCAAGCCTCAGATTGCAGAGTGTGGATAGAGGCCTGTAATTTCAGATCGGTCTCTGTGCACGTGCCCACTGTGATTTCCACACCACAATGTGGCAGGGGACACAATAGCTTTCCCTTTGAAGACCAGCCCACATATTTAGTCCCACATATCTCAGCCCTTGATGAAATGACCATATTTCAGAGATTGGTTGAAATAATTCTGGCAATTTGTCATCACTAATACAGCAGAACATGAACATATCTGGATTCCTAATTTGTAAAACTGTAGCAAAACAAAAAAGTAATTAATTACTAAAGGCTGAAATCCACAACGTTTTTAATCAATATATCAGAGTACTAGTGAAACGCTGAAAGTGATGATTTGGAAGGTCACACAGAGTTGGTTGAAATTGCCAAAGCTGTTTTACTTATTAATCATGGAAATAATACTGTATTCTGTATTCTCAATCATGCTATCCAGTGGGTAACGTTGGGCTTTATCTCGATATACTAGATACTCTGAGATAATAGAAATTTTTCAGTTATAGGAAGCAGTCCCTTTGGTATCACTGCTGGAAGGTAATTTCTGTGTCAGTGTCATTATGTTCATTGATTTCTCAGGTATTTAATACAGTGACTCTTTCCAACTTTCCAATTTGATTATTTTATCTATTACCAGTAAATTGAATTTACAGAGAATGTGTTACATTGTGACGTGATCAACCGAGTGAGCGCCTTGTGACGGGGCACCTGAGGGACTTGGTTGAATGGATGAAAAACATCGAATTTATCACAGTCACTCCCTACTGTACCTGGGCTACTTCATCTGTCTGTATGGAGCATCCGATGTGTCGCTCCAAGGCAACAGTACATGACATTGCCATTGTGTCTTGCACTCAAGTCCACAGAACTGAAATAAATTTTCAATCCCCCTTAAAGTTTTTCCCTTTCTGTAGAAAGTACCAACTGAGTTCATTTCTGCAGGTAATCATAGAAGGTAGTAAAGCACTCAGCGCACTTCACTTTCATCACCATCAGTAGTAAAAGACCATAATGAGGCCTTGTTAAAGTCACAACATGAGCGGCGTGAGAACATGAGGGATCGAGGGAAGGGCGCACTCAGCCTGGTCTCCCATGACTTCTGGCTCACCGGTAAGTGACGGATCTGCACTGCACAAGGGGGGCATTGATACATGCTCTGCTGGCCGGTTACAGACACCAGCAGCCTTAATTAGCACCAGTATTTCAGGGACACCATGTTTGAAAGACTGTGGATAAGCGACACAGGGAAAATAGCGGAGGTGGGTTATGGCTTGGAGCGGAGTGAGGAATGAGTGCTCCCATCTGAGCATTTGAGTCTGGAATGTAGCTGCTCCATGACCCCAAAAACACTCCCTGTGTTCCCTTGTGGCCTGAACAACAGAGGCTGCAGCTGGCCACTCCTTCACAGGGACGTACTCAACCCCACCCCCACGAAGACACACACACTCAAAGCCAGATTCAATGGAGACAGAGCACAAAACAGGCAAAGAGTGGGTTTTATTGGATTAAGCCTCTCTTAACTGTACTAGAATATGATGGAAAGAATTTGGGAACTCAAGGAGGTCTGTGTCAACAGGCCCTGTTTGCTTAACTCTGAAATCTTTGCAGGGGTTAGTGCACTGTTCTCCACACATCTTAAAACCGAGGAGGTGAAGAAGAAAAAAATGAGCCTTATTACAGCTCCTGACCAACCAGGGTGTTAAACCGAGACCCCCTTTGAATCTCCAAGGATCCAGGAAAGCGATTTGGTAACCAACGGCAACTTAGAACAGCCATGGGGAAATAAATACCCATGAGAGTGTAATGGTTATGGCAGCCAAAGGTCCAGTTAGGAAAACATAGGCTGTGATCCTTCAGCACTGGGTGTCTTTTAGTGGCAATGTACTTGCACTATCAATCTTCAGAGCTGTTTTTTTTCTTCCACAATGTCTACAACATTGACAGCAGCTGATGTGCTGAGGTTGGAGTTATTTATGCCACTGTAAGTAGTAAGTAAAAGCACAAATAATATTGGAAAATGAGGTGTTCTAAAGACTCAGTAGCTAATGCATCTGCACCATCAGGTCTTGACTGTCCTCTCAGACACTGACACTCTCCCAGTGCATTATTGTTTAATAAAGCAAAAATGTCATGTAGGCTGCTACATGTAGAATATTTCATCAAAATATTATTTAAAAATTCATTCTGAAAGCAGAGTACTATCGCTGTAAAAATGGGACCGCTATTGAGAAAATTGGTTTATTTTGTTTTGCTTTCTCAGTGTGCACTCTGTGTCCCAGAGAATGATTTCCCTCTAATCCTGCAGGGTTGAGTTACAGCATAAAGAAAGTAATTTGTGCTGCGTTTCATGTCTATTGGCCTGCGATTCAATTCTGACACAACCTTTTCTCTCCAACTTTCAGCTGCCCCCTCTTCAGAAAAAGAACACACAGCTACGATGTCCGTATTACCAAACTAAAAGCTTGCTTGGCCGGAGCAACGGGACACTGGCAGCTCTAAAAGCCTACACCACAGGGCCAGGATTGTACACTCTCCAACCCAGTGTAGAGTGTTAAGTACAGCACCTTCCACTGAAGGCTGGCACCTGTCCCTCCATATCCGCAGACCTGGCTGGCACAGATCAACACTGCACCACGCTCCACTTCACAGCCTATTAGACATTCCAAACAAATTAAATATGAGAGGGTGCGATGGGCCGAGATGGTATTTCGTGGAGCCCCAGCAGCCAGTGCAGGCCATGCATGCGGTAGAGGTTCATTAGACAACTCAATAGAGCCATGTGGAATGTGCAAGGAGGCGCATCACTCCATTGTTCACCAGTGGCTCCTCTGGGAATGGGCTAAGCACATATCAAGAGAAGATGAGGAGATGAGTAACAATGCTGTGCCGTCACGTGTAATGGCATATGACAGCCAGCCCAGAGTCTGGATGCCTCTATTGTAGAAATCGTTGAACTGTACATACTGTTGTCTGCGAGGATAACTGGCAGCACGGAAAACGCCAGCAACTCGTTTATCTTTCTCATTTTAAGAGGTTCTGTTCCTGGTTTGGCTGAACTCTTGCCACTGGTTAGCATAGTGTTTGTGTGCAGGCGGGGTCGGGGGCCGGAGCTGCGGCTGCGTGTAGCAAGGGCCATTGTAGCCCCGGGGCCGGTCAGCTTACAGTGGTTTGGACTTTCCCTCTCCCTCTTTACTCCTCTATCATTCTCTTTTATTTTTCTGGCTGGACCAAAGCCATCAGCAGTTACAGCAACTATTATGTGTTGCGAGGTTCAGAGCAGCATTCTAATGAAGTGCTGGACCTCATCAGCGCACTTCAACCGCCAGCGGGTCAGTAACGGCCGGTCCTCACTTCACACTCCCTACAGGCTCTGTGACTGAGCCCTGAGTAAGCAAAACATGGACCTACTGTGGTTAGGATGCATGCTGGTTTTTCAGATCCAATGGGCCAATATGAGCCTTTTGCTAAAAAAAGAAAAAAGATTCAATATAATGTCTACATTGCAATCATTCACAACTTATTTCACAGCATCTGCTGATAGATGTGCTCTTATGTGATCAAAAAACAAAAACAGAATTAGCATGCTGAAATTAATGAATACACAGCTGGTCACAGGTGTATGCCTCATCCAACCAATCCTCACACATAGATTTACTGAAGTAATTTTTCTCCACTCTGATTTGACATTTATCACTGTTACTGTCTGTTTCTATGGTTGGTAGCCTCAAACAAAAAACAAAAAATATGTTTGTCTTCAGCTGGTTTTTCAAACCCCCAGTGACTGTGATGACTCCTTACAGCAGCTGAACTCAATAGACCGAAGATGCCTCATGCAAACTCCTCGCACTGCCACATGTCAGAGTAATCTGAATGGTGGGCCGGCACCGATAGAGCCCTACTAAAGAGCTGTCAGAGGGAATCATTAATCCCAAAAGGCAGCATGAGACAGATGGTACGATGATGGAGGATCGATGCTCTCGCATCCCGACTCCTTCCAGCGGCCGACTCAGACACAGGAAGTGGGCTAATCCCTCAAAAGAAAGTTCCAGACTAAACACGCAAGAGGAGCCTGAGCTGTCTCCCACTCCCCCTGCCCCCACGACTGCACTGCATGTGCTGCCCATTACAATGTGGATGGTACTAGAGGGGGTTAATAAGAGAAAGGGAGAAGTAGGGGTGTTCCTGCGTTTCTGGTTGAGGGAAGCTTTATGAGGACTTTGACCTTCCCCCTCAGGGCCCCACAGAGGTCCCCAGCTGCAGGACAGAGGGGGTGGAGACTATATGAACTATACTTGACTGTCAAAGAAGTCCCATTTCTTTTGAAAAGACCCCAGAAGTAGATCCCTCTCTGACTGAAGGTCTGGGTGGCAGTGGGAACACAGGAAGACTGGGAAAAGGGAGGAATAAGAAAAAAGAACTTCCAATAGACAGTCCTCATGGACTCCTGACAGCCTTATGTTCCATTCAAGATGATCTGCACATATCATATTAATTAATCCACTAATCCTATGAGCTGTTTATGTTCCTGCAGTCCATCTGATGCACTTGAATGATTGTTTTCTTCCCCCGGCGGAAATTAAATCTGTACTATCAATTTTATACTGAGACAGTTACAGTGCAGTCTGGCTGTCGGGCAGGGTCAAATTCAGCCACAGCTCCTCTATACATCAACGCTCACACTGCCAGCTGTTTTTCTTTGCTACAGATGCTGAGAAAATGGGAATTTGCAGCCCATGGTGTCATCAATCACCAGCTTTAAGGATCACCAGGGTCCTTATTTGTCCACGGTGCTGCCCAAAGAACTGTCACCTCTGCAACTTTAACCACAGTCCCTACTGGAAAGCCAATTACAGTGCTGACACATGCAAACACACACACACACACACAAAAAAAAAAAAATACCCACCGGAAATTTTGCACATACACATGCATGCACACAAACACACACCCACACTTCTTTTTAGTCAATGCAGATCTGGGTCATTAAAAAGTCAGTTTCTTCTTCTGTGACCAGTGATCTCCGTCCACTCCTGTATACACCTGCTTTTAATCTATTCACTAACTCTATACTTATTAGATATATACATTATTAGCACTGCCACCATCTTAGGGCAGCATCAGTAATAATCAGACCCTACTGATCATGGTTTCATGCTAACGGGAGTGATGTTTATATCTCTTAAATTAGAGCATCAGGTTGTGTAATAACCAAACTGTTGCTATTATGTAATCACACCACCATGGGGATATGAGATTATCATGTAAATATTGCCACTATAATAATTACAGCCTTGATCTGGCTGCAAGCGCAACTTAATTTAAAGTGTAATCAGTTCTGCTCCCCTGGCTTTCTGGTCAGCCTCTATCGCAATGTGACGGAGCTGCTTCTGCTTTCTCTGGGGCAAGCAGCTTTCTTATCTACCCGATCAAACACATGGTTGATCGGGATCTTGTTGCTGGCTTCCCGCAGCCCAGATAGGAAGGTGTTTATTGGACACAGTCAGGGAAACCATGAATCCCACTCCCTTATAAAAAGGGCTCCCCTGTCTGTGGCCTGCAGACAAATAGTGAGTAAATAAGCTGGGGATCCAATTGATGTTCCCCCGTAGCCTCTAGCGTGTGTGTGCGTTTGTGTGAGTGTGCGTGCGTTTGTGTACTGAAGGGAGAGTGGACACCGTGTCTACACCTCACCTCTGGGGGATTTACAGTACTTGACAGCCAAAAAGCCATTAAGAAGTTAATTGCACAAAATGTAACCCAGGGAAGGTGGACTTGGGACTTGGAGGACTTCTACTACTAAGTTGTCTATCCTCACACACTTCTAAGTCTGGTTTCGTTTTTTTTAATAGACTCAATAATTGAAATGGGGGCAGTTCTGCACAGGATGCCATCTACCTGTGTCTGGCCTGTAAGTACTGTCATTCTCACTCGGCCCTTTGGTGACAATGATACAAACTATCGATTCATTTTTTAAAGAAAAGATCGTTCAGACCCTCCAAAGCCACTACAGTCCCCGAGTGTCTGATGAGGACAGTTCAGACGAGGAATCAGCAGGTCATCTACTCTTTCCTACAGGATTGACTCACACAGATTATCTGGCTGAGATATTGCAAAGAAAGGAACAGAGTGTATTGTATGCACTGCTCTTGGTTTGGTCCAGCATTTGCAGGGAAAAATAAGTTTGCCGACTCAAACTTTAAACATGAAACACTCGTAAAGCACAACTACACCATGAAGAAATAATCTATGAAGGGACAGATACACTGATAAAGTAAAGGACATGACTATTTATTACCAAAGCATTTATCAGTAGTACAGTTAATGTAATTTGTGCTGATGCTAAAATATTCAGAAGGGAGCACCAGTGCCACTAGAGGAAAAAGTTAGTCTGGATCCCTGTGCATGCATACAGGCTTCATACTGTACACAGCGTGCACTTACTTCTGATAGCAGGCACACTGTAAAGCTGAATGGGTAAAAAGAAAAAAGACAACAACAGCTCCAGCAAGATAATAAGATGCCATCTCATTAATTTGCTGCTTTTTCTCCCCAGTGCTGTTTCCAAACATCCAAACAACATCATACAAGCAGTATGAAAGAATCCGTCTCCAGCAGCCCCCTCCAGTCTTCCAATTTACTGACACTCACCTTTTTTTTTTAATTCCATCACTGCAATGATGAAAGCTGAGAGAGCATTATGGTTCTCACCAGTGGTCAGACAGTGAGTGAACGACTGCAGGCCTGCATTGGTCACACTGTCAAATGTGTTTGGACAGGAGACAGGGGAAGCCGAGGCAGACAGGAGGGGTGGGATGGGTCTGTGGTGCCAAGGGTCGAGTGGCACAGACCCCCTACAGCTCCGCAGAACACAACCACAGAGTAAACACCAAAAACCTGGGGGTGTGTTCATATGAGCCACATCAAGATCATACAGTGTACTATGTATAGTAATGTGTAATACTTGCTGGGGTCAAATGGCATTTGCACATATTTCTTAGTGTTTGTTTAAACCCATTTGGCAGACACATGTCTGGTATAGTGTTACATCAGGAGGTTTCAAATCAAGTAAACAAAACTGTCTTTCAAAAAATAACTATCATAACTGTACCATAGATCATTCACATTATACAGCACAAAGTAAGGGTGCAATTATTAGTCTCCGTTTTTTTTTATTAATTTATTTAGATCTGATTAGTTGACAACTATGCTGACAACTAGTTGCCAAATCGATTAGTCTACTCCAGAACTGGTCTTAATGACTGCAGGCAGAGAACAAGCAAAAATACTCAGGAGGAAGGAACACTTTCACAATTATTAAGCAAAGTCACTACGTCTTCTTCATGCTACTACATTTAATCAATTACTCAATTAAAAGAAAACGAAAATACTTTTTTTGATAAATGATTACTGGTCTATGTTGAGGACCCTTGGTTCCTCAGTTCTGAGTAATTGTGATTATTTTTAACCAATTTTATACAAAACAGTTGGTAGATTAATCAATAATGAAAATAATCAGCAGTTGTAGTCTCAAACAGTTTAATTGCTTTCTCTAAAACAAGAAGTTTCCAGAGCACAAAGTGACACAAATTCAATCTGACTGTTTTGTCAGATGAATAGTCCAAAGTTTTTTTTATAATTATATAAACCAGTGGAAAGCAGCATATCCTCACATCTGAAAAGCTGGAACCAGCAAATATTTGCTTTATTATCTGAGGATAGTGGTAATGCCTGCCCAGGTAATGAAAGCACTGATATTGAGAATGACAAGTTCTAAGAATCTGCAAACATACTAAGCAAATATGCCGTGATGCACTCTCCACAGCTATTGACCGCTCATATGTTTCCGGTCATTGGCATTATTCTTGTGTGACCTCCACTCCTCAAACAATGCCACTCCTCATGCTCTAAATGTCTTCTAATATTGATTTGCACATCTTCTGCAGTCACACAAGAGGAGCCTGAGGAAAGGAATGGAAAAGAATACACAAGGATGGTCGCGAAGTCATACAAAAACACCCCCGCAGCAAAAAAAAAAAAAAAAAAAAACAAGATGGAGACAAGTTTGACGGCTTTTTAATTTCGGTAAGAAATCAAACAGCATCAGAGAGGGGGGAATGCTCAGCTGCTGCAGCTGAAAGCCCCGCTAGCTGTCAGGAATCTGGCAGTAACCCACAGTCTGAAGACAAGACATTCTTTAGTCTTTGGCTGAATCACTGATGAATTATTTTGTTATTCAGACGGGTCCTTCTAGCTCACGGAGTAAAAGTAAAGTCATTTTTTTGATAGACCTTGGCAAGATGATGACTGCTGGATTATTCATAATGTTTTCCTTTCTCCTTCACGACGAATCTGTTCTTCTATATTTCATGAACAGAAGATGCTATGGCCTCTGCAGCTACATTCGGAGGGTTCGGGCGCTACCCTGCTGGTGTAAAGTTCTAAAATAAAAGCTAGTTTATATTTAACTCAGAAGTGGTCTGGAGCAGACTGCCCCACTAAATTGAGGGCTACGCAGTAATCTGCAGTGGGCTAAAACTCATTTACTGTAAGCTCTACTGCAACATTAAGATTAGGGTCAAGGCAGAGCAGCATTTCTCTCATCTCCACAATGCTATCAACATTCTCTTGACAATAAAAACTGATTTCAAGCCAATGGATACACTGAGGGACATGCACAGTATAGTATGGAGCAAACTGAACTCATGCTCTATGGTGTTCTTAAATTCCCAAAAGCCACAACAGAGCCAGAAGGAGAATGACAAAAAAAAAAAACAACAACATGGACACTGAAATTGATCTATCTATGGCTCAAGTGTGACTTGGACACACATGTTGACCCTTCTTCCCCCTCAGCACTGCCCAAGCAGGTGCTTCTTAGCTGTGGAATGTTGAATGTTGAGCTGAAAAGGTCACGCCACGATGCCGGCCTGCCCCGAAGTATGCCAACTATCTCAGTCCTACGGGGGGTCACGGTCTCTGACCCATTTTGGGATGCGTTTGGAGAGGACGTGCTCTCAGGTTGTGAACATGCATTTCATCCCTTTCACATAATCCAGACCAAAAGATTCCAACGGACGACTTTTGCCCTGCCTTTGATCCATCACGCCACACTTGGAGTACAGCCCTCAAACTTATCAAAACCAAGGGATAGAGAGAGCAAAGAGTGTGTGAGGGAGAAATGAGCCTCTCTTTTTGGCAGAGCCTCCGCAAGTTATCAGCTGGCACCCATCCGGGGGGGCCAACTGTTAACGTATTATTATCAGAGCAACGTGGAGAGCTGACAGAATGCTTTTGTCTGCCAGACAGAGGTTTGGTAACTCCACCCCTCTCAGCCCGGCGGAGGAGAGCAGTGCTGATGAGAGGTTGACCTTATTCAATCAGATTTTTTTTTCCTCCACTTCCCTTTTCTCTTTTTGGATATCTGTCTTCCTTTTTAGTGCATCTGAGCGCTGCCAAGCTCGGCGGGGAAAAGAGCGTTGTGATGGTGTAGGCTGCCTGTGGATGCGCTTCAAACACAGGGAACACTTCCAATAATGTATGCACATCATGCCCTGGTACGTACACACCCACACAGACACAGTTACACACACTCGCAAGAGCTAACAAAAGCACATTCCTGCGGTATCTGTGCAAGTAAAAGACAAAAGGGTTTAATGCCATGTCTCTCACACAACGGGCACACTACGGCTCGGGCTATAAATCTTGTCCCAGGCTCATTCAGAGCCTCACAGGCGATGATCAGGGACAAACTTTCAATACTTCACCGCTTGTCCCATGATCACACCAGTCATTCTATAGGTGGTACAGACATGTGTGAGCCCCTGAATGTGTCAGGGAACTCATAAGTCACAGCACTGCTTAACTGCAAGGCAACCCCCTCCACCCCCCCTCCCCCCACCCCCCAACACACACACACACAGGACCACCACTAAACATATCTCATGGACATGACTATTTACAGCATTAAATGGTCAGTAAGTGGTGTGAGTACTTGCTTCTTACTGTATCTGATGTCATGTAGCAGCCTGTACACATGTAAGCATACCACATATACAAATACACACAGACCACATCCATATGTGCGCAAACATTACAGACACACACACACACTATCATCCTGAAGGACATCGATTAATCTGAGAATCACTGCTCCCATACATTAAAACTGGATGGAGAAAAAAACTGCTTCATACAGGACACGAAGAATGTTGTCCCAGGATAAAAATGAGAAGTACGCAACAAAATCCAAACAACGACGAATCAATTAGGTGGAGGGGAAAGACAAGAAGAGTCAGACAGGCTGAAGATACGATGAGAGGAGAGAGAGGAGACCGGCGGGCACAGCAACACTAACCTGTTTCACTTCAGCAGGCATGGTCCAAAATCCCCGCTTCGTTCCCGAAAAAAAATAAAAACCTCCCGGGGAAACGTGTGACAACTATTTCCACCTCTCGGAAAAGTTCTCCTTTCCCTCCTCTCCTCCTCTCGTCTCCTCACGTTTTCCTTGTCTATTTACGTTGACTTTTCTCTCTGTGAGCGCAGAGGCAGCAGCTCAGACACAGGCAGCCATCCTCTACTCAGCTGAGTCGAGTCAGACCGAGTTAGACAGAGAAATACAGGAAGTGAGGCGGCGTGGCTTTCAAAATAAGAGCGCAAAGACTACACACGCTGGCAAAATACAGTTTTCAGGATGTGTCGCTGACAAAAAGAATGGTCAAATTTGAAAACAGCCAGAAAAAAACTATTTACTATTCAGGTTGTAGGCTGAGACTATGTTGAAACAAGAGAAAATGGTATGATAATATATTGAGGTTTTACAAAGATCCCAAATGCAAAACACTTGTTTTACAGGCTAACCCAGCAAAAGAAGCTACATATCAAGGTACTTACATGCCATATAGTACATAATGCAGTAATTAATATTACATCCAATGTAAGTAAAATTAATATACAATAAAAGGGTTTGTTACAGTTTAGAAATGTCTGTTTAATATTGAATGGCATGCTTTTAGAGACAGGATTTCTTATTCATTATTGTAATGCCAATAAAACTCCAGAATGGTTGGACCTCTTCACAATGTGTCTCTTGAGAGACATGTATGAGTGTTTTATTGTGAAAGCCAACATTATCATATTTTATTATTTACTTTTCTACAATTGAGAGTGTAAGTCAGAGTCGTTCTCCAGTGACATAATGCACCTTTTGTTATAGATATGTGTATCAGCTGTGATACACATATGTATAACAAATAAGATAATATAGTATAGCTATAATAAATAGTATGTATTACTCTTTAAAGAGTAACAACTGCAATTTCTTAAACATATATGTGTTGTGCTGTACTGGACAACAGGCATTTCCTTAGAAAAACATGAGAATGTGGCCTATACTAAGCAAGAGGACCTTGGATTCAAGTGTACCACGCTCAGTGGCAGTATGGCTGATTATTTCCAGGAGGAAGCATGTATTTTTGCATAGGGCATGGAAGCTGAATGACTGACAAATATGAGTTGTTTTTTTCTGTTGCTTTTGTTTCTGCTTTTGTTTTTTGGAAAAACAGTAATGCTTTTAATTTGAAAGTAAGATCACTTTACATCCAGTGTAATTCTGGCGTTCTCAAGCTGGTTTGACACAAAAAGGACCCTGCTTTCTAGTTTTTAGAGATGCTGTATGCTGTATGGATGCATGGAATAGACAGGGGGCACAGGAAATCATTCCCCCTGCACAACCGCCCCTCTCTAATGAAAGCAGGAATCCAAAAAAAAAAGGGGAACGGAGCTGAACTGAAATGTGCACACACACACACACACACACACACACACACACACACACACACACACACACACACACACACAAACAACAAAAAAGTTAGCCAGAGAGAGAACAAAAAAGAGGGGGAAAGAGGGAAAGAGGAGGT
>JBBMJY010000024.1:20905347-20943919 GCA_037833715.1 Toxotes lorentzi | reverse complement strand
GGGAGAGAGGGAAAGAGGAGGTGTGGGGAGAGAGAGGAGGGGGCCTATATAGGCAGCAGAAGGGGATGGAGAGGCTCTCTCTCTCTCTCTCTCTCTCTCTCTCTCTCTCTCTCTCTCTCTCTCTCAATGGGTCTATGTCTCTCACTCTATCTCTGGCATCTTAGTGGGGTGGAACCAGCTCCCTCTATGCACTCCAGCTGCGTCTGTCTGTCAGCCCGTCAGCCCCTCCTCCTTGTTGGCATAGACAGAGAGAGACGAGGAAAAAGAGGAGGAACAGGGGGGAACAGGGGCTCACACACAAAACAAAAGTTGCCCCTACTAAAGCGAAGGCACCCCATACTCTGCACATTTTTACACCCTACACACAGACACACACACAGCTCCTTTTCTCCAGCTCTTTGTCCCATTCCTCTCACTGCACTTGATATAAGGGAGGGGTGGGACGTACGTGAAAGAATTCACATTCAAATATCTATGACTGTGACCAAGACTGAGAAGGAATGCTAATCTAATAATGTAGATGGGAGCTTAACTAAGGACGACTTTGAGAGAAGTCTGAACACACAGGAGAGAGAAAAAGGATGACTGGACTAAAAAGAGAAAACAGAGGAAGGAGAAATCCCAAACGGAGGGGAAATGGCTGAGGTTTTGCATTCCACAAGCTTGGCAGTGCTGTTTCATCCCCCTGAATGTTACTGCTCCATTTGTTCCTAATGAAAGACCTGGCCCACCATGCACCATTACATTTAGATGTATTTACAACAATACGATTAAGAATTTGTCCGACCAACATTACCGTCAAAAAGTGGCTTTCTAAAAAAAAAAAATCAAAAAAAAAAAAAAAAAATCTTGTAACTTCAGCTGCGGCACATTTCTTTCTCTTACATGATTTGCAATATCACGTTCCATTGAAGCCATTCAAGCACTGAGTGAGTTTTATAACCTTGTTTAAAAATCCATTAAGAGCTCTCAAATACTCATGGGAGGATGAGAAAAGAAGCATTACTCTTTATTTTCTCCATAAACCTGTATGTGTGTGCTTCGCATGTGACCACTTTCATGTTGTGTTTATTGTTTTAAGGAACATCTGTCAAATTTCTGTGCTATCCAGACTTAAACAAAAGTTTTCTGTAAGTCTACTCTGTGATCTGTGATGCTGTACTCAGCGACAGGTAAAAACGCTGCTGTACTGAGTTATCAATAAGTATCCTGTTCTGGAAAATGCAGAAAAATGACAGCTGGGGAAAAAACTGACACGACGGGTTGAGGTGAACTAAATATCTTCAGAAATATACTGAATATTTTGGGTTTTTTTTAAATTCCTGGAATATCTTCAACATCACTTGAGTCTAGCCAACCCACGCCTGGGCCTTGTAAAATAAATGTACATGGGTGTATGAATAATCCAGGAGTTGTAATCAAAGCTCCTGAAGTCAGCCTTACTCTGTCAGGGCGTACGGTGTGAAACAGATGGTAGAAAGGTTAATGTGCAGCAACAAGGCGCGCTTTGACAGCCAGGCACCTCCAATGAAGCTGCATCTGTTAAAATCATGTTTCTTGCTTCATCTCAAGACACCAGATGCAGAGAAAACCAGAGAGCAAGACAGAGGTGCAAAAGCAGATACAAAAAGTAGACTGAGAGAGGAGACTTAAAATATATATCACATTTCATTACAAAAAAAATTTTTGTAATCTCTAGTTTCAAAGGAGACTTCAATGACATCTAATTTTGAAAAGCTTTTCCACTCTGCCAAGAATACATTTCTTTGGAAGCTTCAAACTCTAACAAAGTAACTTCAACCTAATATCACACTGTATACAAAGCAGGTCTGCAAGAAAAAATTAATGTAAAATGATTTTCAAAGATAATACTGACTATTCTGCTCCGAATTCTTCAACAATCACTGGACAGTGTGGGGGCCTGATAACAAAAATAATGTATGTGTGAGAGCGTACAGGCGCAGAATGATCTGCTCTGCTACAGGCTGACTGCTGTTTATTCCAACAATGGCGCAGCTAGGAAAAAAACCCTTATCTAATGACTTTTACTATCATGTTTTATTTTCCCCTTGAAAAATGGCTACTCAGCGATGCAGAGGATTAGAGTCCAATCTATTGGGGGCTTTTGTCTTGCAAAAAGGCAATTTTCCCTTCATTTAGAAAAATAAAGCTCTGTTTAAATGACTTCACTTGAGATCAAAAGGTTCTGTTTTCTGTTTTTATGTTGCAATACTGTAACTGCACTGCAAGATTTGAAATACAGCTATAACAGGAATAGGCTTTTCCTAGTTTTCCATCTTGTCATGTGTAATTGGGCCACTGAATGAGGCACAAACAACAGTATTTGAACCAATTTGAGGTTGACATGCAGTAAATCATCAACTTTTACACACTAAAATATTTTTCCCATCACCTTCAATTTAGGTGAACCTACCCGTCGGATCTATAATAGAGTCTTTCTATTGGTGGTTCACGTGTATGTCTAAAAATGATAATCAGTTGCACCATGGCCTAATACCTTCCCTTCTGCCAAATGTAATGAAAAACCCCTTCTTATCTCTGAGCTTCCATGTAGACAAGAGGTCTAGCTAACTGGTGAAATATACATTTCCAGTTAGAGGTAAAAATCCTTTTCTCATATGCTTCACTCTATGTTTACATGTTGGCTTAGGATCCACAGTTTCTTAGTGCGTTTCAACTGACTTCTCAAGTGATTAAAGCTTGCTGCATTTGTGATTCATCTAAAGAATTATAATGAAAGTTCAAAGGTTCTTTTTTTCTATACATAGAATATGTGTTTGGTATATATGCCCTTATTCAACATACAATGATCAGCTTGAATGAGGCCCTTGGAGAAAGAAGACTGTCTTGAGCGGTGCCCATTTTTCACACATTCCTGCTCTATTACCATCATCCTCTACACAGAAAGCATCACTCTCAGACACTCTGTGTGAGATGATTCGCATACCAAGCCCAACCTCTTTTCACTTCACCCTTTTCAAATCCACTAACATATAGAGGGCCTCACAACCTGGCTTCAACTTATGATCTATTATATGATTTTTAGACCAAGTGTGTGTGTATGTGCAACTCACAAAAAAGCAGAGGTCTGCAAATTCCAGACTCTGTGATGTCCAGTCTTTTCACAGTCTGTGCAGCTATGTAGTGTGTCTCACCCTGAGGCAATGCCAGAACTCATGTAGTCAGTCAGTCAGACTGCAAAGTCAACAGATATATTTGTGGTTCTGACTTTATTGCTATAATCTGATGGTTTACCAGCTGTAGACTACTGTTGCAGCACATATACCCCTGTTGCCAAGGATTCACGTGTTGATAACCACACTGATGTGCTCAGGTGAAAGAGTGGGGTGTGATGATTTACAAGTAAATACCAAGAGGTTTTCTTCTGTTAGCATTAAACAGACTTTAGACTAATTCCAGGTAAAGCCCCCACCTGAGAGTTAAGGTCCCCCTTTCTGACTTCATTCATGTGCTGTTCACTTTGTGGGTCTTCAGGGGATTATTTCAGACTTCTTTGACTGATTTGTCTGCTTTAGTTTGCTGCGTTTTTAAATGCCGAGTTTGTGCAGAAAATGACAGTGCAACTCTGGCATCTAAGCCCATTTCTATTTTTTAATTAACATTAGATCCCAAGTCTAGTTTACATGATCACATGCATTTGCTGAGCAGCAATAAACTGAAAGACACAGTTTAGCAGTTTACACTGTGGAGAGTCAAGCTGAAACTCTTTGATTTGATTTACTTGGCAATGGACCTGAATATTCACATTGTAGAAACCTTTATTAAAGAACTCTCTAGGGTGAAATTGAAAAGAAATGTTTAGATCTTAGTCTCCTTTAAGGCATTTGTAGTCTTAAGGAATGCTCTGTCCAATAAAGTGCAAATTCACTCCTCCCAAAACAAGGCTCAGTGCTGCTTCTAATCCTCATTTGCTGATTATTTACATGCTTGTAAGTCATGTCGTAAAAATGTCGCACCAGTATGTTAAACTCATAAGGATAATTAAATCAAGGCTTTGAAGAACACCTCCAGCTCTACAACAAAGTCCTTAAACTGTTTTCAATTTAGCTTTTTATTTTTCTTTTCAGTGGAAGGGGGTCAGCGTTCAGCCTTGTTTGGTTATCCTTCTGGACCCTGTGAAGGCTGAGGTCACATTCCTCATGTGGCATTGGTGTCCCGTGAAGGAGAGGGACTTTATTTTAAACACATGGGCAACACAGTTTAGTCTCTGAACTTAACAACAAAGCTTAATAGTCTGTTCAAGCTGCCACTGTCATCTTCAAGTACGTACGTAGCCTTCCACGCTCTCCAAAAACTTTCAGACCGAGGCAGTGCCCTTCAAAGACATTTAGCCTGTCTGTTCACCTGTGCAAGTACACAGAGGAGGAGTAAAGAGGAGAGTACAGGAAACGAGAGCAGTTTTCAGATACCCCTCTTAGTGCTTTTAGTGAGCATAATGGTTTAATGGATTGTGATCAAATGGCAGGGAGGTGCACCAGGACAGGCATTAAGTCCACCAGTGTTGGGGCTGATTTGAAGGATGAAGGTTTGAGCCGCCTCAGGGGAATATAAATAGCCTGCAGTACAAAAGGTTTTTCTGCTGCTTTCGCTTCAAACCTCTCTCTCTCCCCGTTCATCTGAACAAGAATAATATGCACAACCCCTGCCTTGAGTAAAAACCCCTGTCCTTCCGTGTCAGCCCCTGTACAGAGCTGAGACACAAAAAGGATTTGCCCCCCCACTCCTCGAGCAGTTAGCAGTGTGATTCACGGGCCATCACCTCAAACTCGACTCCACTCTGCATTTTTACTTAAGGCTGAGCAATTCAGTGGGAAGAAGTCTTCGCTATACAAACGCATGATAAATTTATTAGGTTTGTAAATGGATCACATTGCCTTTAGAATCATTTAGACCACCGGTTTCCAAACTCCTGTAACAAAGGAACCCCTTCACAGCGACTGAACGTGCTGTAAGGAGGAATTATAGATTCAACACTGAGACCACTGGGCAATCCACCCTTCCACCTTAACTATAGTACTGCTACTCTACTTGTCTCATTTGCATCTGTCTCTAAACGTTATTTAAAAACTGGAAACATTTGCATATCCACTGGAGTCCACTACGTAAACTTGAGTCCACTACGTAAACTTCAAACTGTTGTGACACATGTTTAGGTGTTCCATATAGACACATGGCAAAACAGACAGCAACATTATGCAAATTTAAACGTGACGTCTCTGCAGGCTGCTACATGAAACTATAAAATGAGAAGAAATAAGTGTAGGAGGACAACGGGAACAGTGTGGTATACAAAAATAAACAAAAGAGGCACTTTCACACCAAGGTAATTAGGGTGTTTATGGGAGGCGAGAAGTTTCTTGATGGCACAGCGAGGAAAGAAGACAGGGGAAGACAGAGGAAGGGAGGGGGTGAACTAAGGCTCATTGTTAGGCAGGTGATTTACGAGGGTACAGGAGCTCCCGGGCCCTGCCAGTGGAAGGATAGATCTTCTGTCGCTATAGCACCCTCAGCCCTTTGTATCCATTGTGCCTAGACAGGGCTGGGGGGCTGTGGGGATGAAAGTGGGTGGAGGGTGGCTGAAGCGATTGTTGGTTGAGTACTGTGGTGCCATTGCAGGGCCGGGGCCTGTACATCTTCACCACAGACAGAAGCACAGATCAAAGGCTGCACTGTTCCCTCTCTCTAAAGCTTACAAGCCTTTGAAAACTTCCCACAACATTTGCACAAGGAATGGTATGCCTCTGAAATGCTAGAAGCCCGCTGAATATAGCATCTGAATACCAAACACCAACGGTTTATGAGATCCACAGTGCGAGAAATTATCCTGAGTTTCCTTTTTGGTGAAGCCGGGCGATTGTATGCTCCACGAGATGGGATCTCTGCATGTGCTGGGCAACGGCCGTGAGTGGATAGATTAGGCGTCTGGTGTATATGAAATGAGGTCACCTTCTCCCTTAGCTCCAGACAGATGTGGTCGTCTGAGTGCTGTCTGCCTTTCTCCACACATTGAACTGTCACCACGCACCATTTGACCTTTCAGAGCCTTGGCGATAATGCCCCTTCAGGCAAAAATCAATTACCAGAGGGAAACGTGATATCAAATGAAGAAAGGGTATGATCTTAGCATGTTAGTGGTCACATGTTGGGGCTGTCGATGAATGTGGATTGTAAGGTCCGTGTCACTGAATCTCTACTGATAATTCAGGAAAGCTAGTGGAGTGTCCAGCAGCATTGTTCTGACTTTGCTCACAGGAGAGTGCAGAATAAACACGCTCATTCTCTTTCATTCATAAAGTGTTATATTGAAGTGAATGGGGATCAGAATTCAATTACTGAGGTCTTAGAAAGTAAGCCAGTGATGTTTACAAGTACCTCTCACACATTCATTGTTCCTATACAATGGTTAAAGTGTCTTAGTGATCTATTTTTTTATACCTTGTGTCAACATCACACATGGCTAAAATGTTGAATCAATATATTCTTAAATCCTAATTCAGTCATGTGCATTCCAGCTAAGCAGGGAGACTTGTGTTGGGACTTTTACTTTGTCTCCACTCTCTGTAGGAGAGATTTTGATCATAGAAAAATGAGAACAGTATGTAGCATCTTTAGCCAACAAACATCATTTTTAAATTTTTGAAAAGCTTCAACTTTACACACAAATTTTCTTTTTGGTTCTTCTGTGCCTTGATACAGCGTGAGTCTACACAGTCTCACGCTGTATCAAGGCACAGTGGTGCCTTGAGCTAAATGCTGATTTCAGTATGCAAATATGCTCACAGTGCTACCATGCTGACATTTAGCAGGTAATGTTTACCCAGTGCATGCCCAATACATTTCTTGGTCTGAACTGTTTAAAGGTAACTTACCAAAAATGTTTTTTATGTTACAGGTGGTGTAGTCTAAAGAAAACTAATATTAGCTGATATATCATTATCAGTTTTAAACTCTTAAATATCAACATCAACATTGTTTTTAAAAAATCCTGTACTGGTCGGCCTATACTGTCAGCCTCGTTCTGCAGCTAGAGGAGAAGTCAGAGGATCATCAGTCATTAGGATTTATAAACCTGGAACCATGAATGTATGGACAAAATTCCATGACAGACAGACTAACCAGCACTGCCATCCCAGAGAAATACTGCTGGAGTGGCTAAACACTCTTCCCTATTATGCAAAATTTTTATGTTCACATGAACATTAGCCAAAAGATTTGTCACCAAACTCTACAACTAGAAAGGCTACAAATCTTCTTGACTTTAAATTTGAGGAGGAAATGACTGCTATATTTCCACATAACACTGTCAAACCATCACTGTGTGATTTATTTGAGTCATTTGGCTGCTGTCCAGGGCCATGCCTCACTCCACATCCAGCCTGCACTGGACAGAAGAGCCTGCTGGGTTAAAATCAACAAACTGGGGTTGAGCAGCGCCGAGCATCTCTGTGCTCTGTTTGAAGTGACCAATCATACAGGGCAGTGTTGATGTGTGGGAAGTAACCCACATCGCTCTCAATTGATGAAGGCAAATAAAAGTATTAGCTGCCTGCTGATGATTAGACCCTAACTGTTCCAAGGTGAGCACCGTGTAGCAGAGTGCTTTCTAGATCAGTAGCTCCACTCTCAGTAGGTGTCTACTTGCATCTGATTTCATTAATCAGACTTGGTCCACTACTTTCTTTTGTGATCCCAACTTTAAACAATGCTGGGCCTCATTGAGTCTGGCCCTGGGGTTGTAAATCTGAGCCCTAACTTACTGATCCATGCTCCATTTTAATCCATCATGCAGCCTTGGGATTGCATGTGAGGAAACTAAAAAAAGAAAAGATGGAGGGAAGGAGAACAACCTGATGCATTCCTCATTGCTCACACCACCTCGTTGTGTGAATGGAGTGGGTCTAACGGTGCAGTACACACACACACACACACACACACACACACACACACACACACACACACACACACACACAAATCTGTGAGTCAGATCTGTGAGTGATAGTGCGAGAAAGCAGGTTAATTCACTGCCTGTCATGTTAAGCACTGTCCAGTAAATCACTCACCCGGTCATGAGAAGGGGAGGGTATTTCTCATTCTTTTGCACACACACACACACATACACACACACACACACACACACAAACATGTAATGGCACTACATTACAGGACCCTGTGGTGGGTGAGGGGATGACAAGTTTACTTTACCGTACCATACTTTTCCTGCATCCTCTTCACTTTCCCTTCATGAGGCCAAATTAGCAGCAAGCCCTTTAAAAACACTGACACTGATTGTTAACACCGACTGCAGTTGTATTTGCCTGCAGTCAAATACAACCACAGGCAAATGTAGGCAAAGCAGTTCCATCTCTTCAGGTCTTGTTATATCAATAATACATGTGGCTGCCTCCTTTACCGTGATTAAAGGTGATGCATCTAAGTGCTACAGATGCTACATCACCCAATTGTGCTTTCAAATCCCAGTTAGTGAAACATGTGCACAGTCTGAAAGGGTTTCTTCAAAGCAGCCATCACACCCAAGAGTAAAAAGAGGAGAAGGTGCAATGAGAATATCAACACAACAGCAACACATGCATCAGTCAGCCCTTCAAAGACTGAAAATGATCCAAATAAGAAGATGTTGTGTTGCCTGACCTTGGGAGTTATTAACAGAGGTAGTGTTAACTGTAACATTTTCCCTCAGCCTCTAACAATACAAGTGTGTAAATCAATGGCCTGTTGTGACTGCTGACATTTTTAGGGGATTACAGCTGTCTCATTTCTACATCTTACATTTCCTGCTCCTGCAGAGTCAGCCAGCATTGACAGGAGCCCCGGCCAGGACTCTAATATCCCTCAGACGCTGGCCAGAGCTGGGCAAAAAGCCACATCCAATCAGCAGCACCACCAGACAATATCAAAGACCAGTGGGCGAAAGGAGATGGGATTGGATGGCAGGCGGTGGCGTAGAAGGAGGGAGGTGAAGGAAGACAGAATGAGAGGTTGAATCTCATCAGCTTGCTTTTAAAGATGAGTCACCACAGAGCAGATTATTGCACAACATCCAGGACAGTGGGTTCAGACAATGGGAACAAGTGTCCCAAATTACAGGGAAATTGAACAGAGAGATTATTGAGTTCCACCAGTGATGAAAAACAATGACCGTGAGCAAACATGACGATGGAATGAGCTTGCTCGGATGGAAAGAGGGAGAGAGGCAAATGTCACTTTAGAGAGGTAGGCAGGGAGGCAGACACATGGCAGGTCAAGTTGGTGGTTGAAAAAGACAAGCGGTGGTTGGCCAGCACATTGGCATCATTTACCTGCATCACCACCTGCTGCCATGCCAGAGGTTGGCTGGTAGTGGGGTTGGGAGGCAGGTTGGCACGCTCTAGCTGCAGGGTGACGTTGCGGCGCTCCTCCTCAAGGGCTCGGGTCAGCTGCTCAAAACGTGCCTCCTGCTCTTTCACTGAGGCCAGGATGCTGGCGGCTGAGCGAACATCATAGTCCTCCATGTCCAGTGTTGGTCACAGTTGTACAGATCTTCCAAGTTGGGAAGGGAGGGAAGAGAAGGAGGGAGGAGGGGGCACCAGGTCATTAAAGACACCCAGACCCAACAAGATGGGTGAGCGGCATCAACAGGCTGATGCATGCCTCAAATTCAGAGTCATATACAAGACTAATTTATTGGCCAAGATAGGACATTCATGATTTGGCATACAGCACAAGCTTTAAATGATCATCATGAACAAAAGACCAACATGACACGTTAAAATGGAACGATTTGAATGGCTGGCTGGATGACTGGGGAGGTTAGGTCATAGTATGGAGAGTCTATGTGTTATAATCAAAGTGGTTTAATTTAGAATGGTTTCTTGAGCCAGCACCCCGAAGGGACAAGCTGAAATTCATCCCACAAAGGATGACTGCATGGGGAAGTCTATGATATTACAAGCCCAGCGTAACAAAGACAATAATGAGGGTGCTCTGCTGGGTGCTAATTATGACTTTGCTGTGAGAAGTTTGAGCCTTTCGTGTAATTAAGACAATCATGGCGCCACAGATAAAAGTCAATAGAGTTTTGCTGGAACACCAGCACTGTGAACTGAAAACATGATCCACCAATTCCAAGCACAACAAAGGGAATGAAACAGCACAGTGCACAGCAACAAAAACAAAGACTCTTGTTTCTTCACATCCAAAAGGTGTAAAGGAATGATCACATCCCTACAAATGAACAATCACAGCCAGCATGGAGGAATGGCACTGTCATTGGATATAGTCATGCAGAGAGCTGTAATGCATTCTGACACACAAGCACTGTTGCAGGCACAAATCCAACACATGCAAGCTTCCCACAGCCACCCATACAGACACCTAGGCCTGGTATCACACATACACACAAGCACGCACGCACGCACGCATGCACACGCACACACACACACACACACACACACACTATCATAAACAATCATGATTTCCAGATAACAGTTGCAAGCCGCCGTGCGAATCACTGTCACACACACCCTGATATCCATAACTGATGGTGGCATGATATCAAGGAGGTTGACGGCACAATAACAAATGGGGTTGGAAATACCAATCCACTGCAATACAGACCAAGTAGATAAGCAGGCTGAGAGGCGTTAGAAAACAGACATCCCCCACTCTAAGAGAAGCAGAGGGATGAGACAGCAAGAAGAATGGAGAGCTGGGGGGAAAGGGAAAGAAAAACAAAGGGAAGACAAAAGAGAAAAAGCCAAAAGTTAAAAGAGAAATGAAAAGCAACAAACAGCATATGGTTTGTCTGCCTGGGTTGTATTTGATTTTATGATAAACCCAAATTTAATGAAACATGCAAAAAATAAGTGAGAATTGGCACCGTATCATCTGCTGAACGTACATTTCAAAATAAACATCCTTAGTTTGTTCACCATATGTCTTTTGATTTTCTTCAATAGTATACTATTTTACTGTTTTTATAAACCTTTATTAATCAAGGTACACATCTGTTTTGTAGGCCCCAAAAAAACTCTGGGTTGTGTGTAATGAAAACATTTCGTAATAATCACTGCCAACATTTTTAAAATTACTATCTTTCTCCAATATCTGTGCATGACAACCACGGCATAGTTATGGATTGGGAAATGGTCTGTTGGTTATGTGCTTTGTAACGGAAAAGAAACTATTTTTAAGGTTAAAGGTTAAAGTTAGGCCATAAAACACTTGGTTAAGGTTAGGAGCCAATTATGGTTACAGTTAAAGAAAAGCACTTATTCATTGATGGGACACAAACTCCATAGTCTCCAACCTGAAAGTTGGCTACACCTACACTACACCCTGACAACCACACTCATTTTTTACCTCTCCAAATAAAGGATACACTACTTCCTACACTGGCACTGAAAATGCTAGCACATTGGGTCAGACTGTCTTGTTTTATAAAGTGTACAGCAGGGAAGAAGTTAGCTTGTTAGTTTATGTGTAAAAAGCAGGGTATACTAATCAGTCTGTGGTACAAAACATTTCGTCTTTATAACATTTGACAAGCAACAGCACAAACAATGTGTCCTTTGGTATGTGGATGTGAGATAACGTTCTGGCCTCGGACTGGACTGTTAGAGAGAGGGTGAAAGATGTTTGTCAAGCAATCAGCTGAAGAAAAATCACAAACCAAGGCAGCAGACAACATGTCCATTATAAAATCATCTTAGGCAAGTCAGCATCACAAACACTGCAAAGAGATGAATGTGTCCAAAATGTCTCAGATAAAACAGAGATGTAAGGTGAGTGCTTATTTAGGCAACAGAGGGTTAAATGAGAAGGTGCTTTAGAAAAGCTAAGACACTGAAACCGAAGGCACATTATGGGAGCATTATTATTCTATGTATTTTGTAGCTGATCTCGCCACGGAAACAGACAAAGATCGAGGAGGGGTGGTTTGGCTGAGCAGGGGATGATCAATGCAGATGCAACAATTAGAATCTCAAACAGGCTGGATTACAGAAGCAGTGTGTATCAGTGTGTGCGTGTGCGCATAAACTGGATTCATTATAAATAAATATATATATATATATATATATATATATATATATATACAGAACCTTGTGAGTGTGAGGCCCTTATTCCCTTTGAAGCGCACAATTCCTCTTTGATGTTTGTTGCGTGCTGATCATTTATTTATCTAGAGTGAAGTCTCGTCTGACACGACTCTTCCTTCACTCTTCCTCACAAAGAAATACACGTCGAGGAGCTTGTGTTTTCGAAGATAAACTCCACATCCATGTGAATGAAAGAAAAGGTTCCTTTCATTTCTTTCCTCCTATGTGGGAACAAGGTCTCTCATTACTTACCCAGTTTTTTTCGTTTTCAACTCAGGAGTCTACCATTTTGAAACACTGTTCTCAGTAAAATATTCGTCACTGGCGAGTTTGCAGTTTCAGTTTCAAAATGGAAACAGTGCTGGGTAATGACTCCTTGCAAAAATAGTATCCTTGTCAGTTTTCAAAGCTATCTAGTACTTGAGATAACTGACAGCAATGTTGATTGGACATACTTGATGATGGACTGTAATGACTCACACCCCTAAAGGGTTGGGGGCAACGAAGCCATTGCTTCCTGAGTCATAAAGGGAATAATATGGCAGGCATGTCAGCTACGCCCCACAGCTTATCATTAAACACCAACTTCTGGGCCTACTTAAAATAGCCGAGAATGCACAGGGAGGGGCATCTGAAGAATTCCCCTCTGCCACCATGACAGCCCTGTTTTTTTTTTAAAGCTTTGGTTCAGCAGATGTTTGCTAATGGCCTGGGTCATTTACACACGCCCTAGTTAGTTCCTACTACTATGTGATGGAAACATGTCAAAAACCTCCAAGGGCATGAGTGTCATGTGTGGATGCCACTATTGAAAATGTATGAGTGAAGGAGATGATGACTAATCAAAGAGGAGATATTAAAAACAATGAAAAATGTTTAATCATGTTACATTTGACTGTTCTTAAGGTGTAAACATCTTTAATTAAAAGGAAAAAAACAGGCTCATATTCCATGTGTGGAGTTAATGCAGCACCTCACTACAAGCTTCACTTGTGCTGTTGCAAGGCTTTTCCTCAAGGATAAATGCACTTCAGCACTAACCCTCAGTTCTAAAAATAGCCCCATAATAAATATATCCACACACACGCAGCCACAATTTTTGAGCGCGGATCGGCAGATGAGATGCAGCAGTCGCTCACTTCAAAGGCTTGCTGGAAAATCCTGGAATAAATCCTTGACACCTTATTCATCAGGTCCGTCGGACTGCCCTAAAACAAATCTTCCAATGACAAGACCCTCTGCCATCAATCCCTTGTCTGTAGTAAACTGGTAGGAATTTAACTGATGTTATTTCCAAGAACAGCCTTAAATGAGCAAGCAGCTAGAGGTCTGGTTATCTGACTATATGACACTACAACTAAATCACAAAAATGGGGCTTCAAGGGAGAAGAATATCCTATCTGGCTAAACTGAAACCTTGGTGATTCCCTCATTGCCAAGCTGAAATTCCTGTTTTGTGTGTGTGGAAACAGTTTTTCCTTGAGGAGCAAGTACAATCTCTGACCAGAGCAAGCCAGAATGACATGATTTGATCTTTTGTCTTTCTCATTCCTTTGGTTTCCTCCAGTGAAAAGCATCACAAACAGTTGGTATGATTGTGCTGTGCAACTGACATGATACAACAGGATTTATGGCTGGTGATGTTGTATTCCGGCAGTTTCCTCTCGCTGCCATTTGAAACCACTGATATGGAAAGCTGCCAAGTACAGCTTTAGCCACAAGACCACCCTACATTTGTGAAAAAGAACTGTTGAGGACTTGCTGCTAAACCTTTCATGCTTTGCAGCCTATGGGTGTTTTGCGAGTTTAAAGAGAGTCAAATGAGGTGATACCCTGTGGAGAAAGCCATAATGTACTTCTCAATAATCAGCAATAATCAGACTTTAAAGCAACAATTCTCTCTCTAACAGCTTGGGAAATGTGCTTATTTCCCTTCTTGCGGTGCGTTAGATTGACACCACTCTTTTTTCTATATGCTAAACACAAAGATGTCACCATCAGTCGGTTAGCTTAGTTAACATAGCTTAAACAGCTATAGCCTGGCTCCATCTGAAAGGTAACAAAATTTGCACCTCTAAAACTGACTAATTAACATGTCACATCTTGTCATCTTGTTATAACCCATAGAATAACCAAAGCGTACTAATGACAATTTGTGATTTTTACCACGATAACTTTTTTCTGGACGTCGCACAGAGATTTGAGATTTAACAAGTGAGTTTCAGAGGTACTAGCACGTTTACTTAGTTACCTTCAGAGTTGAGATGGCTGTTACTCCCTTTTGAATGGTCTCTCAGCAAGAAAGCAAATCAGCGTATTTTCCTAAATCTATATATAATATTTAAATTTTTTTTATATTACATAAATCAAACCACAGACAGATTAGATCTGTAGCTACTGAGGAGGCCGCTCAGAGCAGGAGCGTGGTGCGTGCCTTGAGGGGTTAGGATGGGGGGTGTTATTAAGGGGGTGGGGGGAGGCAGATTGTGAGGTAAAGGATGAGGATAATGGAGTGTGACCATCAGTGCCTGATATTAAGTTAGAAACATTCACCTAATCAGGGAATAGGTGGGTGGTGGGGTCCTTCATTCCCCCTCACCACCAATTTTCCCCTTTCTAGAGGGTGTAATTGCAGCTCAAATTAATTCCTTGTCTAAACCCATCTGATGCCCATCTGAGGATGCAGCTCTCAGTGGCACAATTGGGTACTTAAAAACACCTGCTCGTCCTACTGTGTGTGTGTGTGTGTGTGTGTGTGTGTGTGTGTGTGTGTGTGTGTGTGTGTGTGTGTGTAGCAGTCTTCAATCTACCTGCTTTTTCCGCTGATAGTACATTCATATAGTCCGAAAACAAACTGGCAACATTATGTGGTATCGCTCCCCCTTTAACTGTAATTTCAGAGCCACTAATTTCAGGTTCTTAAGAGAATTTTTCTTCTTAGATGAGCTGTCCAGTATATTTAAGCTCTTATGGAGAGTGACTGACAGGTAAGTGATTCATCATAATGAAAATCTGCTGTGTTGGAAAGTTTGAAGAAATTTGTGTCTCTTCAAAAGCACTACTCATGGCCATGAAAGTCAGTCTGAATTAGTCCTTCTTGTGCAGAAAAACAAAGCTTTTATTCATCACTGGATGCCAGACATGACAGTTGCACATAATCACATAAGTGTTTCCATTTTTCAACAAAATGGTTTTAGGAGTGTACCTGAAGCAAAGCAAAGCCAAGGCCTCAGCTATTTGAAAGAAGACTCACTTAACTACTTCTTTTATTTTTAAACAAAATAAAACACAAGGTACAATTGATGGCAGCTTTAGCACAGAGTATTAGGTAAAATTACCATATTCGGTTGGCTACCACTTAATGAATGGTAAGCCAGTTCATATAAATAACCTATTATTCTAATATGTAGCACAGTGCTGATAGAGTAAATGACTACAGTGTTATAAAGCTGCAACAGAACATTAAAAAAAGAAATGCACTGTCACCATGAATGATCCTCCCTCCAACTTAGGATTCCAGTCGTTGTTGCTTTGAGGAACATTTAAGTGAGTGTTAATGCCCAGAGGTGTATTGCTGAGTGATGCCAGGATAAGCAAAGCTTAGGGAGGTGCGTGGAGTCCATGGCTGATCACTTTCACTGCTAGATGAAAAGAAATGCAGCTGTTGTTTACCATCCATATTTTATTTCATCCTTTTTCTTTGAACCATCTTGTTATATGGAGGATTCAGGCCGGAAAATACTGACAAACACACACATGCAACTACACACGTGTGTTTAATGCAAATGTCAGTCTGTTTAAAGGGACAGAGCAGTTCATTAACATTTATAGACTCATATTCTTTATCACAACAGAAATTATTTTATGAGGCTAAATTATGAGGCTTTACTCCTATTCGTGAATAGAGTCCATAGGATAAGCTTCAGGTCCTTCAGCAGAAAGGAGGTCGAGGTTCAGCGTCAAGAAGCATCTACACATTCATAAGATAATAGTCAGTTCTTGATTGTGAGGCCAAGAAAACTATCAAAGAAACCATAAAAAGGTTACTTTGAACATACTAAAAGCAATGAACAAAGCTTTGATGCACGTGAACATCAGCCAGTGTTTCAATTAGCCCAATTACACTCTGTCCTACTTCTTGAAAAGAGAAAAGGCAAAAAAAAGAGTCTCCAAGTTTCTGAGGAAAATGCATAAAAAAAAAGAGCAAGTCTTTTTTTGCAGCCAAGACTTCCACACTGCAATTAAGTGTCTCAGGCTGTATCTAACTACAGGTGATAGACTTCAAACACTCAATTACACTGTTGAGTCTTTAGAAACTAGACCAGAACAAACTCTCGAAACTCTCTCCCTCTCCTCTCGAAAAACACACTAAAATCTGTGAAGACAACTAAAACTGCTTTTCAACTGACATTTACCTCAGTCTATTCAACTGTGTAAATTACTGAAATGAGAGCACATTTCCTGGAGGAAAAAGCTCTTGAATGCATTGAAATAAAAATCATACAAGGCACCTCAGCGACAAAGTGAAGTGAAGCTCCCTCGAGGAGAGATAACAGAGAAAGTGAAGTCTTGGAGTTTCAAACCAAAAAAAAAAAAAATTGTCAGGAAAGTAGAAATGTAATTACAGCAATGATGAGCTGAACAAAGTGATTAAAGGAGGCTGGAGGTGTAGAGAGAGAGGCGGGGGTACCTTTGATGTCGGTGAGTGCCGTCAGACCACAAGTAGACTGAGGACAGGCGTAGCTCTGTTAGAGTCGACTCGTTTGTTCAGTCCGCCAGGGGAGATCTGTGGATAAAAACAAAGCTGTGAATAATAAGTATTCAGCCAACTTGCTGACCATGCATTGTTAATATAGGGCTCTTATGTAATGTGAATATACACACAGTATACAGTACAATCACAGCAGGTTCACAACTGTAATCTAAGAGTGGTGTACTCTCAACCGTAGACCACTCTCAAGAGCTACTGGTAGTGCTTCATCCTGTACTGCACATCTCACTTGTGGTGTGCCACAGGGCTCTGTTTCAGGTCCACTACTGATTTCCGTTTGTGGACGACACACAGCTACGTGTACCCGTAACACCTGAAATAATAGCAGTACTGCCACTCTCATTAACTGTCTTCATGACATTAAGTGCTGGATGTCAATGTTCAATAAACACTGAAAAAATGCAGGTGTTTTAAAACTACTTTCAACAAACCAATATGCCAGCCTGACCTTAGTATTCACACTGCACTGCCTCGGAAATATAGATATCACAGGTACACAGAGAGAAAAAGGCTAGTGTCGAATACTGCAATTGGTTTTGATGCCTCATACCATGGGATGAATCACTCTGTCATATACATCAACCTGTCCAGAGGCTGCGCTGCCTTTGATGGCTGAGGAAATAAAAGCCTGGCAGCAAAACCTCTGGATCGACTGCACCCTTGAAGATGTCACTGATGATGAAATCAAACCTGCCCTTACGCACGCTTCCTCGCAGGCCAACTTTCATTTTAAGACGGGCTTAATAGGATGTAATGGTTCCTAAAAAATTGTCTCCTACTTCAAGCAACACTTTGCTCTAGAGGAACATTTCCTAAAGAAAAATACAATTCCCAAATTGAGTTCATCAACAGTTCGTTTCAAATATTAGCTGGTATGCACAGATGCAGACAGGGCTCAGACTGAAGAGAGCAAAGATTATTTGTCTGTGAAGTGGATGAAATGTGAAATGTTTTTGATGCAGCATCATTATTTTCATCTGCAACTTAAAGGTTATTTTTGGACATTTTTTAACACAGTTTGTCTTTACTGAATATGAGACAAGATTCCTGTGAAAACCTGGAGCAGCAAATATTGCCAGGTGACCTTTCATGAATTTAAACTGCACGCATTCATTCTTAAAATCAAAAATATGAACTACTGGTTTAACCATTAATGTATAGGCAGCTCTCCACATGGTAAGTATTTCCAGATGCATCTCTGCTCCTTCAACTCCCGGCTAAATATGCAGTGAGAAAGTGAAGCCACACAATGTTTTATTAGCCATGATCAGAAGACACCCATAAAAATCAATACAAAGTCAACTTTCCTCTCCAGGTTTTAGCTGGCTCTGGGATTAGAATATCACTCCCTCTCCAGGGATTCCTGGCTGTGTTCACGTCTGCTCTGAGCACCTTGGATTTCTGGTACAAACATCAAAGGTGAAGCTAAGCCCGGCTGCATTAGTTATCACCTCATCTCTTTCTGTCTCTCTCTCCCGATTCTGGACGAGACCTTACATTGCTCCTGAGTGGAGATTATGTTCGTCACACACAGTCACAGCTCACAGTGGCACTTAGCTTAATATGAATTTTATTCGACTTAACATAATGCGATGCTCTTGTAAGTGACTGTTTCCTCTGGGTTGGCAGATCAGCAGCAACAAGCTGGTTTGGGAATGAAAAAAAAAAAAGATGGTCAGTAATGATAAATGGATGAATAATGCTCCTGCTTCCCACCATCAACGGCACTGGGCAGCTGTGAGGAGTCTATGTGGATAACAAGACGTTCTAGAGAAGCTTGTATGTTCAACAAAGCACTACTGTGAGTCAATGAAGACATAAAAAAGGCAGTGGCCATGCCTCAAGCAGATAGAATTTCATACTCCCAATACCCACATCCAATCAGATTTATTTGCACAGCACCCAGTCACATACGTTTTCTCTGCTCTTGGTTCTGTGGAACATGTTGACAATCTTCAGCACTGCCCCTGATGCCTCCACTATCATTTGACAGTAATAACTGCAGAACCCTCATGCAATATTTGTGCTTCATATCAGCGCCTGATACCTAACCTGCTGAGCATTATGCAGACAATTGCATATTCTATCATGACTTGTTCCCCTTCAACCCACATCGTTTGGAGAGTGCCCCAGTGTAATTCTGTGATTAATAATGAATGCAGAGTGAGGGTTAGCTGGCTGGCTGACTGACTGACTGAAGGGCTGACTGGAGAATGCAACACTGATCAAGGCCTTTCCTCTGATGTCAGTGCCTCTGCACAGTCACATAGAAGAGCTGCAGTCATGTATAAATGACCAAGTGGATTAGCAGACACTGTCTGTGTGGGTCTGTGTATGCGTCATTCCATACATGTTCTATGCTTGTGAATGCAGTGAGCAACCTGACTACCTGTTTGGGAATGTAAATGAAATGTGAAAATTAAAATGTAAGTGCAGGCATTAATTATGAAGGACTACTGTGCGTGTGGGTTAATCTTCAACAAGTCCTCCAACCAAAGTGACAAAACAGCCAACACAAGTGTGTTTGATCTAGTGCTGTTATCACCAGGATGCCACCATTTGTCATCACCTTCCAAAACATACATAACACATTTTAAAAATGCCTCATAATTATGAATCATAATTATCTGCAACCTCTAGGATTAGTATTTGGTTTAGGCACCTTCAACTAGAAAAAGATTGTGGTCATGGTTAGAAGAACAGTTCAACATTTTAGGAAATGTGCATATGTGCTTTCGTGCTAGTTTGATGAGAAGATCAATACCTTGCTCATGTTTGTGGGCTGTGCATTGAGATAGATCTAGGCAAAGATTAGCTTATCTTAGCACAAAGACTGAAAGCAGGCTGAAACGACGTCTCTTTGCCCACCAGCACATATAAAACTCAGTAAATAACATGCCATATCTATGTTTAATAGTTAGAGCTCAAAAGTTACAGCACAAAAATCTAAGCTAATGCTAAGCTAGGTATATTTGCCAGGTTTGCTTTTTAATTGCAATATTAACTCGAGTCTTTAACAGAGAACTGACAGCATCAGTTGTTTGGTCGAACCAACCAATGTACACCCTGTAGTGAAATGAGAAGAAAAGGCTGATGTGCTGTGACACTGTAGTTCTTCCAAATTTAAGTCAACTCCTGGTTTTACATATCTAGCATACAGACATGAGAGTGATATTGATTTTCTCATCTAACTTTCTTCAAAAAAGAGATTAAGTGTAGTTCCCAAAAAGTCAAACTTTTCTTTTGAAAGATACCAGCATTGACTGTTGGTAGAAAAGAGAATACAGTATACAAGTCAGACTCTTGGTATGCCAATCAATCCACTCTGACTGATGTGGTTTTGAAGAGCTACAATACCACACTGCATCTGCCTTTTCTCCTCATTTTCAGTGCACATATGTTGTGCACTGAAATTGGTTGTTTCCACCAAACAACTGATGCTGCTCTGTCTCTTTTGAAGTCTTGAGTTAAACCTGTAGTGAATATGTAAATCTGGAATCTTCCTCCTGCACACCATAGTATGAACATTAGCCTAGTGAGCCATAAAAAAGCCCCACTGTCTATACACAACTACAAACTCTGATGTGTGGACATATGTCTCAGCAGCCGGGGGATGGAGTATTGCTGTGCCTCTTGTTGACACATAACTCATATTCCATGTCATCCATTCTCTCTCTACTTCTGCATTGTTCTTCTCACCTATTTCTCCACAGTATAAAGCCTAATAAAACAGAAAAAAAATGCAATTATAGCAGATGGTTTGGAGCGCTCTGCACCCTGACAGAGTCCCCTGACAACTCTGCATTTCCAGGTAACTGTTCAGCTGAAAGCAGAGCTAAGACACATTGTACTGCAAATGCTCATCCGGTGTGTGCAGGATATGTTTGCAGATTGCAGCAGCTAATTAAGTATTCCAAAAGAAAATTACAGACCATCATCATTAGTCCAGACAAACAGGCAGACTTGTGTCACATGAAGAAGAAGAGTGGTTTGGGTTTTAGAACTCTGCACACTCATCCCAGAGAACTGACCTTGGCTAACGCTCATTCAATTTAAGGCAGGAAGAAATGATTCTGCCTCATCAGAGCATACCGCCTCTCAAGATGTAAATAAAGAGCGAGTGATAGAAAAAAAAAAGGCCTGGCAAAGAGAGAAAGATTTCCTGCCAAAACAAAGTAGCAGAGCTCACTGAGAAGTTTGAAGGGTATAGGGAGGAGAAACTGATTGGCTCGTTTGTTCTTTGGACTGTGCAGACTTTTAGGTTTTCTTACATATTTCACCGGGTTACTTTGAAAGTTTAATTTGTTACAGATTCATTACAGACAGACTGTGATCAGTAATGCAGCTCATAAACCACAGCTTTGGCATCATCACCTAATGATTACTCAGAGATTACAAACCCAACGTGGGGAACATCCTGCTTCATGCATCGGTGTTTGAGCTCCCTGCTGTACTCTCTGACCTTGTGACTGCAGCTGATAACAGATTCTCCAGAGGAATAAAAAAAAAACAATATTGATATTATTCACAACAATAGTTTTTTTTTTCAGAAAACATTCAAACAAAGGACACAAACGCCTCTGTTGAGGATAAAATCATACGCCACAATGGTGCATACAACATTTGATTAAGCTAACCACCATGGATTGAAAATGCCTGCAGAAACCCATTATCTTATTAAATTGCTGAAACTGAAGGTGAAAGACTAGCCTGTGGATATGTTTTCACAAAAGTGAAGGAAATTGAACTAGTTGCAAATTTAAGGTCATTCATTTTCCTTGTTATAAAGAATGATGTTCAGCTAGTGGCAGATTAATATGAATTTTTAAAAACAAATCTGTTGCAGTGTGATGTCAGATAGCCCATTTCATCCATCAACTATCTACAATCTCACAATCAAAACTAATACAATGTTTGGAAGGAACTGAAGAAGTCCTTGCCAGCATCTACTGTGCCACATACAGTTCTAACTTTCTGGTTCTCTGGCTCTCAGGCTGCCTGCCTCTCGTCTCAGCAGGGGCTCATGGCCTGGTTCGTGCAGAGGGGTTAATAAGACCTCAGGCACAGTGAGAAATCTGCCACCACCTGAACAATCTGCTGCTTGAGTCCTCTGATCTCTCCTCTGAAACTGTTTTTTACTCTCTTTATGACTACGAGATGTGGCGGAAGTAAGAAAAGTCGTTGTAGTAGTAATATTTGTAACAAGGAGTTTCTACTTTTCTTCTCTGCATTTACTGTCAGCAAAGTCAGGAAATCAGTCATCATTATTTTCCACATCAAGAACATAATATTCTACTGCTGAAAGGAAAGTAAAAATAAAATCATCCAACCTTGGTTAAAAAAAAAAAAAGAAGAAGAAGCTGACACATTTTCTTTCAAAATGATTAATAGCACCAACCCAAAACAAATCCTGGCACAGTTTGATGAATGGTAGGAAATGTAAAGGCCTTGAATGATTAACACTTTAACATATCGGATAATCTTGGTTTTAGCAGGACTGAATGATAAGATTCAGGTGATGATCGATTAAAGCAAAGAGTATAGATTAAAAAAAAAACTCTGTTAGGTGTGTGTCTGTGTGTGTGTGTGTCCACCCCAGGGAGTGCGAGTGTGAATTCAACCCCATCATCCTTAGCATCGTATGAAACATATGGAGTCTTCCTGATGGAACAACAGAAGCTGGCGTGGGTTTTGGGTTTTTTTTTTTACACTTTACTGCTTTGAATAAAAGATCCATGAGCAGATTTGCATAAAGGGCCCTTCCAACCCTGCTCTCGTCAATTATGTAATGTGTACCACCGCAGCCTGACGAAATACTCGCCTCTCATTGGTATTGGTATCCGTAAAAACAGGGGAAGACTTTATCTGGCGGATCAGAGAATGAGAAGTGGGAGAGAGGGCGGGGGAGATGGGCAGAGAAGGAGGCAGGTGTGTGTGCTGGTGGATGTCAAAGGCGTGAAGATCTTCAGACGTTGCTCTGGGACATTATCAGCTGCCTCTGTTTTCATTAGTGGTTCAGGGAAGCACGGTCACATCAAGCCAGTCTCGCTCTCATAACCGTGTATGTTAAAAACAAAAAAGTGGGTATGCTATGGACTGTCATCATAACTTAAAATCATATAGACAGAGACTATAAGCTATTAACATTTATCTCAGTCTAAAATGTTTCATAAAACATATTGTGAATGAAAATGACCGGACATTGACTCAAGGTTTGTTTAAACACTCACTATATGCCTGCTAAAAACTGTGATTTAAAGGTGACCAAGATGCTTCCCACTTTGTCTCATTTCCTTGTTTTTTTCGCTATGAGCCACAGTTCATTACACAACAATAAACACTTAGTTTATGCCGATTACTGTGTAATTAAGAAGGACATATTGTTAGCAGTAGCAAGCAGATAAAAACTCCAGGGGAGAACAACTGATTAATTGTTGACAATCCCAAGTCTAATTGCAGTTAACTGGTGAAAAAACAGCACAGCCATTCATGCGAAGTGAGGCTTGAAACTGCATATGTGTGTGAGTGTGTGTGTGTGTGTGTGTGTGTGTGTGTGTGTGGGGGGAATGGACTATCAGCATGAAGGTCACCACTGGTGCCTCGACACTGACAGTGACATCTCCTGTCACAAAGTGAGCCTTGATAACTTTGGTTCCCAAAAAGGGAAGTGGCAATTACATCTGAAAATATAACATCTCCATCGAACAAACTTCACAAAGCTCTGTACTGAGGACGCAATTACTAATCAGTCGGAGCCTCTAACATCCTCTAAGTGATGGTTTGGCCCTTAAAACGACTGCACTTTACCCCGAGGCAGGAAGGGAATTCAGCCAAATGTAACTGGCCACCGCCACATTTCTGGTAAAATAAAGCTGCTATTTTTAGAAACATGAGTATAAGGCCCAATTTCCTGAACTGGGCACAAAGAGGCGGCTCAACTGGAGTGAAACTGGCCACTGGAGACTTGAAGAACATACCAAAGTAACAGCTACAGCATCTCACAAGGAGCCCTTGTCTCTTTTTCAGTCACGTATGATTACACTACTAACCGGCACAAGCCTTTCACTCCTGCAGATAGAAAAACCAGGAGTACATCTGAATAGTGTCAGATTCAATTATTTGACTTATGTTACTCAAGTATTTCCATTTTCAGGGAGTAACTCACTGCAACAGTAAATATTCTCATCCAAAGAAGGGTTCAAAAGGAAATGGGCACCATAACAGAATCCATTTTAATATATTTGGAACCACATTTTACTGTATGCATAGACAGTAACGATTCAGACATGACAGAATCATAGCTGCTCAAATACCAGTTGTGTAAGAAGGACACCTTTACTTAAAGTCTAGGTTTCAAACTCATTAAAGGAATAGTCGGACACACTCAAACACACATTAGATGAGAAGATATGCAGCAGATTGTTTCCAGTCTTTGTGCTAAGCTAACTTAAGCAGCTAATAGTTACTATCAGTTATTAGCTAATAGCCTCATATTTATCACACAGCCACTATAGTGTTATCATGTCATCTGACTCTGGGCAAGAAACGAAAATGAGATATTACATGTTAGATATTACATGTCAGTGTGCATGTAACATTTTACTGTTAAAGCTGCTCAGAGTGGAGCTAGTTTTTACACACTGTGGTTTCAGTGTGTGTTATGTGCTGGACTATTTGTACCGAGTCAGCTTTCCCCCTTTTCCAGTCTTTAAGCTGAGCTAAGCTGCAGCTCCATATATTCTGTACATGAGAGTGCTATCGGCAAGACAATGAATAAGTGTGTTTACCAACACTATGTGAAAGAAGAAGAGCAACAAAAGTTCTGCAGAATAAATCTGTATTCAGTCTCCAGAACTTTTCTCTAATTTTTGATTTACCTCTGTTTTTGTTTTACCTCTTTGGGTCAAACTGTTATCTAAATTAAATCATCTGAAAAGTTTAAAGAGGAATCTCTCTCTGCTGGAAGTGCTAACAACTGAACTAAACATCTGGTCACAAGCCAAAGCCAGGTTTGCGAACCACTGGTTCAATCATTAGACATTGTATTTTACAAGACTATCACATGCTTTATTGTGTAACATCTCAATCTGAAAAGAAGCTACTAACTACAGTTGTCAAGTAAATGTCGAGTATGGCTTTAATGTTGAGGAGCAGAAGTAGAAAGTAGTATGCAATGGAAATACAGTTTCAAGCATTTCTGGCTGCAAACTGAGCTCTTCTGTCTGAAGGTTTGATGAGAAATGATTCATAAAGTATTCATGCTGACCACTGTCACTTCAGCCTGCTACCCTTGTAGCCTCTATGAGACAGAAATGGAGAACGCTACAGTTTGGGGAGGTGGAAGGTGATGGAGGTAGAGACGAAAACTGTGGAAAAGGGTAAAGACCTTCTCATTTATACTGTACTGATATTCTTTCACACTGTTCAGGTTGGGGGCAGTGGCAGGAAGTAGGAAGGCAGAGGGGAGAGAGCGGGGCTGATGGAAGGGTAACACACGCTGTCTCTGAGCCGTCACTCTGCAAGACAAGGAGCCTCAATCCATCACTCCTCACTCTTCAGCACAGTCCTGCCTGCTCTGCTCTGCTGATGGAAAAGTCTCAGCCTGAAACCCTGTATCTACTCCCTCTTTACCTTTGAGTGTGTTTGCGGAGTCGTACCTCAAATCAATCTAACCTAGATTCAGCTGGATCTAAATGTCACTGCTGTCAAATAAAGGTGATGAGGTTTTTTTTTAAGAGTAAAAAAATATTCTTTCTTTGCATTGAGTGCAACACTGCAGGTTTTTCATGTTTCTCAGATAAAATCATAAACCTCCAGTTAAGAAGATAAAATTTTAGCGATATGCTTTTCTCTTCTGAGATGTCTGAGGTCAGTGTCACCATTTTGCCTTACCTCTGTCCAGTCCAGATTTTAATTGAACAGGTTCCACAGTCTTTGCCAGCTTGGCACTGAGAATCATCCCAGTGTTGCCCAGAGTTTTATAGCTATAATTTAACATCAGATGTCAGGGCTTTGCACACTGAGACACAATTAAATCCTTGTTTACCCAAATGAATTATTAACCATTCTGGAAAAAACACTCACACACACACACTTTTCTGGTAAAGCTCTACTACCGGCCATTTTGTTTACAAAAAGGCTATTGTTGATAGTGTTTACCAGACTCAGAGTGATGAATCTAAAAACGCCCTTTGTAAAGATTTGCATCCTTCCTTTGTTGTGTTCTCTGGCTGGTGTTTGCAGCTTTATCAGGCCGGATGGAAAACTGGCCGCTGCTGCGAGACAGGCATCATGTGACAAACATGCATCAGCACTGACAACAACTGACCATTAAAGAGAGGAGAGATTGAGAGGCAAAGAGAAGTCAATAAGGGTGAGAGAGAGGGAGAGGCAGCAGTAATTTCTGCTGCCAGCACCCACTGACATTGACGGGAAAGACCTGAAGTTACCTCGAGCGTGCTGACAAAAAAAAACCTTCAGCATGAGTGCATGACAGAAATAAGTCCTAAATTTAACAGTCGTCAACAAAAAACATGACGAAAAAAATGTCAGAGGATGTGTGTCAGGAAGTTTGTCAGAGCGGAAGATCAAAAACAACTTACTGTATTGCTTTGGTATAATAGAGGTACTTTTCAACTAGGTGACTAACTAACTGATGACAGGTGATCCTAACCTCCACTGGGCAGCTGACAGGTGTCAGTGTGTATAAATATATGACTATAAAGCAGTTTTTTTCATTAAAAAAAGTGTGCACCTTTTGCAACTTTCTGTGGATAAATATAGGCAATAGGGAAATTATCAAAATGAAAGACCATAAGACTGAGGATCTCCAGTGAGTATTTAAAAACCCATAGACCATTTTCTCTCTGTCATTTCATGGTAATGTCCTCTTAATCTGTTAAAAGCCTGAAAGAATCTCTCAGCTCTATCTGGGTGATTAAACAGTGCTTCCTCAGCTACAATGGGGTGGAGCAGGCGGCTGGTTTGTGATTTGCAATTAATATCTCAGAGTGTGGTAAAGGTGGGTAGACACCTCACACAGGAAGGAACTGAGCACTTGAAATGTAGACATCAGTCATTCACAGACAGTGTTTATCACAAACTGCATAAATAGGTGGGTAAGTGTTGATAGAGTTGTGTGCAAGGGTTTGTAAAGACATGCACACACAACCCCTGCAGCAAACATCAAAAAATGAAACTCAAAAAATGAGTCAGTCAGGAAAGTGAAGCTAAAAAGAGTCTGGCTTCTACAGCAGGACAATGATCCAAAGCAGACCTCAAAATCCACCATGAACTACTGCAAGAAACACAAGCTGAAGCTTTTGGAACGACCCCCACAGCCCACTAACTTGAACATCATTGAAAATCTGTGGGTAGATCTTAAATATGCCGTCTGTGCAAGGGCCTAAAAATATCTCAGGTTTGAAGTGAAAAGTGAGTGAAAGACTCTTAGCTGCTACAAAAAGTGTTTGCGAGCCCACTATGTGCACTAAGTACTGACTTGGTAGGGTTCCCAGGCTTTTGGACATGTCACAGTTACTTTTTTTTTTTTTTTTTCAAATTAAAAAGAGTATATTAACATTTGAAGAAAGGCTTATTTTTAATGTCTGTTTAAGTTGTATTTACTTACTTTCACTTCAATATGACATTTGCCCAGGGGTGCCCAAACTTTTGCAACATACAACTTCATGTTGATGTGAATCAATAGTTCAATCAATAGATGTCAAAATGATTTTCTAATTATATGGTTGCGAAATAAAACATACTTTGGAGCTAGAGAGCTGAACCTTTGGATTTGATTTAATAATTAGTTTATGGTGACAGTGTAAGCTGTGGTCAGTGACATCTCTCCTGTTTAGTACAGCCAGTGCAAAGAGAAAAGTGACTCAGTGACTATTCTATTTCTAAACTGTCAGCAGTAATATAAACACACAAGAGAGGGATTTCAGGCTTCAAGTGCTCATAAGACTCTAAATGGGAATCTATGCAGCTTCATAAATTTGAAGCTGTTTTAATCAGTATCTTCAATTCAATATTTTTATATCAACAATTCATGAAATTACTTTGTGTAGTGTGAAAGGTGTTGCCTGTACTGACTTACTCACAGAGAATTATCAGGGGACCAGTTCTCCGCAGCCTTTCCAGGGCATTTTAACATGTTTCAGCTCATTGTTTTGGTTTTTGGCTCCAACTTTACTGTTCTGGTTCAGTCACACTGTTCTCATCAGTGCTGTTTCCAGCAGGCAGTTGTTTTCAGAGAAAAAGATCTGATAAACTCCACTGGATGCAACCAGCACCAAAGGGCAGACCGACACAGTTGGTGACGAGCTGGTGAACATTATAAATCATTTAAAAGCTAAAGGCTCAGATATTTTCCCTAAGAATAGGCAGAGAGCAGAACAAGGCTAAGAGTAAGTATTGAACTTGCATCCAGCTGGTTGCCAGAAAAATCACACCAAATGAATGCTAATGTTGTTCCATGTCAGCTCGGTGTGAAAATTGGCACATCAACTTTATTAGGTATGCCAGTGTTTACAGATTGTCCCACTGTTCCCGAGTGTCCAAGAACGCAGCATCAGCTGTTGTCTGTGTGCCACCTTATCAAATCGCCATACATGAGTTTACTGTTGGGGCTGAGGTCAGCCGATTGTTGATGGTGAATTCTGAATATTTATGTCAGAAAATCCACTGGCATTTGAAACAAAAAAGAACCACTCCCAGAGCTACTCCCAAAAAAGGACAGAGGCATTGTTGCAGTTTTAAGCTTCATCGTGAGGGGGCAGGTAAAGGTGTCAGAAAACGTTTTCTAAATACCAAGTGTGGCAGAGAATTGTTCAGTTGCATCGCATTAGGCTGTTGATGCCACAGAACTCAATATACACTGACATACATCCACACACATGCAACCCCCAAAGCTGTCAACATCATGTAAACAACTTTTATTTCTTTAGTGGCAAGTAGTAAATATTTCTCTTAAGAAACTGGATGTCCCAGTATTTACTTTGGTCAATTTACTGCTGTGTTTTACTACACTGTCGATAAATTATGTCTTCTTCATGAATTCTCTCAAAGTTTGCTCCAGGTGTAAGACTTAATATCAGCCTAACTGATGCAACTGAGGAAGCAGCAGGCACACCTGGTATTTATTAGCTGCTGTTACCAGACATCTCAGCCTGCTCCTGAAAGTCTGAAACTGCAGCAATGTCTGTGTGCTTTGTTTGGATTGAGTGTTATAATCTATAAACTGTAATCTTTAAACCTTAAAACTGTTATAGAAATCATATTACTATGCACTTGTGCACTCCAATTTCTAAAGTATCATAAAAGACTCATGCAGTTTGAGGGAAAATTATGATAACCATAAAGCGATCAAAAAATATATGCCAGAATGTATTTTTCCTTTATACTTCTTTCATTCTTCTTTACAAGACTCACTACATAAAACTCACATAAGAGCTAGACAGTAACTTATATGAGTCTGATATACTAATGCTTACATGTTTTTCTTAGCCTGTATGCACCATTTGGTGTATTAATGGTATAATGCAAAATAAGTACCAAACATGCATCTTGTCTCAGACTAGGGCAGCAGATGTGTTGATTATAACACTGACAGATGTGTTTTTGTTTTAAATAATCAATCTGGTATTGTAACAAACAGCCTTAATGTCACAGGCACAGTCCACTCAGCCTAATGTGGTCATTTGTTCGGTGCCCAGAAGACACTGGGAGAACAGTGTACTGATGAGCTGGTCTCAGCCGTGCTGCAGCGAGCTTGCTTGGCCGCTGATAACAGGGCCGGAGCTGAAGAGAGAGAATCCCATTACAAATAGCTGCATTAGGTCTGTCAGATTGTGCAGCTGAGGCGGTACATCTCCATTGACCCTGCACTGCCTCGGTTCCCCTCTGGGGTCAGAGCAATGCCCCCCATGGGATAAAATGTACTGCTGCTCTTTTCAAGGGGACTGTGTTGGAGATACAAATACAAACACACAAACACACACACACACACACACACACACACACACACACACACACACACACACACATATCACAGTATGAGAGCTAATAGAGTCACCCAGCAAGAGGTGAAATTTTATGCCTCAAATCTGTTAAATTAACACACATGCAGACTGTGGTCATTAGGGTCAGAGTCTTCTGCAAGTGACCAGGCTTTGGATAAATTAACTAACCACTAACATGTCATTTCCCTTAAAATGCTCAAAACATGACTTAAAATACAGTTAAAAACACATTTTTTCCCATGTTCAACAGTGTGCATAAGACCCACTTACAAGCATGTCAGACAGGTGCTGGCCTGTTTCAGCAGCAATAGGTAAAAACACTATATTATTATACACCAGGAACTAGTTAAAAAAAAAAATGGATCTGTGTCTGACTTGATGACATTTCTTGTAGGATTTAATCATTGTTTGGTCTTTATTTCGTTTGCCTGCTGTTTCTGTGTCATGAAAAGAACATAATGCTTTCCCTGTTTATGTGAATTTGTATTATGATTACATTTCTGATTATAAATGACAAAGATTACTTTTGCTATTATAAACCGCTTCCAGACATGGTCTCTGTAACATTGCTGTGTTCATCTGTTTATTCAACTAACTGCTGTTTGGCTTTCACACATATAATTTTGTTATGGAAGTTGAAGTTTCATGTGGACGCATCATCAGACAATATTTGCGTGATTACAGCCCTATCCCTTAGAAATTACATAGTACTAATCTGTTTTGGCCAAAACATTTTGAAGCTAATGTAACTGTTGCGTGGATGATGTTTTGTGGCAACAGGTTTTTTAGTTTTTTTTTTTGTTTGAGTGGAGTTTTTGTGTAGTACAAAAAAGAGCAGGACGTCATGACCAAAGACCTCAGCCCTGTGTGTATGGTTAGGCAACAAAAGCACTAAAGGTTAGGAAACAATCCAGGCTTGTTGAAGACCACAATCTTTCCCTATCGTTAACCAATAATAATATAACCGTAACAATAGCTATCAAGCTTTAGCTGCTTTGAATGAATTCTGTACAGCAAGAGCAAATATTTGGGGAAAAACAAATAGAAAATGAGCTGTCAGTGAACGCTGTCCAAAGGCTGTAATCTGGGTGGCATAGCAAATTAAAAGTATGTAACATAACTGCTAGAAGACAGGGTTGCTAATTACAGCATTACACCAATCTCCAGCCATTTTTTTTACTACATTATTTATGCACTGTGGCCTGTGGAGCCTACAAAAGCCTTTCTTCAGTATCAAATCTGCTGCTTCATCATGACCTTAATCAAAGTATACCTTTATTTCCTGTTGACTGAGTCTCACAAAATACACAATAATTTAGAAAAGTTGTAATCTTGTGTGTGCCTTTACTGACAGTGTCACTGTGTTTAGACAGGCTCGAACCATTTAGAAAACGTTGTGGAAATTTGATGTGTCCTGAGGCAGACTGTTGAACCAGCCGATATCAGAAAATTACTGGGGAAAAACTGAAATTGCAAGAATGTTTGTGGATTATAGTGCATGTCTCAGGATAAAGATGATCACTTATTACAGGTAACCACTACACAGTCAGAGGAGGAAAGATGGACAGCACTACGCCAATAATTGGTTTATTCATGGTGACTGTGAGACTCAATCACACAGCATCAAAGATATGTGTAAACACTTTAATCCAAATGAGACCCTTACTGAACTATGGCCAATAGCTGGATTACTTTGTGTGTGTTAGCAAAGCTAGTGTCATTCTGCACACTCAGGAGGAGGAAGAAGAGGTGAAAACCCTCAGGAGGGTGAAGAGAAGAGGAGGCGGAGGAGGAAGAAATGAGCCGAGACATAAGTGGCATTGATTGAACTGGTGCATGTCCGCCCTCATTCATAAACGAGGGTAACCTGTGACACGTTTGTGGACAATCTGTCTTGATGACAATGAGCGATGCTGGCATGCTTCGTGGCAACACCTGTGAGAAACGCTCCGATAAGGTCTAATGACACACAAACAAAACAATACAGGTGGATAAAAAAATCAAAGGTGTACACTTAACAGGTCCACTTGAGTATTGACAGAATCTCAAGGAGGCCATTTGCCACATTTGGATTTGGAAAGTTCTTTTTCAGGCTTGTCGCAGTGTTTTACAAGAAATGTTATTACACACACGGTGTACAGTATTGATTAGTAAAGAGGGGCTTCTTTGTGGTGCAAATGGCAGTGAAATTGGGCTAACAGAGCAGAGATAACACATCATTCAAGACTCATAGACAAGGCAAATCCAGTCACGGGAGCTAAATCACGCTTTTGATAAGTGCGATAAAGTTCAAAGACAGATTTTTAAATGGATATCAGCTTTTATCACTGGATCACATTTGCACAATCAAATCAGAACAAATACAGATATGCTTCATGCTTTCAAAAACACCAGGCAGACAATATTCTCTGGAAGATGGAATTAAATTGTTCTGCACAGTAAATGGGCAGTAAATGAGTCTTGACATGGAGTCAATAACACATAGCTGCCCTAGACAGTAACAGGAATCAAAGAGCATTTTGGGAATGGCAATTACAGATGTGTCTAGGAATATAAAAACAAACTAAGGACATGGTCATTCAGTTTGAAAATGATGCATGTACAGCATCCTTATCAGAGCTGGAATGGCCCGTTACTGCGAGGCTCTTCAGCTGATTCAGAGTCGGCAGCTGTAAGGTTTCACCAAAACAAAACACAAATTAGACTGGTATCTTAGCTGGGAGACAGGGTGAGCGTGTTTACTTAGACACAAGGCCTCATTCTAATCACTTTGATCAAAGTGCTGACAGTTAAATCTGCATCAGACTTCTCAGTCTGCGTAAATCCCAAATGAAAGTTGATACAAACAAAGAACTCCAAATTAGCGTTAAGATCGCAGAGTGTATGTGAAGTGACAGAGGTTGCAGTTCTCCTTCAGCCTCTTAGCATCAGTCATGCGAGGATGAATCTTTCATTCTTAAGTCGCAGCTATGCAGATGCCCTCACTTGTTTTCCACAGTAAGGCGTCTTATTTTGGGGCATCCTCCAGGGCACGGCGCTGCACGGAGCAGTGCGGTGCACGACTCAAGCTAGTCAGTGTGGTTCACACAGGATTCATCTCTCAGGGAGCTTCAAGGTGAGTTCATGCAGCATGTCATCCCTCAGGATGTCCCACAGAGTCAGGCTGCCCCACCCTTCTTGCTGCCAAAATGTCTTAAAACAAGGAGACTCCTTGGGTGTCAACAGCGCATTAAATTTAAAACTGAAACATGAGTCACTTTAACCAACAAGCACCATAAACATACAGGAATTAGTTTTGGGGTATTCCAGCTACAGCTAATACTGACATGCAAATATACTACTTTGCTTTTTTTGCCAACAGTTATATGAGAAGATTATTATCTCATATAACCAGGAGACAGTTTGCTTCAAAACAGTTACCTTTGGACACAGCTGCTGTTTATGCTAAGCTAAGATGACTGTCCCTTGTCTCCAGCTTCATACTTAGTATGAAGCTGTTGATTCTCTCAGCTAATTCTTGGCAGGAAAGCCAGTGTGTGTCCCACAATGTCTAACTATTCCTTTTATGTCAAGCAGTATAAAGCAGTTAACTGGAATAGATGCAAGATTAAAGTGCTTCGCAGACAATTATGCACCTGTAATAATATAATACGCAATAATATAACACTGATGGTAGCAATTTGGCTACATAATACTTTTACTTTTGATGCTTTAGATGTTGAAACTGTATATTTTAATCCAGGGCTTTTCCATTTTTATTTATCTGGTAATGTTATCTGTATTTTTACAATCTGGTAATGTTGCTTTGACTCAGGTAGAGAATCTGAATCATTCTTCCACCACTGACTACAAGACAATGTCAGATATGAACAGGCTCTTAAGGTGGAAAAATGGGTTTGGATAATAAGCACAGTGAGGGTTCGCTTTGTTTCATAATGACACAATTCAAATGATCAGAGGGGCAGAGGGCATTGTTAAAACAGAAATGTGATAAACATGATTAAGCTCCTGCTTCACTGCTTGTCTCGTAATAAAATGAATTAAAAAAAAGTTTTTGATTTGAACAGCTCCTCAACTTCTTCTGTTTCTTTCTTCTGTGCTTTAAGAACAAACTCTGAGCCGATCTGACACTTGTTATTCAGTCTATTTAAATAAGTTCTAGCCAACTTCAAGTTGCACTTTGGCCTATATTTCTTTTGTTCCCTTTACTTTCTCTACTTCAGGCTTTACTCCATCTTAAATGCCCTTTCATGCATTATGTAAAGCACTCTGATTTGCCTTTTGTATGAAAAGTGCTACACAAATAAATTTGCCATGCCTTGACGGTTCATTAAGTGCTTAAGAAATTACAAACAACGCATAAATAATTATAAAGTCTTTTCTACATTGCACATTGCTCAATTTACTTGTTGCGATTTCAAATATGAATGCAGAAATCTGATTACTGACCCCCATGGGTCATTGCAGATTAATCACGGAAGCCTGAGACTGTGAATCCAGTGTTCTCGGTGAGAAAATGAAGCAGTTTTTGATCAGAAATTACAGCCGGAGGAAATCTTGGCACTATGCAACTACCAGTAGGAAAAAAAAATGACAGCCGAAGCAAACCACTGTGTCAACATGAAAAATGAAAAAATTCACCACTATTGCGGATGAGAGACTGACCACAGAACAGTAGATGTGGTGGGAAACCAGCCTGAAACTTCTCTGTACACACTATTCCCAGTCTCCACCAGTGAGAAACGAATGAAGCATGTGATGACTGAAATTAAACAAAGTGGGACAAATTACTTTTTAGCCAACATGCTCTGCCAATGTTTTATTTTATTGTTCAATAAAAGTCTCCCTAAACGCCCCTAAAAGTAAGAATGTACAATGTAGCTCTGATATAAAAGTTCATTTCTTCCCCAGCAGAAGACAAAAGACAAAATATGTAATACTACGCACAACCATTCAACAGTGGGTATTCTATTGTCATGCAGGCAGCCGAACATAGAGTGAAATGAATGGCCAAACTTTGGCAAACCTACATATACTTGCCTTTGTTTGTTCTTGAGCCTTTGAGTGCCTTATGGAACATAGGCTGCTGATAAAGTGCTTGCATCCATCCCCTTCTGTCTTGGGCCATCTGGATCCCGGCGACACCATGGCAGTCGTCCCGCCTTCAGCTCCCCTTCAGGGCAGCAAATTACCACCAGCCAAATGCTGATAAATTTTGGATGCGGCCAGTAAATCTGTCTGCTCTACCAGTCACTTTGGCAGGTCACCAGCCCGATTCTGAGGTTCTTTTCTATTCTAAAATGTTGAAGGTTTTTAGGTAGAGTTTGAAGTCAGGATAAGTCAGCGTAGCCTCTGTGCTTGATTGACTTGTGAGCTTCATGTCATAGCAGGTTTCCTGATCCCTTGCTGCTGTAGTTGCCACTGTGGTCTGAGAAAAATGTTTTATACAAGCAGCATAACTCACTGTGTTGCACACACTTGTATGAGCATTAATAATGCATTCATTTCTAATCATTTGCTCAATTTCAGCCTTCATTGGCTGTGATAATCACCTCCTCTGAATCAGTTCTCCATCTTGGATAATTTGAACTCATTATTTCACCAGTTGTCCTCTGTGAGAAATGATTGAGCCTCTGCATCACTTTCAGGTTTGGCCTCTTCATCACAGTGAGATTCAGAGTTTTTCTTTTTTTTTTTTTTTCCTTTTTCCTTGGTTTTATGGATCAGACGAGGGAATCTGGTCGGCCTTCCCGTTCAGCAGCATCAGTGTATACAGGATCAGTAAAGACATCCTTACAAGGCAGGTGACAGGAGAAGCAGTGGTGGTTATGCATTTCCAGATAAAACCCATTCTGCTACACCTCAATCACCACAGCACTTGTTGACGATGCCTGCTGCCACAACTGTGGCAGGTGTGCATGAACAAAACACACCACTTCTCCACACTCAGGTATGACAGATGCTGTTCTCCAGCACATGCCACTAGCTCCAGTCCTTGGAGAGCCGTGAGTGAAACAAACAACATTAACAGCGAATATAAAGCTGCACAGTATCACCTTGTGTTTGCGGCTCGTGGGACACACTGTGTAAGCCTACATAGGAAAAGAGACATTCATTTATTACAGAGGGGAGTTTGGCACTATTCAAGGAGCAAGGTCATTCCCCAACACTGACTACATTGTGTTTGGAGACAGAGATGTGAAATACGGTTGATTTGTTAGGGAAAGGAGGAGAAATCTACTAAATGAGAGAGCAAGGCATGGAGCTAAAAAGTCCAATGTAGGTGTGATGGTTTGAGTTACTTTTTTTTATTATTAGAGATGTAGATTTACATAGAGACCCTAGGAATGCATCAACTGAACTTTATAAAAAAAGAAGAAAAAAAAGAAAGAAAATATCCCTAGCAACATTTTGGCCTGTAATCACAACGAAGAAAAAAGATTTTCATTTCAGTTTCCATGCAGCACATTGTCCAGTAGATGGTTCACTGCACATGAACAGCGTCGCTCAACATCACCTCATCACTCACCATTACAAAGTCAGCTACTTTATTTCTATTTGTAACTACCTAACTGGAAAATGAGGGTGAAAATAAAGGCTTTAGAGGAATATTAGCTTAACGTGTTAAGATAAATTGTAAAAGGAAACCTGCTTAGGTTGTTTGAATGTACTAATGGCTTTGATTCTATTGCCATATACATTTGGTAAAGTAAAGGGAATCAGTTTTAGAACTTAGGCTGGACCCTGATCTAAGTACACCCCTAGGTACTTGTACTCCTCCACCATGTCCACACTGACTTGACCTTGAATGTTAACAGGGGACACCAGAGCCTCCTCAAGTCCACCACCAGTTCCTTTGTCTTGGTCACATTGAGCTGTAGGTGGTCCCTCCTGCTCCAAGTGACAAAGTTGTCCAGCACAGTCCTGTACTCAGTCTCATCACCACCAGAAATATATCCTACTGCAGAGTCTGAAGGAAAGAAAACTTCTGAAGGTGGAAGACACATTCCTTTCTGTCCACAAATTGTTGTTAGCATGCTAGCCATGCTAGCCCTTACAGTTCATGTTTATAACCCTACCTATGCTATTTCCTGTCCCAATCCCTGCTTTTGTGCACGCTACATGAGGAAATTACACCGGGGGGGATCAAGGGTGACCGTGCCACTACCTAAGTGAAACCTGTCAGCTCAGGTTTCAGCAGGCTGAGCGAGACAAAGCTCTCAAAGAATACACACTAACAAACAAAGCAGTAATGTAAGATGACTCTGTTTACACAAATGAATCTGTGGGCACTCACACACCATGTTGTACGTCATTTACGGCAGAGCAGTTTTACTTTCCTTCCACAACTTGACAGCGGTCAGCCGTTCGCTGCTCAGAGCGTCTGATGATGCACACCTGTTTTTACTACCACTGATCAAACAGATGAGCTGTCCCAGCATCACAAAACACACAGTACATCATCACAGCAGGCTGAAGCTCTTGAGCAAAACGTAATCTTGTGAGACATGAAAACTAGCTTCACTACTTAAACAAACTTGTGTTTCATTATTATATATAACTTGACTGAAGCTAGTGATTTTACACAGGGTGTAAAGGTGGGGATGGATCCTTTCTTAGATAAATCATCATGCTTGTGACATTTGGCTGTTAACATTTGCTCTCTATTTTGTTATTTGCATTGTCTTATTTCATTACATACTCCTCTATGCTGTCAGAGGGTTCTGGTATCATCCACGTTTAGGTCAAAAAAGAGGTTAATTCATCATCCTGTGAGCAGAATTTTCTGCTATAGTGCCCTTACTTTTTCTTTTCTTTTTTTTAAGTTTACCTACCCAGGTAGTTTTGAAACAAAGCCCTTGTTTTGAATACTGATGATTGTACTTCTTCATGAATTCTCAGTATGGTTGGAATGCATAAACATTGCAGATATTGCAAATATACTTTTTTTAATGCTTGGGTTTAACACAGCTTTTTCCAAACAAAAGAGTGTGTGTATATGTGTAAGTGTAAAAGCAAGAGAGATATCATCCCACAACACTATTAATGCTGGAGCATTTACTGGCACTCGAGGCTAGACCTGCTTGTTTACAGGGAGGAAGACAGGTTAATGAAAAACTATTGATTCTTTGTATCCCAGGAGATACACTAATACTTCCGAATTTTGTTTTCCTATTCTTGTGACGCCACGGCCATTCAGTGACCACACCGGGTCCTCTGGGACATGGAGAATAGAGGGGCGATCTATGCGAGCAGTGATGCCATCAGCAGCGTTTGGCAAGAGAATAAAGGGAGGACAATGAAGGTGAGGGGGAACAGAGGGAGCAGTCAACCCTGGTCCAACTCCGCTTCCCTCATTCCGAAGAAGAGATGAAGGAGAGAGAATGAGAGACAATGAGAGAGGGGTCCTTTAGTTGGAGAACCTCAGAGGCTTATTTCACTTTGTTTTACTAGCAGAAATTCAGGCTCCTTAACTGTTACATCTCATCTCGCTGTGGAGTCCAGGTGTAGACTGGACCAATATACAGTGGTGGAAAAAAGTTTTCTATCTTATATGTTTTATATCTTTAGGCGTGTTTCTTGTGTTAAGTTCCTTGTTTTAGCCATTTTTGATCTGAAGAACTTTCAAATGTGCTGGA
>JBBMJY010000024.1:20834595-20905247 GCA_037833715.1 Toxotes lorentzi | reverse complement strand
TTCCTTGTTTTAGCCATTTTTGATCTGAAGAACTTTCAAATGTGCTGGATTTATATAGACACAAAGCACCCTAACAATCGTCAATAAAAAGGATGATCCTCATTAGTGGGTCAGTGGTACCACAATACTCAAAATTTCTTAAGTATTTTTAATGGAGCTAATCAATTTGAAGTTTTTAATGGCTGATTTTAGGATTGGTTTAGTATTGTGGCTGCGACTGTACAACAACAAATTGCACTTGGAAACTTAAGAGTGATTGTTAATGCAATATATATCAAAGCAATATATCACAAAGACATAATGCACCACTACACTGGTGCATTATGTCTTTGGGAATTCCTTTTTTTTGTTTGTAATGGTAATACTAAAAGGGCTCCCCACTGATTTTTAGAAATAGAGATCAATTTGCCCATCGGTGGCAGTACACTTCAGCCTGAGTAAACAGCCGTAATATATCTTCAGTGGCTCTGCAGGAGCTTTGTCAGGTCTGAGAAAATAACCCTGATCATTTTTTAATAAGTAGCCCATGTTACAAACAAGGATGTGAAATTTTTCTGAGCTTGACCCATTCAAAGAAATATTACAACCATTCTTTTTGTAAGCTCTTGCAACACTAAACCATCGAGTATTCTTTTAAAGGTACACACTGAAAAGCAAGAGAGTTCACTGACATAGAAACTGCAGATAAAAAGAACCAATATCACTCAGTCCTACCAACGCATTGCTTGGTCACTAGACAATCTGACCATGTGCTACCTTCATCATTTAAGGCTAAATTCAAGCTATACACACTCACACTCACAGATTGGCATCTCCAGACTGTGCAATAACAGCAGTCTAGCAGGTTCATTGAATGTCACACTATGTGAGACTGGTCTAATAAAATCTTGGTAGCAATCTCTGTCACACAGTCAGATTGTGTGATGAATACTTTGTGGATTGTGGAGCTTCAACAACGGAAAAAAGGAAAACTACAGTCACCTTGTGCCACCCTTCTGTGCTGCTTTAATATTTTAGTTGTTACTGCATTCAAAACTGGCTCACACTATGTTGCATCAGTGTATTTTGGATCATTTCATGCTGTATTTACAAATGTTTTTGTTTTTTGTTTTTTTTTTTAAAGTTGAATTTATTCCTACGTTTCTGTCACTGTCAGAAAGCTGTCTTTAATCACCAAAGCTCCAAAATGACAGTTTTTCACATTACTTCCTAGAACATTTTGATTAAATTTTAACACATTTCTCTCCCCTCAACTTTCATCTCGAACAGCCCAAAACTGTAATGTGTATTGGAGCCTTAAGTCTTTAGCTGGTGGTCTAATGTGACAAAAGCCTAGGGGATGAAATCTACAGAAAGCCACCTAAAAAGGTTGACAGAGATCACCACCGGCCTCCACCTCCCCTTTCCACCTCCATGTGTGGTCTCTCTGGAGCCCGGAGGTCTCGCTTTGAGCTCATGGTAGGAGTCAGTGAAGGGAGAAATGTCACCCATCAGCAATCAAACAAAATCAGGTCCAGCCTGGAAAACTTCACAGTGTTACATTTTGATCCTGCCTTATCGGTTACTTGCAGGTTTTTGGGGTTTTTTTTTGTTTTTTTTAAGAATAAAGCAATGAATCAGACAGATAATCTCTTTGACCCATGAAATGCATCAATACAGCTTCTTGGTGAAAGACTATATGCTTGTACTGGCCTGGTCCTTGAGTTTGAAAGATTATGAACATTCAACTGTGAGTAAGGACAGGAAAACACAAAGTGCACTCCATTAGAGGAATGAATACATCTACATTTGTCATTTTCAGGTGTGTAGCCAAAGTGCTGCCAGTCACATGAGGCATCATCATCATCATCATCATAGCATGAGAAGTCCTTTTCGACCCAGTTGTGCGCCCTTCAGATACAAAGTGCTCTTCATTTGCATTCTGTTGTTTGCACTGGAGATAATAGAGAATATTTCTGCAGGTCACTTCAACGTTGAACTTGTGGAAATTAGAGCTCATGTACATGAGTGGGGTTCCCTCCCTATTCCCTACAATTACAGCTACAAGTACAGCCAATTTGACATTGTACAAATGCACACACACTCACACACCTGCATTTACATGCAGTTGTACCCTTGCCTCTTTACAGGTGAACCTTTGACATTTTAGGAAATAAAAGCTTATTTGCTTTCTTGATGAGAGTTAGATGAGGAAATCAATACCACTCTCATATTTGTGTGCTACATATGGAGCTATCACTAGCAGCTGGTTAGCTTAGCTTAGCACAGGGCACAAACAGGAAACAGGGAGAAACAAAATTAGATTAGCAGCAACTGAAGACGAGCTGAGGTCAGTAAATGACAATAAATATTGCACATCTCCAACTCTGAATGAACAAATAAGTACACACAAAACAAACATTATTCATCTCAGTGTCTGTGAACACGCTCCTGCAATTTTTAGTTATCACTTACAATCAAGGCATGCCTCATCGAGTTTACACTGCTTCTACAACAACATAATCCCTGGCCTTCTTTCACATGAATCAATAACAGCAGTCAGAGGGCCAGTGCTCCAAAATGACTTGTGGAGCTCACCAAATCAAATGTGGGAGAGCATATTGACACTGGAAGCACTGGAAGGCTGCAGAGTCCAAACACTGGTGCTTTTGTTGTTATTTCAACTCATTGCATTCTGCCTCTGGGTGTAGAGAGAGTCAGACAGTGTGAAGCGTAATGATATAGGAACCACCATGACCAGACTACAGCTGTACTACTGAAGTCCCGGTAGATTGCTCTGTGTGTTTGTGTGGGTAACCATTCGTTAATACAAATACGGAGCTGGAGAAACAACATTTGGTTTTGCATATCTAACCTGCAGGATGCACAGACTTCATTTAAAAATAAACTGTTAAAAGGAAAGTAAGGGAACCGTGATCAATGACACATACACACATGTTCTATACATTATGCAGAAAGCTTCCAACATACATCAGCATTCAGCGGCAGTGCAGCTACACACTGATTATAACTGACAACACTTGAGTGGTTTGTTAAATATGTGAATGAGAAAACACATCAACCTCCTCATTGTCTCTAAGCTGAGGACAGATCTAATGTTCTTACATTACGTGTTGCTGATGTACATATATTGTACATGCAATGTAAATAGTTTTCATTAGCTAGCACATTAGCCAAAATTTGACTATCTGACTATTTGATATCACTGATCATAACATCCTAAACAAACCTCTTCAAACTTGGGTGTATAAAAGCAGCGCTGCTCTTCAACAGGTCAAGTCCTACCTAAAATACAGGTGTTTCTGTGTAGGTACTACCAAGGCTAGGTCAGCCACAGTGAGTATGCAGACTAGGGTGTGGTAAGGCTCTTCCCATTTACATGCTTAATTTAGGTCACCTTATGTGCAAACATCAGTTTCAACTTTTACGCAATAGAAACATTCACATTTATCTAAGCTGTGACCCTGCAAACCATTTTCAGAAAGTTTTATCACTCCAGAACTGTCTTTTAAGTGGATGTCTCAGAACATCCTCCAGCTAAAAAGTAATAAGACAGAGACACTAATCATTGGTCCAGACAGTGCAAATATTTTATCTTCAAATTCTCTTGCTACGCAGTCTCATTTTGTAATTCCACTTTGTCAGAATCTGGGTGTCATCTTTAACTGCACACTCAGCCTAGATAAACAAATGGAATCTATGGTTCAGTCCTGCTTTTGGCATCTTAGAAACATGTCAAAGATTAGACTGTTTCTCTCAACCAAAAACCTGGAACCTCTTATTCACCTTGCAAGCCTGTCCACCGGACTATTGTACACACATCTGCTCGTTTCTTAACTGATCACTACAACACTGCCTGACTGTAAGGATGGCCCCCACGTAAATTCAGAATTTGAATTTTTATGCCTAGATTCTGTGATTCAGATGATAGTGTGAGGTTATGTGTGTATGCATGCATCCATATATGCAGTTTATTCTAACAGCCATCTATATTTTACATATGGTTTGTATAGATGTGTATATATGTAAGGGAGGAAGAGGTAACCATAAAATGAGCTCTTTATTATAGGTTGTACGTGGGAGGAGAAGCCTCCGGTCGGAGGTCTGTGCTGAGTTTTCTGTAGCTGGTGTCTAATCTACCATCACCTCCCTTAAACAGCACACACAGCTTCCTGCCAACATTGCGTCCTTGAACGTCTGACTTTTGTAGAATGAAGAGAAGACAGAAAGGAGAAAGAACGGGTGAGAAGGGGGAGAACAGGAGGGACAGGCAGAGAAATTATTCAAATAACGGTTAGATTTGTAGCACGAAAAGGCTCCTCATTAGCATAACTTCAAAACCTTGCCATTCCAGTCTTAATAATACATGCGCTTTGAGTCTCCCCGTGAATCACCTCGCGCTCTGTAATATTTCTGTTTTTCTATTTGTTATGAGGCAACGAGTTGTGGAGTTGAGTTGGAGAGAGGCAGGAAAGGAAAAGGAAGGATTCCAGCAAACACCGCCCCTCACACACACACACACACACCCTCTTCCCCTTGTCTCACAGTGGGGAGCGACAGTGGGACATCCTGATCTTCGGTTTATTAAAAGTGGCCTTGTGTCTTATCTGTGAGGGAGACCAGTCCTACCAATTAACATTCCAGTGCAGTGTTTTTGCCGCCTGAGAACAGGAGGCTAAAACTCCCTTCCTTCCTCTCACACACAAACTGACATTAAAGCAGCCAGTGATTCACCCATATAAATACTGTATATATGCTTGAGCACACACATACATACTGTACGAGCTAATTATACCAAAATACCATGATAAAAGTAAAAGTAACACATGCATGCACACACACACACACACACACACACATACACAAACCAGGGCTGTTGTTGAGAGATGAAAGCACATCGTGTTCAGCTCGCAGAAGAAACTGATACATATACAGTGAAAAGAAGAATGAAGGTAGCAGGCTGTATGTGGAGCAGGGCAGAGTCAGCACTGAGAGATTTATTCTGGCCTGGCTTCACTGGGTCGATCAGTCTACAAACAAACAGTGAAAAAGAGAAACAGATGGATCCTAGTTCTATTGGCACAACTTTGAAAAGAGGCTTCATTCACAGTTAAGCTTTTCACACGCTCAGACGCTAAATTAAGTGGGTGACATAAAGCAATATTGACATTTCATCAGATCAGTCAGTCAGTTTAATCCACCTCTGATATGATGGATGCAATGCTATTTGTTTTCATAGACAGTTAAATCTGTTATAATCAATAATTTTATATTAAAAATGGAGCAAATGACTATGTGTAATATGAAATGGGTCGCTTGTATTTAAAACCCACTAAGAATAATCACTCGATCAGTTGTATGGAGCATTTAATATCTTTTCGGTCATTGTTTTGTTTTCCACACACACAGTTTTCCTGTTTTTGCTATTTTCAGAAAAAAAGCTCAGAGACGGTTGGTGGAGATCAAAACAGCGATAACGGAGAGAGAATGCTTCATCAGGTGGTTAGAGACACAAATTGATGACCAGCTGCACGGCTGGTATTGTTTTAACCTTATGAATCTCTCTGTGTGTGTGTGTGTGTGTGTGTGTGTGTGTGTGTGTGTGTGTGTGTGTGTGTGTGTGTGTGTGAGAGAGAGCCACCCACTGCTGCGGGAACTACCACGGAGGTGGTTTGAGTACTTTGGCAGATGTTTACATATCTGTCTGTCTGTGGACAGATTCTGTCACCACAATAGCGTCACAACTGGGCAAGATGTGGTCACGAAACTTTGCAGGCTTGCAAGACTGAGTTCAAAGATGGGTGTGGTCTGTGATGGTCTCTAGTTTTAATGTCTGGTTGATTTATAAATAAGCAGCTTGTTGCAAATAAGTAAGCCATATCCACCTAAAAGTTGATGTCAGTGTTGTGTTTATGGCTTGTTTCTACTGCTCCCAGAGCTGCTGCCAAAAAATTAAGTAACGTAGGTTTAATAACAACTTACTGCTCTGGTTGTCTATGTGATTACTGATTAAAATAAAAGTAATTTCTTTCATTCTAAGGTACACAGATAGACAGGTCTAAAAGGTTGAACGTTATAATATCTACAGTATATTAGCAAAATAATATACGACCGAAATGATTCAGACACAAGTATATGTACCATGGAAGTGACATTATGGATCTGAGTCTTGGATCTTTGTTACTTGTATGTTTTGTCTGCCCTATAAAGAGTCTCTGGCAACAATAACAGTCTGTGTGAAAGGATCTGATACAGTAGGATTGCATTGTTTCTTTTTTTCTTTTTACACTACCAGTACTTTAATATATTAGTAGTTCCACACTGGTGTAAAACATGGAGGAGCTCAAGCCAATTGGGAGGAAATCAGAGAAAGGCAACTTCCCTCATTGTAGCTAAGAAAGAACACAGCAATCCTATCAATACAAAGGCACAGAACATTCCCAATTTCTCACCTTTGGCACTTAAGAAGGCGAGGCTTTGTTCAGTGTGCTCATATATCATTTTCGTCATTTGTAATGACAGGCAAAATGAAACTGTAATATCAACACAGAATTAGTAGGTCTCTGAAGGGCTGTGAATTCATGTAAAGTGAAGACTATGCAGTCAAAAGAAGTTACAGACTCTAAAGGATGACACATTAAAACATCAGTTTTATAACTGAAGCCTTTGGGATCATCTCAAATATTCTTACAAAAATATGACAAATGCCACGCTTCACCTCTGTAAGACCACTGCATTTCTGTGACTGGAAGTAACACTGGGTCTGTCTTTAATTTCATTTATTTATTTATTTTTGTAGATGTAGCTAAGTAATTCTAAAGCCAGACATTCACTAATCATGTGCAAATGCATTATTATGAATAACAACCAGAAAGGACTCTCCAATGTATTTTCATATTCTGCAAGAAGAAACAAAAATAAAAAAGAGTGGGCTGACTGGTATCCAAAAGAACCTCAGACTTTGTATGTTCCCTGCTGGGGCCCTTAATGAAAGTCTAAACTACACTATATGTGGTGATAATGCATTGACATCCACCGTTTCTGCAACGCCACTTCCATATTGTACTATCTACCCCCCTCTGTCGGTGTGTAAGGCCGTGGGTGTGCGGTCCACATCAGTAAGGCGAGAGGCGTGAAGGACGGCCAGCCGTACACACCACACAGGAGATCCCCAGATTAGTCATGCTCGCCGGTTCTTTGCTGCTGCCACCCTCTGCTGCATCACAGCCGCGCATCCAGATGCAGCCTCAAAACACCACAGCAAGGGCAGCGCCGCACTACCCGCCATCGTATGTACACACTGGAAATAAACAGCAAGCTTGGCCCCAGCATGTGGTAGAAGCTAATTACTGTTAGAAATTACATAGCTTGGCAGTATGTGGAAAATGCCATGCTTGAGTATGCTAATGTATTTTTATTTTAATGGGCATTGCAGTGGAGGTTTTAATGAGTTCCTGTCCTTAACGGTATGGTATGAAAAGGACCATATAAGTTAGAATCAGTCACACAACACAGATATGTTGTATTTAACTCCAGAAGCCCTAAAAGGTCACAGTGAGATTTGTATATAGTGAATTACTTCACAATATGATTTGCATTCCTTCACAATAACGTTTGTTTTACCTCACAATACTTTTTGCATTTCCGCTGATCTATAGGAAACAGTTACTGAGCCAGTCCTCAAGAGAATTATAATACACTGCCAGTTAAGTGTAATGCTCTGCAGATAAAGTAGAGATTATCTCACACTTTATGTATTTATTACTCATTGCTCCTTTCCAAAGGGCAAACTTGACAGTATATAGCCACTGGCTTTGACCACAGCTGTAACTGCTCTGCCTGGCTGTGGCTTGAGCAGTTGTTTAAGTTGTGGCTGTCGCTCTGGCTGTGGATATGGTTTGGGCTACAACTGCAATTGTGGTTGTTTCTTTGGTGCTGTGGATGCGGTTGGTAGCTGTACCGTGTTGTCTCTTTACTGCTGCCATTAACATAAGAGAGAAATATAAAGCCAGAAACTCAGGATCTGGACCTGATACTCCTATTAGAATAACTAGCCTCTGTTGGGTAACTTATCAGCTGCAATGATACCAAGCCAGCCACAGCTCAGGGTGCACACACTCCCACTGTGGTCACAATCAGCGACTGTAACTGACACATTATATTATAGCATTATAAAGCCCAGTTTTCCTGTGTGGATAAGAAGGAATGCAAAACATATTACAGGGTAACTCAAAAGGAGCTCCAAAACAGTTCTCCCAAAACAGTCGCTTGGTGGTCATGAAGACGAAGGTCACCTGCTGCTGGTACAACTCAACCTCTCATGCAGTGCCATCATCAGATCAAAGTTTTAATTTGTCCAGTACTTTATTTATAACCAGATACATGTAAAATGACACTCCCAGTGGTGCTTATTTGCAAATGTTAGAATGATAACACACTAAACTAAGACAATGAATATGGTAAACTATATGATAAACAGCAGTATGCTACCATGGTGAGCATACTCATGGCATTTAGCTCAAAGTACTGCTGTGACCACGTACAGCCTGACAGAGCTGCTGTAGGTTGACAGAGGTTTATTAGTACTAAGCTGTGAAGATGCAACTGCACTACAGGAACCAAAAAAAGTTATATTTCACCTCACGACTGGCAGGAGTGAATGTTGAAATGCAACAAACCCTCAAGTCAGGGTGGACGGTGACCTTTTCTGCCACCGTACCAGGAGTCCAAGCTCTTCATACCAATAACACAGAGGAAAGGCCCAGGGGAAACACTGACTCTGCCACTCTTCACTGCAACACAGTAAAAGAATGTCACAAACTGGAGACAGCAGCAGCCCCCGCCCCGGTGCTAAGTTCTCTCTGCACTGCCATGGAGGATGTAATTATCACTGGGAGCAGCTGTATACATATGCGTTGATGCTATACAAATAATTCCACAGAAATGGTGCAGTTGGTCTCAAAGCATTTCTATAGCCTTAGTAATGTGGTACAGGGACAGAATGGGAAAATATTCACAATGGCAGGCTGACTGTACAGCAAATATACAGGAACCTTGGTTCAGAGTTACAAACTGAGTTTGACCACATTCACTTCTGGAGCCTCTGCAAATATCAGCTTTACACCAGCCACACCTCCTGCTCCACACTCATATTTTCTGAAGTCAAGCATGCAATCTCTCAAAGAAGCTGAAAACCTCTTTTTTTCACTGTAAACGCTTTGCCGCAGATGAAATGTTGGAAATGGCATGTTATAAGTACGGTTAGACTCATTACTGTAGTAAATGCAGACAGGAAGAACTTGAGGGCTTTATCATTACAACCTGTAATTTCCTAAAAAAGATTGCATATTCGACTGTGGACTGGAGTTGACTGCATGGCTGAAAACCCATTTCACCCTGTCTCAACCAATTCATGGTGCCGGATCCAGTCATAAAAAAGCTCCTCTCACTTGGTGTACATTAACTTATTAAAGTCGTTTTCCCTTGCCCATGAATATGCCCTCAGTGCATAAAATGATAAACAGCAGCCTCAGGCTCATTCTGACATTGAATGAATCAAAATGAGTAATAAACAATATTTGAACACTTCCTGAAGCTGAGGGACTGGATGACAAGAAATCATTTCGAAGGCGACATGGCCTAAATGTCACTTGGAGTAGCAATTCTCTTGTGGAATTGTTCTTATTAATCATGTAAAAACGTAATGTGAAAGAGGCAGGGAAGGCACCAAAATAAAACTGAATGAGAGTCTATCTGCACTATAAAAAGTATGATTAACTTTAATAAATTCTCTTCTATCTTAATTATTTGGAAAACAGGCCATTGCAGTTCACTGGGCTGTGGGCCAGCCCTGCCTCTTCCTTCAAATGAAAACAAAACACCGCCTTCTAAAAGGTGTCAGAGAGAGAGAGAGAGAGAGAAACAGAGAGCGACAAAATAAAGTAGTGCATTAGTGAGAAAGCTGGTGAGTTCATGACTACGGGCCTGCTGGCCCTCCGAGACACTCTGTGTGACTCCTGGCTGAGGCTGCCTTGTTAAAAGTCCTCCTCTGCACATTCAACACCACTGTCAGGAAAAGTAACTTCAAAACTTTTTGGAACAATTTTCATTTCCATGCAGCAGAAGTGCAGGACAGGGCTGAGCCAACTTATAATGTATGCCATTTGGTGAACACTTCTGTCCAAATGAAGTCAGAATTATAATATCGTACAACACCACTGTGCTTCTGTGATCCATGTATATTAAATTTCCACTTACAACTTAAAAGAACTGATATGTTTGAAATCTCTTGATTTGTGATACATTTTGAAGTTTAGTTACATAAAAACCTGAGAACATGAGAGTTTAAATCACTGAGCTTAGATTTGGAGAGGTCATATTAGTCCACACAACACATGCAGTCAGTGACAGTCAGTCATAATTGGCCCCTTGCCAGTAGATTAATATGCATTTCCACACCATTAAAATGGCCTTTCTAAGTGAGGCTCCAGAGAGTTAATTAAACCGATGCCATTTTGGAGGGCCAAGGATTTAAGGATAAAATGACCTTGATTTGAGAGGTGGAGCTCCTGGATGGATAACTGCTCTGATCCTTATGTCGGTGCACTTAACCTTGTCTGACTAGCATTTACTGAGTAAGGGTTACAAGCTGAACCTGTTCGACCCTGGAAATTTCTGCAGGTATGACAAAGGGTGATGTGAACATTATATATGACCTCAGGGCAGCTGCTGAAGTTTTACAGAGAAAGGTCACACTGAACATGGTATTTAAAAAGAACAATCTGCCTGGGTAAGGTTCCATTTAGCTGTGATCCCACACACAACACTCAACTGTGAAGAGCAGCTGTGTGTTGGCAGCAAGTAACAGAGAGAACAAGGTTTTAAAGGTCACATGGAGCACTACGTGGTTTGTTGTTACTATGCAACTATAAAAAGTGGTGTAAACTAGATAACCTGGAGTCAGAATATGCTCCCAAAATAAATATCAACAACAGAAAGTGATTGCTCAGCTTGATCTTTAAGAAAGGAAAACTGAAGCTGTTGTTAAAGTTAACATTTCTCACCTTACTTACTTACTTTGCTTCTGTAAATTCTCTCCATAATATTATGTACGCAAAGCTCTCCAAGACTCTCTAGAAAGGAATAAAAATTTCTTTGAAAAATAATTTGCAGAGGCAGGTTCTCAAACATCATCCACTGAATGACTCCTGCTTGAACTGTAGGGTGCTTAAGGAGCAACTGAGTGCGTGCCCGTGATTTGACCTCTCTTAAAGCTATGTGCTAAAAAACAGCCGGTCCACAGATGGCCACTTATTCCAGCCTTGAGAAATCATAAAGGAAAGATTTTTAGGCCTTTGTGTAGGTTGGAAATGAAACGTGAAATCATAAAAACAAACAAATAAATAAAATTAGTTCTTTTAGCTGGACTAAAAATACTAACATGTCGTGAAGCAGGTGATTGTGAGGAATCACTCAGTGGTTTTGCCCCAGCAGCCCTGCCTCTCAGGGGGTAGTAGAGAAGGCACCAAGCGGGGAGGAATCATAGCTCAAGGTAAGCAGTGGAGATGGGTTAAGCTCCCATCCCAGTGCTTTCAATAACTGCACGTCAGATCCTGGCTGTCTTCACCATTTTGTGTGAATTTTTTTTTTTTTTTTTGCAGTGTTTAAATCTTCTCCTCATGTCAAGTCTTAAAACTGATATCTCATCCGAGGCCAGGCCATAACTCCTGGTTGAGGTGCACAGATGCAACTCTGGTGATGTACTGCTCCCCCAAGAACAGCCAGCACAGAAGTTCAGTCCCATTAAACAAAAAGTACAAGAAAGAAACAAAACATGACCTGGAGTTGGGATCTGATTTTTTTTTTTCGTTTTTTTTCATGCAAATGACCAGTTTAAGCCTCCAGAGACAAGATTAACCTCAGCAGAAAAAAGGAACAACAAACTGTAGCGACTTCTAGTAAAGAGATTCCTCTTGTCAAAGTGATGAAAGAAAAGGCTGAACGTTTTGCCGAACTTTTTTTTTCTTTTTTAGTTTTTTTCCACAGATAGGTTCAACTTCAGTTTACAGCTCCTGGGCAACCAACATCAAGGCATGAGTTGTTTGTCAGGTGGCAACAAAACGTTACTCTGCCTCTTTGAAATAAGAACATGAGTACTTTGGAAGAAAGTGAAAGCAAGGGCAGACCAAGAAAGTTGCTGAAAAGATCTTGGGCACATTTAGCAATTACTTAGCATCTGTGTACAAAATCCAAAATAGGATACAACAGTGGAAATTGTTTCTGTTGATTTAACACTGTTTTATGGATTTAAATGGAGACTCAGCGGCACAAAGAAATAACATAATCATTTTATTCTCAGTGGCAGACTGGGATCTATCGTGCCAAAAAGGTATCAGCTACTTAGATAATCCAAGCTAGAAATCAGCTAAATCTCTTGTTTTGAAATTCTCTCTGCTGAACTTACTGCAATAAAACAGGACACCGAAGTCATCTAATCCTCAGTCAAACCAAAGGTTTATGAGTCCGTCATTAAAACACGTCAGGTCTGTAATCCCTCACTCTGATGCTTATTTCATCTACTGTCTTTCATAGCTTTTTGAGGACTTTCTGCATATTTAGATGAGATTAGTATTTGAGAATAAAATATGAACACAGCTGTGAGTGCAGCACCTGTTATATACATCCACTGGTTACAGTAAACCACAACACACCTGTTTGACATGAGGCTGAACTCACCTTTGGTTGAGGAGAAAGACCCATACAAATATCAGTGCAGGTTAACGTTTATCAGAGCAGAGGCACGGCGCTTGAGACGCTACACCTGAAAAAGAGAGGAAAAGATGCATAAGGTTTTTGTGTCAATCAAATACAAGCTTTAATGAACAAGTTTAACATTTTCTCATTCGCTTCCTTGTCAAGTCAATTTGATACCACCTTCATGTCTGTATGTTCAGTGGCAATCAATAAACTTAGCTTAGCACAAAAATTGGACACAAGGGAGAACAGCTAGCCTGGCTCTGTCTAAAATAAATGGAAATAGTCTCACCTTTTACAAAAAGACCTGCATTAGGTCTAAGAGATAATCATTTTAATCCTCACTTTTGTATGTGATACCTACAGTTGCAACTTTCAGTTTTAAAGTCACCCTACACAGCAGATTGAGGCGGATTTCACTGCACATTTTACAGACAGATTTTATGTCCTGAAGCTGCTGGGTAGAGCTCTTCCATTCAGTTTCCCTGGCTAGACATGCTACATTAATAAAAACATCAATATATTGACTTGCTGTGGTTGAAGAAGAAGCTCCAGCGTATCAGAATTTGACAGTATTGACCGGTCATTATCAGATTTATAATTTAAGCTCAACTCTGACTGTATCAGTCTGCCTCTAGTGGGAACGTTTGTGTGGACTGGCAAACAACTGAGAAGCACCTGAATAAAAGCTGTGAGTGCTACATGAGGACAGCAGTAGAGCCAGACAGCAGCATGAGCCGGTGAGGCTCACATCCTGGTTGGTCAGGGGGCGAGATACTGACAGAGAGAATACAGGACCTCCAGCTGAGTACCTCTCCATCCTTCCCCTCTCTCTCTCTCCTCACTCTAAGCTCTTTAATTCACCATGTCTCTCTCTCCTATATCTGTATTATATTAGGAGAACAGCTACATGTGAAAGGTCACAGTTTGAGAGTCAGAAGATGCCAGATGTTGCAGATGGCCACAGTATATATAAGAGAAAGACTACGGCAGCTCTGGGAGCTCAACACACTGCAACACAAGCAAATAAATAAGAAAAACAAATGAAGAAATCCTCAAAAATATTCAACAGTCTGACAGAATGCAAATATAGAAAACACAACCAAATACAGAAACAATAATTGGAGAGCATTTCTTCATTTGGTTGTGTTGACTTCTTTTATTTGTCTTTGTTTATTTCTTTATTTGCAGCATTTGCTTCTTTGGTGAAGACGTTTTCTTCATTTGTCTGTGTTTTGTCTATTTCCATGTGTTTTCTTCCGTTGCAGTGCGTTCAGCTCTTAGAGCCACTGTAAAAAGAAACAGATGAAGCTCCAAATGATCAGGACAGAGATTTTCTAACTAATTTAGGTTCTGTCTTTGCAACTTCTGCAAAGTCATACTAAACAGCCATACATTTTCTGGTGCACTGCAGAGATAGAAAAGCACACCCAAAAACTAATTTTCAGCAAATACCAAAAACCTGCGTTGTTGAGAATATGACGACATTTACAATTCCTGGGAGGCCTGCAAGGGAAAACTGACAGGAGTGCTCGCAAGCGGCAGCCTCATTCACTGGTATTGCTCATTCTGCAGGATCTTTTATGTGACACCATTACAGCTGAAGGGTTTTTTTGTGTGTTGTTGTTTTTACAAAGGGCGTGATTCAATACTTTATGAGCAGAACAAAAAAGTGCATACCACAGAGCAACCAAATACAGACTTTAACTTCCTTTTCAACTGCCCCGAGGGGCAGATTAGTTAGAAACAACGGCATCTTAGAAAATAGATCCAACAATCAGTGGCAGCATTGGGCTGAGTCATAATTTATTGCATTTATGCACGCTGCACAGTAGCGCCTGTTAGTGTGAGACTCAACACTGGGCATCAGACTCAAAATAGATGCAAGAAACTGGAGCTGGGAAAACAATCACATTACAGCATTGTTGGGCTTCTATAAAAGCCCGTGGCACGTTTGAGTGTAGCTCTGTGGTGTTTAATGGTGGGGAGGGTTTTCTTTTTGTTGTCAACAGAGAACTGTGTGATGCTCATGTTTCATTGCCCTGGAATCACTGCCTTCTGCTACAAAGGAAAGGCTCCATATCAGCCTTCATGTCATCTGTAGCCATGAGTATTACACGTTCCTTGTAGAGCTCTGATTTTAATGAGCAACAATACATCCACACACAAGCTTTGACCAAAGGTAAGAGCGGAAAACTCTGTTTTTGACTTGAAGTGGACAACAAAACTCACCACTGGTGTCTCTTTTCTCTGTCTCTCTCTTTCCCTCACACACACACACACACACACACACACACAGCACACATACAGTGGTCAGAGGCAAGCAGCTTCCATAAATAGAATGGAAAGTGGGCAAGTTGGCTGCCGGGAGCGGCTTCTACTGGGAATATGATCGATTAAAAAGCAATTTGCTCCTCCGCTCAGGCCCTGCACTCCTAAATGACAGCCCCCCACGGTCCAGATGGAGCTCTGTGGGGTCGGAGGAGCCGGCCTGTCCCACCTGCTCCTCCATCTATAGCAGCCAGACCCCATGCCCACGCACACAAGCACACAGCCTCCACTTCCAAGCCCGAGCCTCAGTCACAGTCTGCTGGGCACTTGGAAAGCGACCAGGCAGAAACATCCAGGCAGCCCCTGCTGGTCTGACAGAAAATCTAGACTCTGTTCTAACATACAGCGAATTTGAGAAAGCTGAAATTGAGGCGAGAGGGCAGGTTAAGACAAACAGGAACAGAATGCTACACAGCACAAACTCAGACAAGGCATGAATTCGATTCAGTATACTCTGTCAAGGTGCACTGGACCAACACCTGGCTATACTATACACAGCTACAAAGTGGTGTCTTTATTGTCCTTGTGTTAGACTTTATTTATTTATTAGTCCCGGAGGCATAATTTAAGACTGCAGATCCTCTCTTAGCTGCAAAGGTCATGATAAGCCTGTTTCTTGCCATATATGCTTCTATGTGAGAGCACTGATAGAGTCCAGACAGTAAGGATTTGGACAGTTACACATTTTTTGTTCTTCAGGCTCTGTGCTTCTGCATTAAAGTAGGTTTGCATCAATGTAGAAAGGACTGTGTGTGAGATATAGTCCTTTTAACATAGGGTCCAAAGTGCAAAGGTTTAAAAGTAAATGGACACTTGGCAACTTAATGTTTCTTGCACAAAAGAGTTGACGCATTAGAGTTGACTGAGAGTTGTATTTGGATTGAGGTAGATGTGTCTGTTGATATGAGGAGTAAAGAGAAGACCATGCAAGTGAAGAAGAAAATAAAGAGGCAAAAAAAACCACACAAAAATCTGTCAGAGTGATATCAAAGGTAGTTGGGTAGACACTAAAAAACAGGTGCACACGAAAAATTAGAACGAGGAGCACAAGTCCGGTGGATCAGCAGAATCATTTACATGGCCACATAAAACCCTCTTATGACAGCACATCAAGCCAACAACACTCTCCAGGACGTAGGCATACATGTTTACTTGTCAACAATCAAGAGAAGACCTCATGACGCAAATCTCTAGTGAGCCTCAAACACAGAAAGGTTACGTGTCGCAAAAACATACAAAAAGAAACCAGAAGAAATGAAACAAAAATCAACCTCTATCAAAATGATTGAAAGAGGAATGTGGAGCAGGAGGGGCTGGGAACAGCCCAAAGTCCTACAGCTACCACCTCATCTGTCAAACATGGCAGTGGTTCTGTTTTGGCTTCTGCAGCTATGGCTGCCAGTGGAACCGGTACACTGGCATTTATTGATTTTGATTGATTGGTTTCGCTGCTGATGGAAGCAACAGGATGAATACAGAGGTCTGCAATGATGCCAAACATACAGCCAAAGTAACCAAAGAGCTTTTCAGGGTGAAAAGGTGGAATATCCTCGACTGGCAGAGTCACCTGATCTCAGTCCCATTGAGCTGCTATCTGCTTTGATGAGGACCAGACTAAATGCTGAGAAATCCCATTCACCTTCAGCAAGAGCTGAAGGTTAGGGTTAGGGTTAATATTCCAGTGAAACTTGACTTTACCCTGAGATTTAAAGAAGCTGATAGTAAAGTGCCAACTCATTTTTGATAAGCTTGCACTGAAACGGTTATGGTAATCCATTACACCACTAATTACTGGAATAAAGTTCTAAAGTAACTCGTTACTATCCTCTACCAAAACATGCCACACTGTTTCACAGCACCATGAATTAGAGCTGAAACTATGATTACATTACTGTATTAGTCAATCAAGAGAAAATTAATTAAAATACCAAACACCCAACGTCACAAAAATAAGGATGTGATACTTTTATTTACTGTATATATTAAACTAAACTGACAAAACAGTCTGTTTGAAGATGTGATTTTTTTCACTGTTTTCTATCATTTTATTTGATTTTTTTTTTAAATCTATGAATAGACAAAGAAAATAATCGGTAGTTGCAGCCATACCACAGATTCCTGTACATACAGTATGTAAAGTACATAGACACAGTCCATAGACACAGAGCAGCCTCTGGTCCTGAACATGCTGCATGCGTGTCTCATCATCTGCTGGGAACAGAAGCTGGGGTGAAGATAAAATGGGAGAAGGGGAAGGCAGGAAGGACCATATGGGCTCAGGCTTTACAGTCTGGTTGGCTGTGTGGGAGGTCATTTTGGGGAAATTAGTGATCCTACAGTCACTGATGACAACAGACTATTCTAAATGATGTTGAATTAATGGACAGATAACTGAAAACATTTTTACCAATTCTTAATCTGCATTCTTACCCAAAGACAACATCCCTATCAGCTGACTTACGTTGACTTAGTCACTCATGATAAAATTGCAAAGGAAATTTCAACTTTTATCAGTTTTCATAGCTTTGGCTAAAAAACATGTAAGATATAATGGTTGAGATTTCAGATCCAGATCCATCAGCAGGGATTCCAAAAACATGTCAGACAGAGTGAAATGATAAACACTATTTTGAAGTGCCAGGGAGTAAGCTCTCTGTTACCATAGGAACACAGGTAGCAAGTGACGGTGGTGGTGGTGGAGACTGTGTACAGCTAAAAACATACTGCACAGTGGATAAAGTCACAGTTTTTTCACATGAACCTGGCTACATCATTTATGAGTCAGTGGTCATTTTTAAACTGTGAATATATAGAACAAATAAAAGTTACTATTACACAGGACTAGTCATGTCTTTTATCTTCATAGATTCACTGCATTAATTTTCCCATATGACACAGGACTCAAACCAGCAGGGTGGCTACTTTTCTAGCCCCTCAGCAACACTTCCTCTGATTATCTACACTGTCTGCAGCTCTTGGCTTCAGCAGAGTTTGGCTTCAGACCTCTTCAGACTTAGTGGCTGGAGGTTAATTGATACTGACAGATGACGTAACGTGGAAGTCATTTGCAGGGAGATCTGGCTTCTTTATCAATGACGGTACTCCAGACACACAGACAGGAGGGAGGGAGTTAACAGATGTGATTCTGTCCAGAAGGCTTGCATTCCCACATGCAGAGCTAGCTGAGGACTAAGTCCATGACAAAGATGTAAATTATGTTAATTAACTTTTTTAATTATTTGCGATACAAAAGTAATTTCATTTTTAGTGTAAACTAAACTTAGCTAACATCCTTAAATAATTTTAATGATGATATTACACAATTAAACAAAATCTGCCAACCTATAAAGCTCATTAATTCATCTGTAACTATAACAGTGACAAGTTGTGGTTTCTAGGAACGCGCTGTTTGCTTTTCTTTACAGTATTTTAGTTAAGCTAAGCTAACACTTTCATGGGCCTCGCTTTATATTCTAGCACATATACATGGCAGTGGTATCTATCTTCCTTCAAGTTTGTATTATTAGGGTACAAATGAAGCCCCAGAACTTCACGCCATCATTGACCTAAAGGCTACTAGACCTTTCCTGAAAGGAATCGAATACTTTAACTGGTGTCTCTTGTCAATGGCTCACTGACCTTGCATGGTTGATCAGAGGTCCCATGAGTTCACTGTTAATGGGATCAAGCGATGGGTTGGGCGGTGGTGCGGGGGGTCTTATTGGATTTCAGTGACGAGAAACGACCAGAATTAAAGCCCCTCTGGGGAGAAAGGAAAACCCATCAGAACTTTTGTTCCCTTGTCTTTTCACCCACTCACGAGTGGCTGGCTGATTGATATTCTTATGAATGTTAATACTAAAGTACCTCTTCCAAAGCTCACCTTGATAGAATAGATTTTCCTCAAAAATAATTCAGCTGCGGCATAATGGAAACTAGTAAAAGTGTCTCACAGGCTGGATTCAGTGGTTTTGAAGTGAAAAAGTTTCTGGTGTGATTCCCTTGGGTGTAAAAATGACTGCGGAGCCAATCTTTAAACTATGGAACAGATTTAATACAGGTACATCAACGTTTGACTTTATGACCTATTATCTCTTGCTCCGTCTTCATCCATAAAATATTCATTTATCTTGGGCACATGGATTAATAAGAAGCTCACTGCTGCTGTTGCAGAAAATCCTCAAAACACTGATTTCATTTTTTTTTTGTTCTTATATTAACATGTTTTATTTTTTTTATTATGGATAATTTCCTACTCTGGGGCATCACAAATCCCAACACAAACACACACACACACACACACACACAAAATTATTCCTTTTTTGAAAGTATCAAACAGCAGCTAAATGAAAAGTCATGTCAGGGTCTAACCTCCAGTCTCACCTCTGATAGTTTGTAAAATGGAGAAAAATGCCAGAGAAAAATGTGCAAAGACACTTCCACTTGATATGGCATTAAAAGCAACAGTCTCCTATTATGGCTCATGGATTAGCCAGTCGCAACTCTCCCACACACACACACACACACACAGCTTTCCCTGGCACAAGCAACGTGTCAAACAATAGCTGCCAAGTCTGCTGCCTGCAACAAAAGATGGAAAGAATTAGAGAAATGGAAATGGTGATTCGACGCTGTTATGAGAACTGGAGCGCGGCGTGCTATGACAGAGTGAAAACACATTCAGACAGTTTTAATGCACCATGGAATCTCTTCCCCGCCCTGACCCCCTATCTGTAGCACTCAAAAATGCAAACAAAAATCCAATGTATTGTCCCCAAGTTTTTACACACAGCCTCACCGCCACCCCTCCCGTCTCTCCCAGCCTGCCTGGCTCCCTACATTTAAGATTCAGTATTTAATTGTTCAAATGTCACGCCGATGATTTGAATTTATCTCAAGTCTGAACACTCAGACGCTGCAGTCATTCAAGTCAAATATAAAAATGTGCATAATATTAGTTCAAAGATGAAGCAAATTCAGGTGAAAGTCATTATTCCCTATTGACTTCCCTTGCAAAATCTATACTTGTCACAAAAGGGAAGCAGACGTGTTAAATTTTTAAATTCCACAAAAGGGGCTGCAACTCAATATCATGTCCCAAATATTTTGCACATTCAATGCATTTCAGTCCATTTATATCCTCGGCCCTAACTCACCTCTCCTTTCACACCCAACAAAGCTACACCATATTGAATTCTCCCAATAGAAAGTGCAAGTGCAGACCTTTCTGACATCTATTTAAGCCTTCAGCCATATATCTTAGTCTGGAACCCATCCAGAAGCGGTAAATACCCATGCAGAGGCAGCGGCAATGCAACGCTACAGAACAGATTGGTATTCACAGTGGCAGCTTCCAAAGTTGAAGCTGCATAAATAGCCCAAACTATTACATAAAGGTAAACAAACCACATTGCTGCGAATCATATCAGCTTTGTGCTGCAGCAGGTGGATAAACCGACAAAGGCTGCTCTGCTCATCAAATGGTATAATAATGTGTTTCTTAGTATTATTAATCTTTGTGGTGGAGGACAGACCAAAAGCTGTCGAGATGGAAGCACAAAGAGGAGACAATAAGAGAGCAGGAACAGAAGGACGGCACAGGTAGACAGAAAATGGGCCAAGCAGCTCAGAGCGAGCTGTAAAGTTTTAGTCTTTCAGCGACGACTTCCTTTGTTGGGGTAGCAAAACAGGCCAAACTGCAGAGTAATGTGTAGGAGATGATGTCTCACAAAAGCTGCCAGACCTTTCTTTTTTTTTCAAAATCATAGCACACTGCTCAGATAATGAGCCTCACAATTCTGGATAAAGAACCACACTGGCACACAGACACACAATATAGGACCTATTTCTTCCGTTCAAGACGGCTCACTAACAGCCCAACATCTCCCCACCACAGACAGAATGTGACACTCTTGTCTGTTTGCAGGCAGAGAAATAAATATCACGTCTTTCAGTTTTTGTTGGTGCCACACACGCTACATCTAATTTAAATGGTGTCTGAAGCCTGCCAGAAAAGGGTTTCTGATGTGAGAGAATGGAGAAAGAGAGAAAGGGATCCAGTTGCGGGAGAAAGGACGGAAGACCAAGAAGGACATGAAATGAGGACGAAGAGAGGAATAAAGGACAGGGATTTAGGGAGCAGTAGTGGACTTCCACGTCTTGTGGTACTCCCTCATGAGGGAGTTTTGTGGCAGGCTGTCTGTGCTGCTGTCAAACAGCATCAACACCTTCCTTCTCTCTGGAAACAAGAGTTGTGGTTGTTTATCCATCCAAATCCTACAGGACTGTTCTCTCACTCTCACTCACATGATCCAAATGAAGCGCATATTCAAAAGAGCTCTGTTGTACCGTTAAATATTCTACAACTATGATGCTAGAAGGCACATCAGCACATTCCTTTGGGGTGGGGAAATTGTTCTTCAGGAAGCTCAAAATGTATAATTGATATAATAAATAGACCCTATGTTGAGGATCACTTGAGAGTTTCATTTACAAGCTCAGATTTCTCAGCAACTCAAGTGAACTTATTCCACTATGGGAACAGGCAAAAGAGTCTCAGTTACTGTATGTGGCATACTTGCCTGAAAAATTGGAACACGATCATGTTGTTTATTAATTTTCTTATATACTGATATAGATGTATCTGTTTCGTGCAAGTGCTCCTGTTTCTACCCGTAGTCCAAATGTTAGGTTACTTAAAGACTCCAAATCACCTGTGGGTGTGTTAATTGTCGCCTGTCTCAGCCCTGTGTGACACTGGTGACCTGCCCAGGAAAAGATGGATGAATAGATGAGTCAAAAAGTGTGTGCAAAGTAAAGGCAGCAGGGTATGTACACCAGCTCTGATTTCATTTCAGCTTGTAATAATGAGATGCATCATTCCCCAGCTTTAGACAGATTTTAACTAGCAGTGTCATAGGTATTGCAAACTGAATGCTCAAACTAATAAGGTAACAGGCAAATGATTGGTGCACTATCATGTGAGTTGGTTCCTATAAAAGTCTGACTGATACTGGAAGTTTGAGGCTGATACTGAAAGAACTGGAGTCCATGAAATGAACTAAGCAGGATGTTTTACAGTTGAAAAACTTCAGCTTCACTATTATCCCAATACAACCTTGGTTTGCAGGTCACTGCATTCCTAAACGTTCAGCGGGTATGTTTTTGCGACTGATCCCTGACCTCCCTGAAGCTGCTGTCAGGGGAAGTGGACCTTACTTTCATAACCTGGAATATTGTGGAATGAACAACTTCCCTGAAAGGCTTGATACAGCCATTGCACACATGGAACCATTTGTGCAATCTGTGGTTCAAAAAGGTCACTATTGTTGTCCCCTCCTCACCCGAGACAGTCTGCATTTGCAGGAAGTGAGCGTTAGCATTTTGATTGACAGCTATTCCAAGAGATGGATGTGGACGCACAATGCAGGGCCTGAGTACACAATACACAAAGGACCATAAATCATGTTTTTTGTACCCTGCTGGTAGCCACATGGGTCTGCTGTTGTTCACTGGCTGATTTGAGGTACATGATTCATTTTAGCTCGAGTACCAATCATGTCACAGCAACAGGCGGGACATATGGCAATGGCAGTGTGTAATTGGTTACTGATGAATGCTGCCTATAGACAGCAACTTTTCTGCTCTAACACTTGGCAAAATGAGGCTTCCATACTTAACATAAACTGACATTTTCCAGGACAGAGATCGTAAAACAGACTTCCAGCTACGGGTCTCTGGGGTTATATATGTGTGGTTAAGATCTGAATTGTTCATTTGCATGTAAACCCACAGCTCCAGCTTAGATGACACATTCTCATTCCAGTTTGGAACTGCACACGCTTGACTGTGGCTAATTTATCTCCGACTCATTTTCTCCAGGCTTTTAAACAACCGGGGAGCAGAACAAAAGTCTGTCATGTGTGACGTACAGTACAGTAAAGCAGACTTCGCCTCTGGAAAAACTGCCTCCATTTACTCCAGAAAGAAGGGGATAAAACGCAGCCCGCACCACTTAATTTATGATACAGAGTAAATTAATGGGCACTGACAAGCTCAATAATTTTTCAGAGGCAACAGATAACAGTTATAATTATCAGCCACGGAATTAAATAGTCAGCGGAGAGACAGTGGGCACTTACAGTTGTTTGTGTGTGTGTGTGTGCGTATATGTGCAAGTGTGTGTGTATGTTCGATATCATCTGCTGACCAAAGCCCCATTAATGGCGGACCTTGAGTGTTAATGTGATATTGTTTGGTTTATTACAGTCCAGTGTCTGCCAGGACCCTGACTACAGAGAGCTGATTTCATGCCAGCACTCGCCCAGTCTCTCTCTTTCTCTGCCTCCGCTGCTCGACAAAAACATATTATATCTACAAGAGTCTTTTCCTGAATCAACTGTATTGCCAGAGAACAACAGCTCAGCTGTAGCCACAGTCTGCAAGGAAATGCCATGTTTTTTTTTTGTTTGGTTTTTTTTTTTTACCTGAATTGAAGCCTTAGTGTGATGAACCGACCATTCACTGTGTTGTGATTCATTACCCTCAAATCATTTAAGGCAGTGGCAATCAAAGGTTTCTCTTCTGCGTTGCAAGCTCAGTCGTGTTAATGGCTCTTAAAAAGCTTTTAAGTTGGAGAGATTCAGATAGAAAGAGACAGAGGGAACTAAAAAGTAAGTATGAGAGAGCTCAGCATGAAAACAAGCCCTTGTATTGTCTCTGGCAGATGCCTGACTTCATTAGGGACTTCCATGCTGCTTCACACACACTCCAATAGGATGAAGCCATAAACAACACAGAAGAAACGGACTCTTTCAGAGCCCTATGAGCATGCCAGGGCAGTCACACAGGAATACACACCACCTCTTCAGATTACTTGTGTTGTATCTCTCTCACTCTCTCTCTCTCTGTCTGTGACTCTATTAGTCAGAGTGGAGAGATTGTGGAGAGCACAGCTGCCCTCTACGGGTGTGAAAACAGTCCAGCACACTGGCAGAGAGGCAGCTCTGATTTCTTCTGCTGCTGCTCCATTAAGGCTGGAAGAAACAGAGGTGCTATTGTTGGAGCTCAGGTGTTTAACACTAATTAGTCGGCTTATCTTGCTAACGCTGCAGAGCCATCAGACGTGACTGCAGCAGCTTGGAAAATATGGAGGATTTCTCAGTATAGCACAGCATATTTTGCTCGCTTAGAATGTGAGGCATCTGACATGTGTACACATCCTTTTTGGTGGTGGTGGAATTTATTCTCAACTCCCAACCTCCCCACCACACACTGCTCTATTATCTCTGGTTTCAAATTCAGTACTTTCGCATGCCAAGTTCAATATAGTACAAGGAGAGGCGGTGTTTGTCTTTGCTTTGTCCTCACTGCCCCGTGCAGACGACACAAACCATAAAAAACAAGGTGGAAACACGTAGGGCTGGTCTGGTAATAGATTTTATAGACCGGACCCAAACAAAATGGGTCTGTGTGTGTACTGACTGAGCTTTAAAAAGCCAGCGGAGGCCGCAGTTCATATTTCTTAGTCAGCCCGCTTCTCCGCTGCACCACAGAGACCCCTGGAGATCTAGGAAGCATGTTGCTCAGTAGTGAGGATGTGTATGAATCCTCCCTGCCACTCAGAGGTCGGCCCCCTGATCATACCCTACACGCTGGGATGTGTGATCTCGCCAAGACCTGAGAGGATGAAAGAAACATATAAGATTTCTATCTATAAAAACATTCATTACCATGTCAAAGCCAGTCAAGTTGTGGTTTTCAGGGAAAATGTGATGATTTTGGATGGAAAAACAGTCCAACAGCCAATGGACTTTAAGGGGCTTAGTGAAGACTGAGGAAGCTGGAACATGACTATAGCCTGTACTTCAGCTTTATTTTAACAGCTGAGATTCAGGTCTGAAACAACCAATTGGTGGTGCATGGCCTTTAAGTGCACTGACTGCTCAAGAAGCTCACCTCTGATCTCAAATTAATAAACTCTCAGAGTATATTAAAGAGTATGTTTCAGAGGCTTTGCAAAGAAACAACTTCCACGTGACACCATATGATGCAGACAATAAAGAAAGTAATATTCTGTATATTGAAATGTCTTAGTAACTGTTAAAAACCTGAAAAGCACGTACATGAAAACTGAGAGCATATTACTGTAGGCAGTCACCGTGAAACATGGCAGACCATCAATATTTCAGTTCAGTTTGGGACCTATGCATGGGTGAGATTTATCGCCAGACTGTATGGGCATCAAACCATCAAAGAGGTCAATCCTGAGCTGCAGACAGACAAATGGGAGAAAGAGCAGACATAGATAAAGGGGGTTTTAACTGTGACAGTGCATGAAATGACCTGCTAATGGTTGATAAAGCTGCTGGTCAACACCAATGCATAGGCAAAGCAATAAGAGGATAAAGATGATTCATGACTGAACTAATGTGGAAAAGAGATGCTAAATCCACAGTACAGTTTTCATAAATTACAAATTCTAAGAAGGGAGCAAACTTTCATTTTAAAATTAATAGTAAACTTGAGGATGCAACGTTGGGATGTTGCTGAAAGAAAATATACAACATGGAAACATACAATTGGAGTAATACTGCACTGTTCAGGCCGTGACGCAGCAAGTTAAGAGTGAGGCTTTGGACTTTGGACTGCCCGGAGATCGGAGGGTCCCCGGGTCGATTCCTCAAGCAAGCACAACAGATATGGGTGGTGGTGAAGGAGGTACCACTGCAACATTTTTTTACTAACATGTCAAAACTATAGACACATGACTATGTTACTCATTTATTTATTTATTTATCTATTGTGTCATCCACATATCATCACCCAGCCTACATGAGCTTTTGCAGTGGTGAAACATTTGTCAGACATGAACATAACTTCTCAGAGCTTTGTCCTCTGTCACAAGTGTTATTAGAGTGTGTAAAATAACATCAGTGAAAAAAAAATGTGTCATGTAATTACATTATTAAGTCAGCAGAACTATGTGCACAGGTAAGCAGATGTGAAGTGTGACTGAATTACCAAATGTATTCAGGGAATGAAAAAAAAAATATTAAAAAGTGAAAAAGAAATGTCAAAGACTGAAGTTATACTGTGTTCACCCGACACTGCTGAAATACAGTTTGGCACTTTGGCACTTCATAAGACTACTTTGCATATCGAACAGGGCAGAGATGAAGCAAATTTCCTTCGCCAGTGTCAGGAAGGCAGCAAAAACTCCCCCATTAGAGTTGCAGGAGTCAGGTAATGGAACAAGGGCCTTCCCTGGCAGTGGCTTCTCTTGCCCTGTCATCCATGGCAAAGATCTACCAGAGGCCAGAGAAGAGCCGGGCGGCTCTCGAGTGAGAGGAGGAATGTGATCAGAGATCACTGCAGCGTGGAGCGAGGCTAAGAGCTGTGAGCAGAGCAGCCACTCAGACTGTTACAACAGTTACTGCAAAAACATGCTCTATTATACTGGACTGCAGACCTTTGGGTGCCAGACAACATTAAACACACTAAGGCAAAATTTATAGTAACACTGAGAGAAAACACGCTGTATCAATAATAATGAATCACTCACTCACACACTCATTCAAACACTCTCTGTCTCGTTTGCTCAGTCGCTCACCCACACACTCAACTAAGTCACTTGCTTGCTCGCTCATTTGCTCATTCACAAGCTCGCTCAATCATGTGCTCGTTCAATTCTCTCATTCACTCGCCCACAAACACACACAAATACGTGCAAACACACCCTCAGTATCCTCAGTGTCTGTATAGGAAAACCAAATACAAAACCAAACACCCAGAAAAAGATCACAGCATGTGTAATTGCATGTGTTCTACAAATACACTTTATCTGACAACTCTGAAAACCCACACAGAAGTGAGGCTGAATGTTGTTCAGTGCCTTTTATCAAGGTGGGACGACACATGAACAGTTTGATCACCACAACGTTTAAAGCTTGGAGTAGCTGCCATGATAGTAAAATTTAATATCTGGTCTTTTTTTATATTAATGTAACTGATAAGTTCAATACTTACAGTACTTTTACAGTGTTTATACATCTGAGGAGTTCGTTATGACTAATAAAGGACAAGGCTAATGATGTTTCAGTCTATTCAGTTTTTATTTTCTGACTTTGTTAATCCATCTGAATAGTGAATCTGTAAGTAGAATAAATTTAAAATAAGAGACAGGTTAGTCAGTAAGAACACACTACTATTTTCCTGACGTGTGCTAACATCACTTTAACATGGACTGTGGAGGAGTGTCCATCCAGTCATTGCTTGTTTATGTATTCACCCATATGTCACTCAAGCCCTGACAACTGTGATATCACCATAAGCTGCACTGTGCTTTTCCAAAAAAATATCTTGACTGGGTTTGAGGGGGTATTGTACTTGACAGTCAAATATCCCCAATGGAGAGTGTTTCAGTGGTATTTCATTTGTTAAACATACGCAGGACTATCACTGTACGCCATTTGATCCCCACAATTTTGAGTTCTTTGAAAAATAGCTTTCCCTGCACAGCCCGGCGGGGGAATGTATCACTAGTGGTCGATGACATGTTTACTGCTGTCTTGTCTAAATAACCATCATCCAGGAAGAAATACGACAGACAAAAGCATATTTTCTTTCATAGGTAGGAACCACAAGCCAGATCAACATTGCTTTTTAAATCACAGAGATATCATCTAAATGTAAACATATCTAATGTTACAGCCAGTATCTTAAATGCAAAAACCACATAACCCTGCGTTCTAAGGCAGAGAATAATGGCCTACCCTGCATTACTTCTAGAAAAATCTAATTTACTGTATTTTTCTAAGAGAACTATGCAGAGGCCTGCTCCAAGTTCAACAGCCAGTGTATATCCTCAGAGGAAACCAGTGGCTAAAACAACAGTTAAAAAATCTGGCTTGAAGCGGTCAAAGCAGTCATCCTGGAAATGCTTCACCACTGAAAACATTTTCATCTTTTATAACTCGTGTCTGTGTAAGCGTTTGAATTCCACACATTCTGCATTTGAGTTTAAAAGTAGGAAAGTTATTTGACATTTTAATCAAAGTCTCAAATTGGCACCAGGTCTTCATCTGCAATATTAAAATCATCCATTTACACTGACGCTCCAACCGATTTGAACATTTCTTCAGTATTTTAATGAACCCAAACTCAGCTACAGAGACAGCATTTTAATATCTGATGTATTACAACCATTACCCTTCAATATCTGTACACATTTCCTCATAAAAAGAGGATCATTTAATTCATCACATATCTGGATCCCTGCATCATTTTACATGAAAATGATGGAAAATGACCACCTCTCTCTCTGAGCAGTATATTGTAGAATAGTTCTATGTCAACAGTGATACCTGCCTATTAACCATGTTTTAATTTCTCAAACAGATTCAAATAGAAAACCAAATATGTCAGGGTTAATGCATTGTGTAGGGATAACATTATACACTCCATCTTAACTTCTCCCATACCTTTATCTGTGGATATCGAATCTATCTTTCCTCTGCCTCTCTCTATGTTAAGCTGCAGAAAAGAAAATCCAGTGACCACCTGTTATGTACCTGAACTAGAATATTACAAATGCTCTGTCATATATTTGCAATTGATGATCCTTGCGACTGACTAATATCCTCCAGATGGCAGAGATCGTGAATGATTTTCCAACACTAATGCTGGGTGAATGATTTGCAACCTGCTAGTCTATCTTGCTCTGACACAATACCAGAACAAATTTGGCATGGGGGAAAAAATGTGCCAAAGCACGAAAGGATCGCTTATGTCATGTCATCATCTGCCGCTTATCTGGGTCTAGGCCCAGGTCGCGGGGGTGACTGCTGCCCAGTCCACAATGCACCGAAGTCTTATGGTATCTCCCACGGGTGGTGGGTCCATGGGAGGCGGTGTCGCCCGGAGTGGGGCTCAAACCCACGACCCCGAGAGACTGAGAGGATCACTTATGATAAGGCAATTTAGCTTTACAGAGCACATGGTGGCTATGGGTTTAAACCTGTTGAGCTGCCAGCTGTCTTGAGCATGTAAAGGCAGGGCCCCACTGTTTATCAGGATACACAGGAACAGGTGGGCAGAGCAGAAGAAGGAGAAGCAGGAGAAGAGGAACTTACTGCAGCTTTCATTCAGATCTAATGACGAGTGAGTCAGACTCATATGAATCACTCAGTTGGTCTTCATGTATAATTGCTAGTAAACCATGTGACCATTTCAATTAAGCAGTTAATTGGAAAGGCAGCTTTGGCATAGATGTTAAATCTAATTGAAAATGCAAATTGTCAGCTGATATTGGCCTTTTGTGATATTGGCTTTATTGGCCTGGTGTACCTCTGATACTCATGTATATGTAAAACTGAATTGATCAGTGTCGCGCCTGACCTTAATCTTAAAAGTGCACTGATGAATACGTTTTCTATGACAACAATGGATTAAGTGTAATGTCATGTTGCTAGTGTCGAACTCCCAGAAAACTATCGGCTGCAGCAGGCACCAGGAACTCCAGTCTCTCTCCCTTTTCCTAATAACGATTTGTAAGGACCTGAGCAAAAATGAATGCTAATATTGCTGTCTTCTGGATTTGTAATAAATAGGCAATGCATCCACCATGCTAAGTTTGTATCATAATAATTTGTCTACATTGTGTTTTCAGCTTGTCCCATTCCCTTGTAAAGTGGAATTATGGACTGCATACCATTGTCTTGTAAAAACCACAAGTCTAGTAGCTGAAGTATCGCACTGATCCATAATGATGAATTCAGGGTGGCACCTCCTAAAATAGCAGCCCACAAAAAATCCCATGCATCACCAAATTCAAACAGACACACGGCCAACAGAAATGCAGGTGAATGTAACTGTGGGCATTTCATGTGAGTGGATACAAGCAAAGTGAGTCAGATGCCGCTGTAAGCCTCACTCACTCACTCTGCCTCATTAGCTATGGATGGATGGAGGTTCAGGGCCAAAGAGCTGTCGAGGCTTTACCTGGTCCCACGCAGTGCAAATTAAAAACCTTCAGTTATGTCCTGTTGTATCTGAGTGTGGGGAGCTGTAGATTTCTTGGCAAGCAGGTTCATTTGTTCAAATTCAGTATATGAGAGTATGCAAAATAAATGATAATGTATAATGTATACACCACATTTACTCTATGAAGATTATTTCAGGTGGTGTCAGTCCTGTGCATCTGCCTGTCAGTCAGAGAGCACATGACCCTGTAACTGTCACAGCTGTACAACATCAAACCTTGACTACTGTCTGTGTAGGGCAGAGGTGCAAGAAGCAGGAGAGACAGGAGGTACCCATGTCTGATGTTTTCGCAGATCCACGAGGGACAGCTGAGCCCTGCGTGAAGAACTGTGTTGAAGATAAAGCCCACTGTGAAAACGCCTCCTATTCAATGCCAAGGCAGTTAATCCAAATTAACTCCACCAAGGCTCTTCTCCTAACACTCCTACACCTGTCAGTTTGGCCTGGGCTCTGAGCAGCAACATTATAATCAGCAGACTTCCACAGGAGAAGAAATTACTCACGGAAACGTTCAAGATTATTAGAAGAAACTGGAAAATAAATGATGTCCAAAATATCCCCAGCACGTTTTAAAACCTTCAAATGTTTCCTCCCTTATGCTGGATATATCTGATCCTGATTTTTACAACCATCTAAGCTCAACATTAATCCTTACATCAAAATAAATCACCTAACCTTAATGAGGACGACACTCTCATTCTCACACTAAACACCTTCAAAAACACTGCAATCTTTACTGGAATAGGAAATGTGAAGGCAGTAGTGGAATGGAAATCTTATCTATTGAAAAGGCAAGCAAATCCTTGCACTGTGTTAATAAGAAAATCCTTTCGCAGCAAGATTTCATCTTAGTGAGATATGTAATTTTAAACTTGATCACCCTCCATATGCTGAAAGCTCCTCCACAGTTGATGGTGTGGCTGTGGCAACGATCAAGGTGGAGAGAAAGAGAGGGGAAGAGGTAAAGGCCAACAAAGATGAAGGCGAGATGATAGACATGGAAGACATAAAAGGCACAGTGGAGGTGTGAAACTGTCACTCTCAGCACAGTCTGAGAGCAGTCTCAATCGAAACTGAATGAAAGAAAGATTTGGGCCAATGATTAGCTTAGTTTATAGCTACTCTCATTCTTGATCTTGTCTGATCTAAAGCGAACATGGAGTGACTAAAACTGAGCTAGATACAGTATGATAAGAGTGATAAAAAAATATGTGGTACAGGGGACTACAATACAATATGAACCATTATGGTCCAATTCAACAAGAAACTGAAGAAATAAGACTGAAAAATACTGTATGCAATGTAAAAAGTGTCAGACAGGACGATACAAAGACACACAACAAAAAGATACAGTATAATACCATATATGTAGTATCCTATGATATATTAATAAACAACACAATGCGATGTGATAAAATATAATACAATATCCAGATATTATTCTGTGCCCTGAAGAGAGCTACACTTTGATTTTTGTTCTCTTGCAGCTCAAGTTGAAATCTAGTAATCAAAACACTGCAGCAAACTGTCGTTTTTAAACATGCATTAATTTTTCTGGCTCATTAGCTGATTTACACATCCAGCAGACACAGAACATTAGCATTCGTCATTGTGTTGTTGTCCACCTGATGAATTTAAGTCCACTATTGACTCTCCTTGTCTCCATTGAATCCTGAGGGAAATATCTGGCTTTTGTAGCTTCGCTGTATTCACCAACTAGTTGCTAAACTTGTCTCTCTGATATAAAATTGTCATTTTGAACTGTTTAAAAGAAGTAATTAAATAAAATAAATAGTGTCATGTACCAAATATGAGCTACACCCGGAACAGAAAAATGTATGGGCTAATTATTTTAATAATTCATTAATCTTCTAAGTCATTTTCAATCAAAAATTCAGATTCACTAGTTTGTCAAATTGTGAGGATTTGCTGCATTTGTCTTTTGCCTCACAATGGTTTATCCTGTGTTTATAGTAAATTTGAAAATCTTTGGGTTTTAGACTGCTGGTCAAACAAAACAGTGAATTTGAAGATCTTTTGTGATTTTCACCATTTTCCAGCATTTTATTGACCAAATGATTAATTCATCAATCAAAACAAAGAATTAGAACTAAAATCACTGTTATGCAGCTCTGATCCTGTCTGAAGGGAGTGGGGTTCGATACGCAAAGAATGATGTGGAGCACAAAACAAAGATGCAAAAAAAAAAAATCCTCAGAGAAATTCTGACTGTCCACCCTAATTAATAGCTATCCAATATGTTGAGTAAATCACTGTCTAAATCTTATCCAGTCCTGTACACCACTACTGCTGCCACACTCTCCTGAATACTGTCAGATAATCGCTACACTGATAGCTAGACAGATCTGCTTTGTCAGTGTCCTGGTTATGTTGTACCCAGACTGTAGTTATATCACAAATCCAAAAATCCACATACTGTATCAAAATGAAAAAAAAAATAAATAAATAAACTGACTCACCCTGACCCTGTCAGATTATTATATCTAAAAGAAGAAGGGGAGGAGGAAGACAGATTCCCATTTTATAGCAGAGCTATAGAGGATTTTGCTATAATGACAAGTATCGATTTGTAACCTTTCACAGCGTGATAATAACTTGTGAGATGATAACCCTTATGGCCTGTCAGAAAAAAAAAATAAAAAGGAGGGAAGATGCCACAATGTGTGTACTCTATTTTCACCTGCTGCTGGGAGGAACATTTAGTCATTTTACAAGTGTCAAGCCATTTCATTTTCTCATAAAAACGGCAATAGTAGTGGGGAAGAAGACCATTTTTCCATGTAGTTAAGTTCCTTACATAACACTTTTTGTTACCATAAAAAAAGGCTGACAGAGTAAGAACTCCTGCTCATGAAAAAGTAAGCAGATTTTGTGTTATTTAAAAACCACAGTCTTAGTGTAGGATAAAAATGTGGGCCAGGACATAAGGAGCTTTAATCGGTGAACAATCTGAGTGGCTAATGCTCAGAGGCACAGCACAACTTGTCCATATGTGGAACTGAAGAGGGTTGAGCCTGGCTGCTCGCTTTTATTACCATGCATTTTCAGGTGCTGTCAAATTGCATTGTGAAAGGTTCAATCCCACACAGTGCAGCTTAACCACTTATCCACATTAACTGCACTTGACAGGCACGTGAGAGGAATGACCCCACCAGGGTGAACCACTTGTGCCTACATGCTGGTAAGTGGGCGGGACGGAGGGAGCTGGTAACGTTTGTATTTGGGGGACTTAGCTGACGTCACATACCTCCCTTACCTCTCCCAGCTGCTGTTTGAACTAGATTTCAACTCTACCGCAGTTGTGATATGTGTCGTGCCCTAGAAACCGCTGCAGAGTGGCTTAGTCTGACCTCGATATTTCCAGACAGGCCACATCAATGGCTGCTGGGCACACAGGGGACTGTGGTCGAAGTCAGCGTTGTTAAACGACTTGTCACCATGGGCCTGGGAGAAGGAGTGGGCTTTAAGCCACGCTGGGGATTGGTCAACAGCTTTAGGATTACAGAGGTCACACAGAAAGATGTAGTCCACTGCTGATAAAAAGGAAGCAGTATTTGCACACTCTGAGTCTGACTCCCAGTATGCTTCTTTTTATATATCATTTCTACACTAACATACATATTTTAGACATTTATCACCTATTGGGAGTGATTTACAAGTATTTCTACTGTACTTCACATTTTTCCTCAAAGAGAATAGATAAAACTAATACCAAACAACCAAGTAGCACACTTTCACTGTGTTTTATTGAGGAGCTTGATATATTTTTTGTTATTTTATTAGCCAATATAAGAGGACGCAGTCCAACTGTGGAGGCCGGAGTGAGGAACACATATGGCAACAGGGCCTCCAGGGAGTATAAAGGCCAGACTCCTATCATTACAGACTAAACAAGCATATGGAGCAAACAATACCAAAACTGAAGTATCTACCAATGGAGTCCACAAGGAATAAAATCCTGTAATTACAACAAGTGAATGCTTTTCTTTGCCAATTATGACATTTACAGAAATTGTCTCTCTATTAAAAAGGACAGTTTGAACAGAATATGGTTTTCTCTGTGCGCATTGGTATAGTTCCAGTAAACAAAGAAGGGTCTTGCACCTGGCTAGCATTACCGATTTCTATGAGATTCAAGGTCCACTTGAACACGAGAGCAGGGTTATAGGTCTCAGTTAGCTATTTAATTACTCTGTATTTATATGTACAGCATGTATCAGTGTGTGTGTGTGTGTGTGTGTGTGTGTGTGTGTGTGTGTGTGTGTGTGTGAGTGTGTGACAGAGAAAGAGAGAGAGCGACAGTGATCTGGGTATTCAGTGCAGGTCCAGTCTGCTATAATTAGCTCTCTTTTCACTAAACCGATTAATCTCTAACACTTGGACAGCAGTTCTCACTTACACATACACACACACACACACACACACACCCTCAAACACTGGCACATATTGTATAAACAGAGTGGTACTGTACAGCTTCACATCAGCTTCTCTACTGTCCATCATTGTGTGCTCAGTATGTTCCAGCATGTTGTTTGTAGTATGCAGTATGTTTGCCAAAATATGGCTAACTACATTGCCCATACACTACCACACATTCCATCAGCAGTGAATGCCTGACACTGGATGTAAATCACTGCACGTGTAATTTTCTAATATGGGCGCAATTCCAAGGATACTGGGCTGCCTTGATTAGAAGAGGAACCACTGAAAAACTATAAAGAAAATGAACTCAACATTGAATCTATTTAACCAAGACACATAAAATAAAATTCACTGATGAATCAACCAGCCAATAATTCAGTTAATTTCTCTGAAAGGCGAATGGTTCTTCTGAGGCCTACAGGAGCAAGTTGGGAACATCCTCTGGCAGCTCAGGAGCACGGTCACTGAGGAGAAGTGGGACTTCCAAACGAATGCAAATCAAATTAAGCCCAAATTAGAATTGCACGCTTGCATTCTGATGCAGTGGATCTAAATACTGAGCTCCATCACTGTAAAATTGTGTTTCTGCACTCCTCAAAGAACATCCCCCCAGAAGGGTATTTCTTTCCCTTTGGTCTGACCATTTTCTCAGTCGTTTGAATGTAAAAGAAATGATGTGCTGAAAATAAGACCATTATGTTCTACAGGAATGGTGCCAATCTCCTTTTCATTCATTTTGCCTCGAGAACACCCACAATCATGGAGAGTGCAGCAAATATAAAATGGACCGGACTTTGTCTCTGAAATCATCATCTTCATTCTGACCAAATGACTCCAGTCAGAAAGAGCAGCATTATCTAATCACAGATTTAAAAAAGAAAGGCTCAGTGCTAATTGGAAAGTCTTTAACTTATCTTATCACCAGACTCTAAAAGTCATTTGAACAATGCCCATTATTCCCAGGTGCTTTGATACTGAATCCACCAGAATCCTCTCTCCTGTGTGTGTCACTGTTAGACGTCCTGTTTCATGTCTTGTTACAGGTACACACAGTTTGAAGCAGCTTATGCAAACTCTGGAGATGTCCTTTTTGCTTATTTGATCATGTGTAAACATGCCATATTGTTGTGGGGTTCACCAAATTACTGCAGTAAGATGCTTGAAAACTCTGATATCAGTCCTATTCCAAAAAACTTAAAAGGGGATATCTTAAAGCAAGAAAATTCTTCTGTTCACAACCAAGGGAAAACAACGTTTTCTACTGATTCTCATATTCCAGGTCCATCAACTTTATCTTAAAGAAACAGTTCGACATTTCGAAACAGGCTCCTTCGCTGCCCTTTTGAGACTGAGATGTGAAGGTGGAGAAGTTAGAGGCAGCAGCAGCCAGACGAGCTGTTTCCCCAGATTCCAGTCTTTATGCTAAGCTAAGCTATCCAGCAGCTAACTCCAGCTTCATACTGAATGCTATACATCTCTAGACCAAACTCTCAGCAAGAAAACAAATAAGTTTATTTCCAAAAATGTCTTTACCAAAACTCTAGCTAGCTACCAGAGTTTGCCTTGTAGTACGACCTTCGTGTGTACGCCCTGCTTTGTTTGTAATTCTGTTGTGTCAACATAAACAATACAAAAATAAAAAATAAATCAAAGTAATCTACTAACCAAAGGAGGCAAAAAGTAGGTGTGACAGCCTAAGCCTAACCCTCAAAGTCATTAGCATTAAGCCAAGCACTAGCAACACTTGCTGAACAACATCTATCAAGCTGTAAACAAGCAGTGGTGCTAGGGTAATGCAATCTTTCACTGAGCGCTGGCAGAACATGGCTGGTGCACAGAATGATGACTGATTGTGTCCCTGGCAGTGTGATATGGAACAAAGCACAGGGCACACAGGGAAAACATGGAGCTTGTAATGTACTCAAATATAAAAACATGATTGCTACTGACTTCCATAAGGTCTCTGTCATAACGGCAAATTATAATAAATGGCTGCCCCTTATAAATCACACTCCCTATCACTCAGTAATGGTTTCCTTTGCACCCTGTATTCATTTGCCTGTTCAAGCCCAGGCTAAATGGGCTATAAACTGATCCTCTGAGAAACATGCAACCTATAGTGACACTGATAATCAGAAAAAAAGGGTACAAAAAAGGGATATTTCACTATCCTCGCCAAACAGATGACAAAAGGTATAACAAGTTAAAAGGCCAGGCAGAATCATTTAATTAATCCCTTGCTAGCAGCAGATGGGTGTGAGCTTAGTGGCTCTGAGTAAGAGCTAATGTATTTTTGCACTCAGTGTAATGATGGTCAGGATGGCTCAGGCGAATGGGGCTCTGGTGTCTGAGGGCTGACATACGGAGACCAGGCAGAAAATGGAAAGCACCTCAAGGTCAAGTGTTTGTGTGACCTGTAAACTCACAGGATGTAGTGTCAAAGAGAGTGCAGACAGGTGAATGAAAGCCTTACCTAAATTTGAAAGAAAATTAAGTTAAGAAAATGTAAAGAGCCAGCTGGCATGCACTAAAGGTACTGAACCTGATAAGGAAAACAAATGTTTAGCACTGCCAACTACCCTACTGTTCCCCTAGGCATAACCATAACCATGTAGTGTGAGTGCTTACACATGTAAACCCACACAACATCAAGCAGAGCAGCACTTTCCAGCTCACAGGTACACCCAGTAGTACTTGGAAAATGTGCTGTATAGGAGCAGTATCAAACCCAGTCCTGACATTAAAACATCAACAAAAACCTCTCTCAGTATAAAAATTATTCTCAAAATGAAAGATATATATATATTAAATATAGTCTTAGAGGCTGAGATGAAAGTGGTGGAAACATTAGATAGTAAGAAAAAATATGACTTATAACATATTGGATGTTTTATTAGCACACTACAGTAGAGCCTACCTTGCCATATTTTGCAACACACTGACTACTGAATTGCTAAATCTTTCCCCAGCATAGGTTCGCTTCAGTACTGAAATTAAAAGCCACAGGACACTTGTACGGGAACCAAATGTGAAAATTGCACACACTTGAGGGACAGACTGTATTAGCTTAGTAGATGCTCACTGAGAATAATCTATCACCCATCCTCCAAATTCCCTCTCAACGTTACCAGGGTTACAGCAGCCCTGAGATTTTTCACATGCACTGCTTCCATTTCCATTGTGTGCCAGTGAGGCTTTGCTGTGTATATGTAGCAGAAATTAGTTCCATAGTGGGATTTAAATATTGTCTCTGCACAAAAACAAATAGTAGAATTGAATGTGATATTGTACCTGTTAGCCAAAGCTAAAATAACATCGTAGCAGGAGACATCACAAATATATCACACAGTGGAACTACATAGTAGTACATTTGGCTTCATTTGGTATCATCTGAGCTAAATATTAATTTTCATGCTTATATGGAACGTTTTTTATGGAAGGTTTTCAATGTATATGCATTTATGCGTAGAGAGGTCTAAGGTGAGTGTCAGGGATGGCCAACAGTGAAATGATTTTGACAAAGAGGTTGGATGAAAGGCAGAAGGAAAGCAACAGAATGGGAGAGTGATACTGTATCTCTCCTGTTAACAGGTCTATGGGTTTCCCTTGTACCACAAGGTGAAGCACAGGACATCCATGCTCATTTATGTAGCTGTGCATCCGCTAGGGCTATAGCAGCCATTAATTACAAATGACAAATATGAGATGGCAGGCATTCCCCAGAGGCTGGCCGTCATGTCTGACGACCATCCTGGATTAGACTGGATCTCAGTGATTTCTACTGCATTATCCATGTCCTGCACTGGTGCCCAAAGCTGAACAGAAGACTGCGTATGAGAGAACAGTAAGGGAAAGGAAGTCACTGATGGGACTGAATCCATGGGTGGTCGGCTCATAACCAGCAGCATATACTACAGTGAAAAGGGAAGACAAAACTCAAAAAACAAAGCAAGAAGCTCTCAATGCTCTGGTTTCCTCCAGCAGTATGAGTTTAAAACCTTTTATCTGCCTTGAACTAAACAACTATGATGAGCTCAACAGCCACCAGTCTAAAGAGGTCTGCATGTAGGCTGGCACCCCCTTGCACCCAGTGGGACTCAACTGGGTTGGAAAACACAGTGGATCAAAGACACTAGCAGGGGCTAGAGGCAGAGAGGCATGTGGGAATTCTTCAGGGGGCTGCAAAGACTCATTTAATCTCTCCATACCTCCCTGTCCTCAGCAGCTGTTGGAGACGGAGGGGTTTAAGACGCCACGGGCTGAGACCCATAAGAGCAGATTAGAATGGAACAAGAAGGAGGAGGAGATGAGGGGGAGGACGATGAGGGCGATTTTTCATCACAAATATGCAACATGGTAAAGCTGTTACATTGATGAAGCCCTGTCAATCATTTATGCAGAGAAAGGGGTCCCTGGGTGGAGGCACGACATGGATATGCAGTGTGGGCCTCGTACAGTGAGCTGTCTGACAACTGGCTGCCTCTCGGCATCTTTTAGCAAATGCCACGATTAACAAGAATCTCTTTTTTTGGGGGGGGTATGCAAAAGAACTGCTCAGAATATTCATATCCTGTCCCAAACAGCTGAATGCAGATTCCAAACCCAGCGGGAGCAGTTACAAAAGGGGAGAGACACGCAAAGACGATGGCATGGCATTTGGAATTGGTGTCAAATTGTACTCGGATATCTGTGTTGCCTGCAGTCAGTCAATTGATCTGCAGTGCTGTAATATACATTCTAAATCCCTCTGGTGCAACCACTGTTGCTTATTTGTGGGCAATTTACTATAAACAAAGAGTGACGGAAACAACAGTGTATTAACAGTGTATTAACATACACCATTATATTGAGACAAGAGATTATTCGAGGCCACTTCAAACTGTAACCATTCTTGCCCAAAACATTTTACACAGACACAGTCTAAAGGATTACTCTGTATTTTGAAACTTGTTTAAACAGTTGACTGCACTGTAATTTCAGAGAATTAACTTTATCTACATCATCCTTTACTCTAGATATAATCTCTGCAGGGCAATAAAAGATGGACTAAAAAAAATGACATAGCAGTGCATCACAAGAACAAATTATTCTCTTCTGTTCAGATTAGCTGTTTACACCTTGTGTGCCCAAATGCATAATCCTGATTAGAGAAAACATGCTGTGATTATGCAAAGATCCTGACATTTGCAGTGCCCAAACCTTACAGTGCAATGCAGTACACTTGTCCAAGCTACGGCCACAGTTAGAATAAGGTAATTGAGGTCATAGCACTTGTCGTCGAGTTGAATTATTTTCAGATTCTTTCTGCATATTAAACAGAGCCAGCAGAGGAACATCTGAGGGTTTTAATAGTGATGGGGTTAAGTGTGTGTTTGTGCTAGAAGTGGGTAAGATCTCAGCACACGGGGTAGGCTTATTACACTGGGGCTGTGGAGTTTAAATTAATGCAGTCCCCAAGGTCAGACAGGGGAGCATTCGCATGAAAATCACGATTATCGTCTTTATTGTAATCTCTGCACTTGGCAAAGTTCTGAAAAGGTCAGGAATAAAGATCTCAGCTAAGATAACTCTCCATTAGGGAGAGAGAAAACTGAAAGCCGGACAAAAGTTTTTATGAAAAGCCTAATTCATTCTTTTAAAACATAGAGAAAAACATGGATTACACTTCAATAAAGAAAACTACTTGAGACATCTAAGAACATTCGAAAGCACACATTAGCTTGATGGGTAAACTAGCTTTCACTCACTCCAAAGCAGTAACATTAAGTTACGTTTCTCTTGATATTAATCATCAACTCTTACTCTAAGAGCGGTAACTCATTTTCTGACAGTTCATTTGAAAAGTAAACCTCGATTCATCCATGAAGGAAAATGCCTCTTATGAAGCTAAAAAGACTTTTAAATCCCATTAGAGGAAAAATGCAGCTTTCAGAATTCACGAAAAAGTTGTTTGATTTTTTTTTTCAAGTGTGATTGAAAGGTATGAAAAAGTAGGCAAAGCAGTCGTATCATAGCCTCAAATCAAATCAGATCAGCTTCCCAGATTAGATCACCTTTGCTGTCAATGAATAACGCTACTAATAATATTATCATGGTTTAATTGATTGTTTTGACCACCTGGGGCAGTAGAACAAACTGTAAACACAGCACCAACATATTACCTGAACAAGTTGATACGGTTAATGTGTAAGCAAACAGCTGCCTGTTTACACATCAAGCAGACACAGTACATTATTAGCATTAAATTAACGTTGCACTTCAGGCCACCTACTCAATTTAAGTCCTGTATTCACTCACCTTTTAACAGTTCGTTTCAAAACTACCTCAACTCCTGAAGTAATATCTAGCTCTTTAGCTGTTAAATGCTTTGCTATTTTCACCAGCTTGTGGTGAACTTCGCCTGTCTGCTCTTTGGTGCTGGGCAAGTTTACAGTGGGTTTATCAGAGCTTTTTCTGACTTTACTCACAACTCCTCCTCACAGCTGCCAGCTGCAGCTAAAAACCAGATTTATTAGAGAAGTGAGAATGAACCAAAACTGTAAAGTTGCAGCCTGGAAAACCAAAGCAATGAGCTGAAAGAGCTAATGATTATAAGCTAAACCTTACAAGTGTTGCTTATGTACATATTCAGCAGATACAGGGCAACATTAGCTTTTATTTGGAGTATTTCTGTTGAGCTGATGAAAGTTGCATGACATAAAACCAGAACCATTTGCTGAAAACTGATAAAACACTTGATAGAGAAGAAGGGAACTTAAGAGCTAGGTCATAATTCTCAGTGGGTTTGTCACTACAAGCAATGCCTTTCGTGTTACACATAGTGATTTGATCCATCGTTAATGCAGATATATCGACAAGTGCAGCTTTAATATAACAGAAGCTTACCAACATGTCTCTCACCTCACATTAGTCTGAGGTGAGAGTAACTCGCTGGACTGTGTAAACTATAGGTTATGTGTTACCTTTAAGCCTGAAAGTGCAATTATGAGCACACATTTTTTGGGGTTCGTAACACCACAGAATGTTCTTATTTTAGACAATCTCAAAACACACAAACAGAGTGAGAGAGATCTCATTAAAGCCAGTGAATATGAGAAAGGGGATTTTCTCACGATGTAATGTAATCCTCACAGGTTGTAAAGGCTAAGGTTACAACTCCTATCATCCAATCCGTGATGCTTTGCTTTAAGTGACAGGTCTGAACAGATTTCGCTTACTTTTCAAAGACGGTTAATACCAGATATGTAGATCTGGCTCACGATGTGATAAGCAACACAACGGGATGCAGTAAGAGAGTAGAAATCCTGCTAGAGATTTAAATTAATTCAACCAGAGCCAGAACACACAGTGATGTGATCTTACAGTCTAAGCAAGGGAGCTTGGGTCTATAACATACAGTATGCACATTCCAAAAATAAATCATCACACACGATCCTTTAACAAAGCCCTTTACATCATTCACCATGATAAATGCTTTAGGATAACTGGGTCCCTGTAGGAGATGGCTTCATCCTTTGCCAGCAACACCAAGGGATCAGTTAACATTCAATCCCATCAGCCCATCCATCCATCCCTCCCTCATGCCTGCCTTCACTCCTTCCTTTACTCACTGTACTGTCATCCATGGTGCAAACATCTCTTTGAAGTGATTCAGGGATGAAGTGGGGTGGTGGGGGTGGTGAGGGTGTTTGTGACAGAGTGACATACAGTATTGATAACAGCACATAGAGGATGAGAAAGTCAGTCCTGTGGAATCAGTCTTCTTATAGGCTGAGCACAGAGCAATATGAAACCGTGTACAGAACTATTTGTTGTAGTTAGACATTTTAATCTCTTCAAAGGGTAACTTCTATCCATAATACCACAGACTTCTATAATAATCAATAATTCTCCATTAACAATCCATCAAATTACTATATATAGTGTCGAAGTGGCAGCTCATGAAGACAAACCCATAGAGAATCGACACCTAACTCTTCAGTTCTTCGCATTGCTATCGAAAGTTTTATTATCTTTCAGCTCATTGTTTTGGTTTTACTGCTAGCAACACACTGTTTTGGTCTGTTTACACTTATCATTTCACCAGGAACACAACTCCAAATGCATGCTAATGTTGCTTTGTGTCTGCTGGATATGTAAATAGGTAATTGTTTGCCAGCATGTTGGCTATAACGGCTTTATAAGGTGATAATATATTAATGTTGTGTTTACAGTTTGGTACACTGACAAGTGGCCAAAAGAAATCTGATGCAGATTTAAAGTCACACTGCAGTTTCATGAATTTAGTGTGGTATGGAGCTGTGGAGAGACACGAAGCTAAGGACTGTTCACTTCCACTCACATGCTGCTCAAATCCAAACACGCAAACACCTCAGACTATTGTATTCTTCTGCTAGCTACCCACAATGGCTAATTGTCAAGCGTGGTTTGTTAAGCCGGGGTAAGCTACTCATTTAAGATGCATCACCAAAAATGTTTTTCACTTTATATGAAGAGATATATATAAAAACAAAAAAACACTTGAAATAAGATTTCTTTTTTTACACATATTTGGTTTGTAGCGAGAGCAGAAAGAACAGTTCACATAGGAACACAAGACTAGAACTTGGAAAATGTGGCTTTCATTTTATGTCATTAAGCTTGCATATAAAGCTTTACAACTTACTTGTGGTTTCTATCAATTAGGAGAAGACTGTGATCACTAAAGTGATTGCTGAGGTCTGGGAATACAATAAGATTGATACAATGAGGTCTAACAAGGCCGAATCATGAGCAGGGAAATAGTCAAACAAGTTTGAAACAAGCCAATGATAGTGTCAAACTGATGCAGTAAGACGACAGTAGAACGACGAAAGATGCAATTAAATGCATTTCTGGAAATGTTTTTGAATATGTCTTTAATGATAATCGAAGTTCACTGACTGGATATCAGATATTATCACAGTCACATGATTGTATGTATATTTTTAAGTGCTAAACTATTAACAATTCATGACAGATAAGACTAGTACAAGGGATTCCATATTCAGATGTCACAAAAATAGAGCTGCTACTTATCAAGATATCACATCAGTGTACACTGGAGTTCATTCATAGTTAAAGCTTACAGCCAATGGGTTGCATAGCAGACAGAGATCACAGCACTGACGCTATCAAGGTTAAAAGTTTGATTACCTGGGAGGCTTAGACTTCTGACCACCTGTCTCATTATTATTAGTGAACCTTTTTTCTATCTAGCTCTCCCACCTCTACACCCCTCCAACACACACACACACACACACTACACAACCTCCAATGAACGCTCAGAATTATTAAATCAATCCAAGCTCCACTGATGCCAAGTGTTCTCTCTATTCCCCTCCATTCCTGCTCCCGCCCTCTTTCTCTCTCATTCCCTCCATCCCTATAGACTTCTGGAAGCTAAGGTCTCCTGCTGGGTCTGTATACTGTTGGCTTGGAGTTGCATAGTGAACACCCATCACCCATCCAACAGCACCCACCCGCGGGCCTGCAGCACTATCAAAGAGCTCAGCTGAAATGGAAGAGCAGGCTGTCTTCTGGAGCAGTTCAGTTGCTGGAGCTCTGATTTCCACGCAGGCATGAAGGAGACGCACATTTGGCTTGCGCAGATCGATCCATCGAATATTTCATGCCAGGGTGGTGCCTGCGGGCTCCCATGATGCTGTGTGGTAGTGCTGCCGCAGGATGACTTCAGTGAACATGCTGAAGAGCAGAGGTAATGCAAGCCTCACGCCTCGACACAAATAGAGGCTCACACAGCAGGAGCTCGGCCAGGCCCCGACTGAATTGTTGTTTTGCAGTGGGGAAACTAGCAGAATAAGAGGATTACTGTGCTTCCCGCAAGTATGATGATGACAAGTTAGCGCAGACATCACGGCAACAACAGAGGACATGTGAAGTGGTTGAATTTATTCATCACAATTGTCAAAGTAGGGCACAAAAAAGCTTAGTCAAGCTCTTCCCGATGGAGAATTATCAGCCATTGAATTTAGGCTAATTATGTGGATTCTAGTGCTGAGTAAGGTTGATTTGTCCTATTGTCTCACAGGACATGTCTGCTTGTGTGTGTGTAGCATGTACAGTAGAGCAGTACATACTATATGGTTCCATGGCTGAAAGAGCCTCATGCACACTGCAGCAAAGTCCTCTATGCTGCAAAGCTCTGCAGCAGCCAGAATTGATTTCATCACAACCACAACATTGGGTGGCATAGAGGCTCTCATTTGCTGTGCTCCTCCACGGTACACAGAGCATCTGAGAAATCTACACTTCAAATAAAGGGAGATACATGAAGAGGGAAAACGTGCCTTATTAATGAGCCAGCGCCCAAAAAAAGCACTTATGAGAGGTTCCCAATTAAGCTGTCACAAACTTAAAACGAGTCACTTCCAATCCCCCAAATTCCTCATTACAGGATGGTATATTCTTACTTTCTATGCTCTAGTCATTCCTCTCCTAGTCCTAGAAGAGTATTCCGCTTTAGGAGGCAGGAAAGAGAGCTTGCATCCACCATCGTGCAGTCCCAGCTGGGCAAAGCTCCTGGCTTTCACCCTCTACAGAAGACCGCTGCAGCATGAGCCCTGCACATCAAAAACTCTCCCACACATAAAGCCTGGTATTGATGAATACGCTGGCATCTCCTCCGCCACATTCATGTTCTGACAGTGTCCCTTTATATTTGCTGCCAGCTCTTAAGTAGGGGAGAAAAACATTTTCCTGTCTTTATATGACAGCCTCTTCATGGGGGCCATCTCGCATGACCTCCACATAAATAAGCCGTCACGCTGCTGCTTGGCCACAGCAAAAAACACGGAAATGGACATACAGAATGTATGTCTCTTGCAGGAGTTAAAACACCTCTATCACTGATTTCTTCATTTATGCAAAGACAATAATTCAGTTTTGTATAAAATGTTGTGGGCAGTTGTGCAAACTAAAATGAAATGACTAATTAAATGAGATTAGTTTACTTCAACTGAAAGGAGCAGTTCAACATTTTGGGAAAAGCACTTATTTGCTATTTTGCAGACGGTTAGATGGGAATAAAAATATCGTTCTCATATCTGTCAGTTAAATATGGAGCTACAGTCCAGCACATAACCCTCCATAAAACTTGTCACATGACAAGGGTCTTCACTGTTCATAGGTGAAAGGGCCTTTCTTAAATTAATTATTAAAGAATACCATATATATAAGGTGCTCCACAGCAAATATTTAAATTGTCAAGTTCTTTGTGTCAAACTAATAACCAAAGAATATATACAGCTCCATTGCTACATGCTGTGTCATATCTAATCATCAACTCTTACTGGGGTCAGTGTTGGCACATGAACGCAGCATGTTCTCATGTGCATCCCAGATGACAGGCACGCTGAGTGGGCCAGTAAAAACTTAATGGATTTTTTGATAGCCCATGGGCCCACTGATGCAGTGGGATTTTGCCCGGTGCTCTCAATAGAGATGCCAGTCTGACTATAACAGGTGGGGCTTTGTCAATGCGTTTGCAAGAGAGACAGACAGAAGAAGAGAGAGAGCGGGATGAGGAGGGTGAATCAATGCGCTGCACACAGCTCTACAATGAAATAAGATTTTGACCCATTTGAAATAGTAAAAATAATAGAAAACCAATATGTGGAGGTTAATGCTGATACCGTGTTGGCCCGCCACACATATATGAATGTATGGGAAACACTGGCATAAGTGTAAAACTATTTTCGGTTCATTATGAAACTGTGCGGGCCACCACAGCCTAGGTAATTCATCTGAAACACTGGTCTTTATTGAAGTGCTGTCTTTGTAGCTCATAAAAGTACACCATTACTAGATACTCATTTCAAACACAAATTCTGTTGATCGCATTACTTCTGTAAGCTGTAATTGCTTCGAGTATTTGTGCTGTGATTTTTCAGTTAAATCCCTCAAATTGATTAATGTATTCTCTCTTACCTTCCAAACCTTGAATACACCTCTTGTAAATGCTCAGGAAAACTAAATAGTTTAGCTCAGCGCAGCAGGAGAGCAAACATCAATGCAGTCAGAGGAAAGCACTTAAATATCTAAATCTCTAATGAGGTTCACACATATCTGCATACATTTACACGCCTTCTGATGTTTCTTTTCTCTCTCAAGACTAAAACTGTTGCTGACTGATTCTCTGTGGGTCCTTTCAGGTCCAGGTTCAGGAATCCCAAGCTGTCAGTGTGCCTGTACATTTTACATGTGACAATAATGTTCATCTTTAAAGCTCAATAAAATGTAACTAATGGTAAAAGTTAGGTGGCCTTCCCCTTCTCATCTAAAGAAGAAAATAAGGGGAGACAGTTAGTGTGGTTCTGTCTAAATGTAATAATATCAACCTACCAGCAGCTGTAATTCTCACTAATTAGCCAGATACAGTATATCTCATTTCTTTAATCCAAAGTGTAAAAAAAAAATGTAAAAACAAGTTGAGTCCAAGAAATTAAAACCACAACTTGTTGCTTTTATTCTTTGATTTTCATACAAACCAAACAAATGAGAAATAACATGTTAATAATTAGTGAGCTTTGTGCTGTTAATACATTTTTTTAAACATCTGGACAGAGCCAGGCTGTTTACCCCTGTTTTCAGTCTTCTTATTTATCTCTAGTCAGAAAAGTGGATAGGTGTATTTCCCAAAACTTAAACTCATGACTGTACATAGATAGGGTGATAACAAAGCATAATTGATGCATATCAGAATCTAGTCATTGTAACCTCCTCCTCGTATTAACATCCAAACACTGCAGAGGAAAAATGGGACAAAGTGCATTTGAAGGGGGATCCTAAGAAGGCAGTAACTGGCTCTGATGCTGTAGTGCACCAAGGGAAGGTCACCTAAGATTTGACCTCAGATCTGACATGACTAAAATGCCAGATGGACAACCTGTTCCTCTGGACTTCCTTTAACATGAGAGTCTCCTCAATTTGCTTGTTCCACTAAAAATCTTCATTACCTTTTTTGGCATAAAGATGTCCTTGTCAGTGGAAGAGGTATCAAGCTCTACTCTCCAGAGGACTGGGCCTTCACTCAGTAGAAAGTTCAAGAGGACAGAGTTTTCCCACACTGCATCTCACTAAAGACCACCTACCCATGATTTGCTTTTTGCTGCTAATCTGGGTCCAATGAAGCCAGCAGAAAAAAAATAAACAGAGATGCATCTTGAAGTCACCAAAATAGACACTTTCCCCTCCTTAGAGGTTTTATCCACGAAAATCCCAGATAGACAGCTTTAGAGAAGTCCAGCACCAAAAGAGAACGCACTTGACTAAGAGCGATTCAAAAGCCCTTATGAAAACAGTCACCCGGGCTGGAAAAGGGGGAAAACAATATGGGATTGCTGCCATGTAGGCTCATCACCCAAAATGAAAGGCATAATGCTTCAATGTAATGTCTGACAGCTTGTGGGGGGAGGCAAAGACCTTGGCGTGCAGACTGCAAGTTACAGAAAATCTCACCACAGATGCGGCAGAGGAATGTTTAAGTGTACTACTATCTCATCAAGTTCTCCCAACCTTTTTCTGCAAAGAAATTACTTACAAAGCAAATAAATAAATTACAGCCACAGCTCCACAGGAATGGGAATTGATATGATTTTATCGAAAGCAATGCCATTATTGATTTTGCTTATTGGTCTAATGCTATATGGATTGTCTCAATGATTCCTGATCAATCTTCTCTGTGGAAAAAAATGGAAGTTTTCAGCATCAGTGCAACTATTTTATTATCTCTGAGTCTGAGGGTAATGTAGAAAGAGAGTAGAAAAAAATGCATGTATGTTATGGATGAATATTTGTACATCATCTGTTTTCATTTATGGTTTTTTTGGTCAAAGAAAAAATCTGCAAAGCCTGCCTCAGCACTATAGCACAGGATATTTAGCCCTGGTAAGGAGGTGCTGCTCAGTTGTGTAGTGATACTTGTGTGTAGAGAGTCAAATACATGGTATTCCTGGAATTTAAGCCCATGTTGCATAGAAAGATGTTTCAGCATGTTACTGGTGTTTCCACCCTGACTTGAAATCACTATTTTACAGGTATCACTGTGATTCCTGCAGGTTGAGAATATACTCATGGTGCTGAGTGGCACGGCATGTGACCAAGGTGCATGCAGAGACTCACACAGTTTAGATGGGGAGAGTGTGATCCAGGTTATTCTGTAGCTACAATTTACAGATGTTCCCTAAAAGCCTCACATGCAGGCTATCAGTAGATGCTAGCTAGGTGGCTACTCACAGAGACTCTATTTCCTACTGAGTTACTGAAGCACATGCAACTCAACACTCAACTCAACTCAACAGTTTGACAAGAGTGAGCCCAGGCAGGTAAGAAGTAGTCTATCTGTCTACTAGTGTAGTTTTACATTACTGTTTTGCAACTCACAACTGACAAAAAAACATGCCAGCATCAATAAAAGGAATTGAAAAGCTCGGAGGCCTACGAGGCAGCCGGTTCTCGATTCCCATCGCTACTGCTCAGGTGCTTTATCCCCCCTTGAACCATCTAATGATGTGCCAACTTAATTTCACACTTTCAGGCTCCATTGCAAACATCAAATAGGAATGAAACCACAAATTATCAGTGAGAAAGGCTGCAGGCAAATTAACGTTCTGAAGATTTGCATCTATAAAATATGTGAATGAATTCAAAACAGATTACACTATTTTCTGTCTCTGAGATATCAGCTGACAAAAGATTCCAGTAGATCTAGATGTTTTTGAAGTTGCCAGTGGCACTCAACCCTGAACTACTGTAGAAACTCTGGTTAAACTGTAAAAATGTGTAGGAATGTGAAGAAGGTTGCAGCTGGAAACAGCTTTATGTGCACAGTCATCTGTCTTTGGAAAACTATAGTCTGGGATTTAAAAAAACACTGCAGTTAAAATCAAAGTCTCTTGTTCCAAATCTCTACATTTATTTTAATAAAGAAAATACTAAAAAGTTAGTACACATACTAATAAACAACCATGCAGGTTTTGGAAAATATTCCTCTGATGATTGAGGTTTTGTAAAATGATAAATGTTACAAAATATAAAGTGAGTCTTACTCATCACTACTGACTTGATGTTTATCATGTTGCCTTTGCAAAATGCAATAATGATTTCTGGAATAGTTGATAGAGTTAATGTGTCATCTATCTTACAATACTATCTAATAGACTAAATACTAAATATACTACTTTACTATTCTATTTAATATACTAAATACTGTTCAGATTTATGACACTTTATGTCACACAGGCAATTCCATGTCTAATACATTCCACTAAATACATGCAACATCAGTTTTTCTTTTACACTTCACAGCTCAGTGTCTACAATTAAACGTGTGAACTGCTTGATGAATTTCATTTCAATTTCATTTAGATATGTTTATGAATGTAGTTTTCTAACTACATTTAACTGCAATAAGTGACAGCAAACAAAGGATAAATGGGAATGAACACATAGCCTCTCCTTTGCACATGGTAAATCAGTGAGAAAATGTGGTCATCTTGGATTTTTTTGAGCAGGTTGGTAAATGTTGGTTTTCCATGTTCTGCTGTGTCAGTGCGTGGCCTGAACTGATTCGTACTCCTGTGTTTACGCTGCGCAGGACAGCTCCAGTGATTACAATTAAGCAGCTCTTATCCCTGGACATAATCAAGGCAGGCCAGAATGTAGAGCATGGGGTTAATCCTCCTGTAGCACAGAGACCCAAGTCTAGGAGTGGAGGAGGGAGGACGAGTTGGGGGGGGGGGGGGATACAGTTAACAGACAGACAGGCAGATGAGCAGACAGACACAGTGCTGTTTGGTCTCTGTCTCAAGTAGAAGCCACAAGATAAACACTGCATTACCATACACTCAGAGAGGGTTACAATAAAAAAGAAAATAAAGATGTATAGCTTTTACAGTCCACTGAGGGTGGAATGGGGGGAGGGTGTTTCAGGAATAATCAGAAGAGGAATTCAATCAGGGCTCATGTTAATGCAGAGTCCATGACACAGGGAGGGTGTAAGAAAGGGGAGTGGATTATCAGCGAGTCAGCATGTTACAAAGCTCAGGCCGACTGATATTCTAATAACAATGCCACCCGAGGTCCCAGCAATTGGGTAGGGAGATGATGCCATGAAAATCTGATTTAAAACCAATTTTGACAAGCGTCACGGTGTGTCTGGCAGCAGAGAGCTGCCTGCACTGACCCCAGCATTTAAGGACACAACACAACATCAGACTGAGAAAAAAAAGAAGCCTACTGAGAATATGACTCACAATAATATCTCTGTTCACTGAGAATATATCTGCTGGTATTAAAAAAAAAGCTGTGATGGGAATACTGAAGAATTTGTGTGTAGTCCTCAACAAGCATAGCACGCACTTATTAATTACAAATTGGTTTGTACTGATCAAATTAAAAACCAATAACGACACTTTGATATTCTAAGGATTGATAATGTTTTTATAATATCTCATATAATCTATGATTGGGTGATAAGAGTTGAGATATCACTGGTAATGGTGATTTACAGGCCAAGTGGGTGGAGGCCCTCACTCTTCATTACACTCAGCTACAACTGACAAATATATCACTTAACTGTAATGTAATCTTTAAGATCAGGAATCAGGATCAGGCTATACCGCACAACGTTCTACATCATAACTCAGATCCTAGACAAAATCTAGTCTCACTCTTTGATATCAATATTATAGCAATGAATCTCCCAGCTGTACCCAACCTCACTCAACAGAAAAATGAATATCTGAGCTCTCAGTTCAAATAAAAAACAGTACAGTACAATACGGAACAAAAAGATCACATACATTATAGGCTGGAGAAGAGAAGAACAGGACTTAATTCACAGCTGGGTAAAACAGTGTGGTCCAAAGACTACTTCAGTCATGACTAACTTTAATTGTATCTTTGTTTTAATGAAAAGATAAGGAGACAAAAAGTACTACATCTCAGCAAGTCCTCCAAACTAAAGGACCATATAGGTCGAAAAACAAAAAGCTGTTTCCCATGTTAAAGTCCATCCACAGCGACCTCCTCCATTCGGTGACAAAATAAATGCAATCTGGTTAGCATTAGGTAACATGCAGGTGAAGCTAACATTTATCTTAGTCCTGTAAAATCACAAGAAACAGATGTCAACATGTCCATGTGTAGCTTCAGGAAAAGAAGCTAATGGTTCACTAACTTTGAGGAAAAACACAATATTGAGTAAAATACGCTAATCTTCCAGAGCATATTAACTGTCTAACAGTGTGTTGGCATTAAGTTGGACCCTACTCTAATTATTCACACTTTGCTAATGCTAAAATGCTAAAGTTAGCTAAAAACGTGTAACAGACAGGAGATAAATATTTGCCTACTCAAACGTTTCACTTTCTTCGTGACTTTCTTACACATTGGATTATATATATTTTACCTGTATCACTATTTAACACAGAAGTTACAGTAACCCGATATCCTTATCACTGTGAGCAGTTAACCTTAAAGTATAAAAGTAAGCTTTCTTACTTTTATTCTTGGCAGAAAAATAAGCGATGAAACTCACTGACTTACCAGAAAAAGCAATTACTTTTAAAAACTGATATAAGAAAAGCTAAACATATATTGTGCACATCATCTCAAAATCCCCTGCTAAAACAAAGCCGCGCTGTCTACTTTTCACAGAACTTCTAAATTTAACCCCTTGACAGAGGCAATCGATACAATCCTAACACAATTCTGTAGTCACGCTGTGTTGGCTCAGCCCAGACAAAGACATGAGTTATAGCCTTTGCAGGATGGGCAATGTAGAACAGGTGCCAAGACAACAGAGCAGTGCCAAGATGGGTGGCCGAGGGACTGGGAAGGCCGGAGAGGTTGGAGGTGCATGTTAATCACTTCAGGAGCAGGAGGCCGAGCTCTGCAGGTGTCTGTGCCACAAAGGACCATTCACTCCGGGTCCGGACTGGCTTTACTCTGACCACTCTCAATTACAGACCGCTTCAGTCAGCCCACAACAGCCGCAAAACACAGCTCATGCATAATCCATCACAGCAGAACACCTGAATCACAATCATTTCAGTCTCCATATGCAGTAAATACGTGGAAATACACCTGTGTCACTTGTAATAATTAATGTGCACTTTGATAGTTTTGCTAATTACCACTCTATATGACTCAGTCAAGCAATACTGCATGCATTTTGAACACAAACTACCACTTTATGCATTAAGCACTCAAGAGTGCGCAAGCATATCATTTCTGCTCTAACTGACCTAACGAACACGTAATTCCATTTAAATATATAATACTGCTGCTAGGTAAATTCTACTTTACTGTTAGTGTGCAAACTGTAGACTTGCAAGAAAAAAAACATATCTATGGTCCACCCACACAGGTGTTTTCACTAATTGTGCCTGATTAGACCTCTTCTGAACACTGTGGGGGCATATAGAGACTGTGCTAATCAGAGGTCTGACCCTCTGATTAGGTTTGTCATGTCATCATCTGCCATTTATCTGGGTCCAGGCCCAGGTCGCACTCCACAATGCACCCAAGTCCTACGGCCCCTCCCACGGGTGGTGGGCCCATGGGAGGCGGTGCCGCCCGGAGTGGGGCTCAAACCCACAACCCCGAGAGATTGAGTCTCTTGCTCTACCAACTGAGTAAACCGGCGGTGATTAGGTTTGTTGTATTTGTTAAAGTGTTTTTATTGGTTCTGGTTTGTGAGGCTTGGTGACCTGGTTTGTGAGGCTTGTGTAATTCCAACCTATTACCACCCCAAGTTCAAACTGAGCAGACGTCGGATAAGCTAGGATAACTGAAAGTTAACTGAAGTGTGTGTGTATGCACACGCCCAGGAGTATGTGTTTTAAGTGTCTGCTTTAAAACACCCTTCTGCAATACAATGCAACTGTTATTGCAGTGTATTGCAAACCCAATTAATGCATGGAGACTGTTTGCTACAATTTTTTTCAGTGCAACGAACACTTCTGATGTAAATATTAATACAGCCTACTGGCTGTTTTGACATAGTGATATCAGGCTTCAGAAACACATGACTCTTTTTTTTTAACACTTTTTAACCTTCATCATATAAGACAACCTCCTTGCTAAGTTTTTTCTTACTTGGTTCACATGTCCCTCTGATACAGTCAGGCAAACATCTCACACAGGTGTAAGATAGCAGGGCCAGTCAGTATCTGCAGACACAGTCCTGAATAAGCAGTCTAGAGAGAGGATGTGTAGATAGATGGAGGGAAAGTATGATGTTCAAACCAGAGACTCATAAATAATGCCATGGCTGTTCAGTTTGTGCAGATTTGAGACAAAGACAGAATCTGACAGTAACCAGCGTCCACACTTATATCCAAATTGTCAACATGCTGCAGGGCTGACAGTTAGGAATACTATGTCTTCTTCAAGCATTGTACTTCCTAATAAATTAGTGCATTAGAGCATGAACTGCTCTTGAGATTAAAGCTGACCTCAGGTCTTGTCAAGTCCATTATAAAAATAACATTTTAACCTTTAAGATCTTCAAGTGGTGATAGAATTGGTTCCACAGTCTATTTCAAAGCCAGGGTCAGATCTGCTGGTGGTTTTCCCTCCTTCCACTAGGACATAAATACCAGCCATTGTAAGTCATTATGCATTTAGACACCCCAAATTTTCCAGAATAAATAAAACATGTAGTTATGTGCTTGCCACAGTGAGCCATGTTTTGTTGGTCATTAATTAGCTCGTTAACTGGTGATTATGGTAGTGCATTTTAACAACTGCCCTTTTTGTCTCAGGAAAAACAGAATAAATAATAGAGAACACAAAAAAGTTGTTATTATAGTTGTTATTTTGACAGCATACAGGGCTGGAAACCGATAAAATAGGATATTTTAACATTAGCATTCATGGGAAGTCGTCTTTTTCACCCCCAGTTACCAAGCATTTTTCATTTTTCAGCACAGTCACAGGTGGTGTAGAGATTCTCGTCCTGTCCAGAGACTGCACTGTGAGCGCTCTGAGTTGCAAAAATGTTGTTTTCCAAATGAGCAACTTTCTGGATGTGCTGACACAGAAGCATCTGAGGAGACCATTGCAAATTTGACTTGTCTTTCAAATATGCAAGATCCTGCAAGCTTTTACAATGCAATCAAAGCTACACGTTACAGTAAGCATCTGCAATGGCCAAGACTGAATTTGGAGTATTTGTTGCATTTACACTACACAAACAACATCCAATCATTCTGAGCTTCTAAGTGTAATTTGCTATTGGTTAAAAAACATGCAAGGAAATTAACAAAAAAAATGAAGGACTGTGAATTCACTGCTGCTCCGTGATTCTCATTCAGTCTGACAGAAGTGCATGAATGGCCTAAATTTTCAGGTCCACATGTGATCAGTGCAAATCCTGGGCAGAAATCTTGAAATCTCTGAGACAGGACTGATCAAAAATAGTTTTTTCAGCAATGATTTCCCTCAGGATGACAAGATTACATAGTGTACATATATTGTGAAGGTCCCTGATTGAATTGGCTGGCAAAATCTGGAGCTCCTGGCCTCAGTGCTCACTACCATGTGGCCCCCAGTGACCACTGTGGATCTCTCTCTTTTCCTGCACCTGCAACCCTTTTCCTGGTTTTGCTTAGCTGTTTTTTGGCAAAGGTTGTATTGCTTAGATGCTTTGTTCCGTAGTTCACAAAAAGCCACACACCAGCCTGCACATGCGCACACACACACCGATCCGGTACACCACTTGCCAACACACCTTGTCTGTATTCAAAATTTCATGTAAAAAATAATTCAAATTTCAACATTGCATGTCTATTTTCCACTTTGGCATGCTCCCACTGCCAAGGTTATGACAACATGTGAATATAAAGTAGCACTATAAAATTGTCTTTTCAGTCCACCATTTTCCCTAAAAAAAAAAAAAAAAAAAAAAAAACTCCTACAGCAACTGGGGGTTAATCTGCTACATGCACTGGCCAAAGTAAACACTAACATATGGACCAACAAGCCCTTTACTGGGTTTGCTAAATAGGCAAATCACAACAGGTCTCTTTTTAAATAGCATCTTGATATGTTAAAAATATATTATCTCAGAACTCACAGTACGCTAGACAGTAGTTGGGTTATTGCCCAGTACATTTGCCACAGTGGACATATGAACAGTGCTAAATTAAAACCCACTGCAACCAGAAGCTTCCAAAAGCAGCCTGTGATTTTATGCTTTCAAAGGTTTTGTATAGTTCACATTCAAGAACACACAACAAGTAAATGTAAATTAATTGCAGGCGCTCACAGTTGCAGTAATTGCTTTAATTGCATCTGACCATGTTCTTGAGACCATTAGTGCCAGCTGGGTGTGAAAACGCTGACCAGGACCAATCAGAGCCTTCTAAGAAGTTCATTTGAGGCTTCTTAATGACCTGAGCTCAGGCCGTTGTTTTGAAGCACTCAGTCATTCTGGCGGCTACTCACATGGGACGTGAACACAGCACTATTTAACCCTTGAACGCTATCAGTCCAACCACTGGCAGCCGCCCCTTCTCCAAATAAGGTAATTAGACGAGAGGAAACCGGAAGACTCTCCATGGTAACTCACTCACAAACAGGAGGGGCAAACAATGGACTAGTAAGGATGAAATGATTGACAGCTCGTTGCGGCTCGCGCTCTCTGCCTTTGACTGCATCCATTAGCGATAAGTGCTCCCAACAACACACGAATACACGCGCATATGTTATATTTTATCAATGTACTTGGTGCAATAACCCCCCCACCAGCATTACATGTGTCTCTTCCTGTCGTACCACATAATAAACACCGACTATTTGACAAAAAAAAAACAACGTGATAAATACGGATTAAACACGCCGGGTCCGTTTATCCTAATCAATATACTTCATCTGAGCGCCTGCTCACTCATGTGTAAGGAAGCCGACGGTTTATTTTCTGCTTTTTCAATGTCAGTTTACACAGTTATTACGTTATTGTTAGGCTTTTACATTATTGTCACACCCTCCTCCTCCTCCTGAGTTGTAATGGCACAGGCTAAAACTTGGCGTTGCAAGATAATCACCACATGGATTTACGCGAGAAAAAGGAAGGAGCTGCACTCATATTACCTCAGTCTCTCGCGTTCATCCTCCTTCTCGCAGGCGAAGTGCTTCCCCGGTGTGATGAGCACTAGTCCGAGCCTCAACTGGATAACGTTATTCTGTATGCAACTTGGCCGCTGCAGGGATACTAGCCTACTGTTACAACCGTCCAAATCTCAAAATGTAGTTGTCAAGGCAGCGGCTCGCGCTCCTTTTAGCCATGCGCCACATGCAAAAAGCGAAGTCACCTAACTGATTTAAAAGTTACTACGTGTGCTCGGGGCTGCTGCCGTTAATAATTACTAATTAGAGCCTGCGACGTACTGTTGTATGAAAAGCAGAGCAGCCTTTATCCCTCTCATCCACAACAGTGCTGGATGCTGTCTGTCACGGCAAGTGTCTCCGCCCCATCACCACTCGCACAGTATCGGGGGAAATTGGTGATTGATTATTTGATCATTTACCTGGACAATTATCATTGAAGTAATCGGCTCTCGTTAGTACTTTACATTGTTCTTATCTGGTTAGTATTCAGTGCTATAATTAATTAAAATATTCGATTAATCAAACACAGAACATGATAGTCATTCATATGGATCAGTTGCATTGTTATATTTTATTATCTCTTCTGTCTTCTGTTTGTCTAGATAAAGCAAATCTATTGTTATAATGATTCATTGGTACTGTGTATTGTCAAGTCAGCACAAATGTAACGAAAACGTCTGGTGAATACTTTTCAAAGCAATAGTTTTCAAAGCGATACAAACGCCAACAGTGCAACAGAGTCATGTCATCATCTGCCGCTTATCTGGGTCCAGGCCCAGGTTGCAGGGGCAACTGTCGCCCAGTCCACAAAGCATCGAAGACCTCCCAGGGGTGGTGGGCCCATGGGTGGTGGGACTCTAACCCACGACCCCGAGAGAGGGAGTTTCATGCTCTACCATCTGAGCTGACCGGACGGCTGCAACAGAGTCTACCTGCGCTAAACATGTAAATCTGTGGAGAAAAAATCAGACAGCAAGTGGTTTGACTTAACATTTTTAAGATGGTAAATTTAAACTGTCACACTACTCCCTCAGAGTATTATGATATGTGCTTACTATTGCAAAAATCATTGATTTATTTATCCCTCTTTGTTGTCCTATACAGGCCCTGAATGAGAGTGCTGTAATTATACATCACTGAATCTTGTGCTTCAGCCTTGGGACTGAAGCACGTCAGCACGTCAAGTCAGTGTAGGCTAGATTTAATTCACACTATCAAAGTAATCAGAAGCCACTCTGATTTGGATGTTAATTAAATTGTTTAAATATGCCATTCCTTATGCCTAATGAAGTTATTAATGAAAAGCTGTGTATTCCAGTTGTCTTCTGGTCTCAACAAGCCAAGCGTGAGACCATAGTTCAAATAATTTCACCGAAACGTTTAGCACATCGATGCTTTTATTTTGAATGTAAGTCAACAACCGGAAATGTAAATGAAAAGTATTCCTGTCAGCTTGGTCGTCACTCTAGTGCCGCAAATTGACCAATCACAGTGAACTTTAGAGCCTTGTTGGAAGTGCACTCGTTTTTGGTATTTAAGGTGCCGGGGTGGGCGGGACTCGGGACAATGCACAGAAAATTAACCTTCCCACCCACTTTAGAGGTTCATGAAACGACTGGAGACTCAAATCGAGGTCACACTATGCGAACACTTCCTTTTAGTTGTCAACAGCGAGTGTAAAGGGGCTGAGTTCAGTTAGCGGACACCACACAGCAATAAATAGTAAAGGAGTCAGCCGCTAAACAATAATTTGCAAAACAGATATTATTTACGATCTAATGTGGCGCGCATAACCAAGTTTAGGTAGGTGTCTAAAGTTTGCTTGGTTTGTGTCTCTGTCATTGTTAGGTCATTGACTGTAACAATGCTAACCGTAGCTAGTTATTGATTTGGTTACCAGATTATGCTGAAAGTAGTTTTTCTGGTAGAGACAGAACTAGGCCACATATTATGATGTTATTTAAGCACTGCATGATCTGTAAGACAGGACTTGTAGGTTCCCAGCCACATTCCAAACAGGCGGTGGCTATGCTGTTTGGCTAGCAACTATTAATAGCCTTCCACAATGCTACTCAGTTGTTTAGAGCAGTATTATTAGACCGTAACGTATGTAGTTCATGTTAACTGTCTAATAAGAAGCTACAACCTACCAGCTTGGGAGTCAGATCGGATGACAGTTGTACTCTACCTGGCACATCATTAAATGACATTGTGATTAATAGCAGAGCTTCTGTTGCTGTTTATTTCTACCTTTGCACCCATTACAGTCACAAGAAATAAAGATAATAAACCTTTGTGATACTACATCTAACATTTGCTATTCTGAACATGTTCACAGGGGTACACACAGCATGCACTCTGGATGGTCCATTTGTCTGTCCTACAGCCAAGCACACTGTGTAAGTATTAAAGTTACTACTGATCAGTGAGGTATTTGTATCCTAATGGGTGTATCCTAAAGATACGAAACATTCCTAAGTCTTTTTCTACCTGATATACACTCTATGAAAACAGGCAACGAGGAACATGTTTAGCTGCCGTTATCTCAAACTGTACAATATTGCACAATTTGAACACACCCCAACTTGGTCTCCCCCAGGTCATGATCTTGTTTCACAACAGATATTTGCATTTCTACACTCACTACACTGAGACCATAACCTAACACAGGTGCTTACTCGTTTCTTTTTGTACTTCTCTTTGTTAGATGTGACTAAGGTTTGAAGGCAGATGTGGACTGAGTGAAAACCCTGTCATCAATCCCCCAGTACATCCATGTGTATAATTTTCTTCAAGATTGACCCCCGGCCTGCATCCAAAAATGCCTACAGGTAGAGCAGTTTCATTAAATATTGACACTGCTGTGCTTCACTGAAGGTCAGCCATGCAGTTGTACTGGTATTCCAAAAGAATGGACTTAGAAGTAAAAATAAGGTGTCACATAGATAATGCTCCAGAAAGTTCATGAATCATGGCATCGTGTGCAGAAGATGTGTTGTAATTATATTTACAGCCACATTGTAGTACTCTGGCTACAGTTTTGTTGCAAACATTGGCATATCCTTATAAACTCTTGAACAGGTGCAATAACCCAGGGGAACAGGGGAGCTGTCTCCAAACTTCTAACAGAGGTAATGTCTCACCAGAGTAAGTCAGAACACCAAGACTTGGAGCTACAAAAATCTAACCAAAAGTCTTAATATCTTAAAAAAAAAAAAAACCCTCGAGTCACACCCACAGAACTGCACACTTGGTGCTAACGGAGCTATCTCACTTTAAAGCACTGGCAGAGCAGTTTAAGTATGGTGTCATTATGTACAGTTCAGTCACTCTTCTAACCTCATAAATGTGAAGTCAAGCAGCAAGTAGGATGGTAAGGGTCAAAATAAGGGTCAAATATCATAAGCACCTACTTAGCACTGCAGTATGTTTGTTAAGTTTTAAAATCCTGAAGTATTTGTTTTCTTGTTGATACAGCTAAAAAAGAAACAGTGCTGCATTTGAATATTTCACTCGCTTTGTATCATTTTGCTGCAAAGAAGTTTTGCAAAATGTCTCTAACATGCAGGTACAGAACATTTAGATGCTTTAAAAATAAATGCGTGTAGGTGGGACAACCGTTAAAAGGTTGATAAATCAAGTGCTATCAGGTCTTGACATCACTGCTATCATACTCTGACAGTGCTGTGATGTTCCCTATTTCATCTTCTTCCAGGATTGTCTAGTCTGCCACATGGAAATTTTAGCAGAGGTACAAACACACACAAACAGCAGCATAGTAACAAAGGTGTTAAGGGCAAATAATCTTCTTTTCTGCTGTATTATTATCTGTTTTGTAGATATATATATATATATATATACAATCTTTTATCTGATTTTATAGGTGTAATGTGCTTTAGTCAAGGACAGTGTCATAGGTGTCTATGAAATGACATAAATACCTGGGCAGAACTCCACCAGTCATATCTGGCACATAACATACTTAGCCCTGTCAATATTTCTATTACTACAGAAAGTGAGACACAAATCTCAACATTTTAAAATACTGGATGAATCTGTCTGCAACCTTCATATGCCCTACCCAGCAGTAAATGCTAATTTCTTTCAGTAGGCTGCACAGACTAGCGCGCTACAAGCAGTCAAAGTGAGTTGCAGTGCGATATGAAGTCCAGCTTATTATAATCCCCCAGAGCTCGAGAGCGAGCTCTCTACCTGGCCATAGTCCATCTCTGTCCTTCCCTCTAGGAGTCTGACCCCACCTAAGGAGATCACAGCAGAGGTTTGTTATGAGTACTGACTCAGACCTGAACCTGGGGAAAGGTGAAACGTACTGTGCCCTAATGCGGTTACATCAGTGCTAAATATAGACTACTAGTTGCAGGAGTAGTTTTCTTGTGCTGTGGTGGAATCAAAAGAAATGTGCATGATGCATTGACTAAATTGGACTGAAGGCAAAATCAGAGTTTCATTAAGTGCAGTTATTACACTCCTACGGCACAGAATGACAGGAATATATCTGCAGGGGTTAAATGGGTTCATGTTCAGCACAAATGACTCAGTGATTACCCACATGCTGAGATTTCTGTATTTCGAAAGTCAATTTCCAGCCTGCACTGTATTTCTTTTTTGTTTCAGCATTTTCAGCTGCTCAGAATTAGAGCCATTCTGCAATCAGCCAACCAGCATCCTAATATGATTTGACCTGTAATTATAGCACTTCCTAGCTATAATTCCTAGCTAAGCTAATCAATGTCATTTGATATGCTCCACTAGCGGTCCCTAGAGGCTGCAGTGTTCATTGCACCAAACAAGATGAAAGTGATGGACTGAACAAACAGCACTCTGACAGTTTTGCATAGAGCTTTTGCAGCAGTTGCAAAAGCCAATTAAATTATGATAAATGTTGTGGCTCAAGGAAAATTCAAGGAATGTTCAAAATGAAAAAGGATTGATTCTCTTGGGAGCATGAATGTGCTCAGTATATTTCTTGGCAACCTGCCCGTTAGATTTTAATAATTTTAGTCACAATCCCAGCAGCTATTCGTTGGATTGCCATCGAATTTAGTTTAGACATTCACAATCCCCAGAGGATGAATCCCAATCACCCCTGATTGACCCCCTGAATTTTCCTGTAGCAATACCTGCAGTTTCAAGTTTTCACTGATTCAGTAAAACACTGGGTTTCCTCTGATGACAATAAATATCTACAACCAATTTCATAGAATTGTAGCTGTTTTCCCAAACACCACGTCTCAGAACAGTCGGCCGATCAATCAAATTTAACATGACACTAATGCAAGATAAAAGGTCAAGGGTTCACCAAATCATAAGGAACGATCTCATGGGAATCATGAATATAATTGAATACATACACCTGCAACAAACCTACAGTGGCTGCTGCCAAGTCTGAGGCCACTGTGTTTGTTGAATTAAAAAAAAAAAAAAATCCGAGTTCAGTATTCATGGAAAGCTTTGATACCTCTCTGCTGCTCACCATCCCTCCCTACATGATGCAGCTGGCTGACTCTCACTGTGATACGAGCTGCTCACATGTGATTTTCCCCTCAGGATCCGATAGCAGATGCTCTCTCTTGTGCAGCATCATTAGTGTTTTCAGGAGCAGTAGTGGCTCACACAGTGCCATGGGAACACAGGCTGTCATTATTAGCCTTTAATGCACAGAGGTCGACCTCTATTAGGTCAGTTTGGTTTATCGGTTTGCTCTTACACAGGATCCACGTTCCCATGCTGAAAGATTAATAGGGGGACCATTGCTAAGCTCGGAGGAAATACACAGCTATTGTAGAGGTCAATAAATTTCATTTGCCCTTTTGGTAGCCTGTGGAGTTTGCCCAACGGGTGTTTAAGTGCCTCTCTGTGATATTTAAATCCATATCTCTTTTCCTCTAAGCAAAGGGAATAGTTTTTTGTTTAGTTTTATAACTGCTGAATAGGAGATGAACTTGGTGAAGGTTTGTGTGCGTTTGTGTTATGTGAACAGTGGTTAATGGATGCTGGGTGAGGATATAAAGCCACAAAGTAATGTTACGTCTCCTTCCTACACAAATGACAGTAGTGACCTGCTAGTAAAGGCATGTAGACAGTAAAGGCTGGCGTTGCATTAGATACAGGCCACAATGCAGTTAGTAGCTGTTAATGGCCATGAGCGTAGTGGCATAATTACGCACAGACACCGCAGCTCACAGTGTAGTGCAGTGACAGGCAGCCTGTGTCAGACAGTCACATTCAAGGTGATTTAGTTTAAATCAGATCACACTCATTGTTCAGGCTGTTCACTCTTGTTTGTAGCAGCAAATATTTGTGTTGTAGCCTTGCTTTGGCAATAAAAACAGATTTAGAAAGGGATAAAACACCTGCAGGGGTTACTGATGCGAGGCAGGCACAGCCAGCTTTGCAAAATGAGATGTAAATGGGACGATTTACCTAAAGCTGTCACAGATTTCTACCAAAAAAAATGGTATTTCAAACTGTTTTAACCCTCAATATAATTTTCTTTTCTTAAAATAAGTCACTTTAAGGTAGGGAAAAAAGATATTTTTTCCACACTATCATGTATATTCTGTATTTGCTTGTTTGGACTGGCTGAAGCTGTAGGATGTTTACTCTGAGTGAAATATTCATGACTATTTTTTATGGCTTATGGAAGTATTCTAGATGTGCTTTACATTGTTTATATTGAGTATAGAGTATTTATTCAGTGGGATAAACATGACTTTGCCTTTGTACAGTGTGAATACTTCAGCACTACGCTGCTCTATTACACTGACACAGCCAGTGCACTAAGGTCACTTGAATCGAAGTTCGTTTTCACTTTACTTCCTCCGTGTTGAGATTAGTTGTCTGTAACTGTTATACTGACTTGTTCTTTGGACATCTTATTCTTTTTGATCCTCTTTCCTTTGGTCATCATCAAAAGGACACCCTCCTCCTCCTAACCTTGACCTTTCATATCCTCTGCATCCTGCTCAGTCAACTTGTAAAATGAAATACTCTGTTTGAAGGATCCTGGACACATCCGAGGCCTTTATGAAGCTGGAGAACCTTTAACATGGTCCAGAAAATGGAGGGCGGAGTCAGTGGAAAACAATCAAACAACTCATTTGCATAAAGACCACCTGTGTAAATTATGGCCAAGATAAAGGCTTACTGTTTGGAAGAATGTTTCAGAAAGGATGTTGTTAGAAATTACACTTGAGTGCTTCCCTGACTACAGAGAGCACAACAGTTTATATTCTTAGTTTGCTGACAGCTGCACAGGCCACAGATAAAGCACAGACACAGCAGATATAACTGAAAGAATCTCATGGTCTCATGACCCAAGATTAATAGTTAAAAAAGAGCTACAGGATACAAACATATAATCAAGTGCCAGCTGAGAGAGAAGATAAAGGAGATGGGTTATCATGTGCTCGTGATGATGAATGAGTGGCTGATGATGGATCTGCTGTTCAGACCACTGATGGCCCTCTGGAATAACTCAGTGCTTCACATCATGAGCAAATGAACAAGACTCACAGAATGAACAAAAAATAACAAAACAACTTCTCCAAACTTCTTTCTCCATCTCCTCAGGCTAATTTTGGCTGCAAACAGAGATGAGGTCTACAACAGGCCGTCCAAAGCTGCAGACTTCTGGGGGACTAACAGTGAGATCCTTAGCGGTAAGTCGGCACATTTGAGTCCATGTCACTACTCACCATTAAGTTAATGGTGAAGTAAAGAGCACTGAATGAATAACGTCTTACCTCGCTCTGTGTCTTCTTGAGAGATAATAAGTAAACATAAAATAAGTTAGACTGGTTTGTTTCTATTTAACCTTTATATAACCAGTTAAATCTCATTAAGGTTGGAAGGCTCTTTTGTTTCAAGGAGATCTGGCTAAAACAGTAAAAATTTGCAATTAAAAAAATACTAAGTCAGGCAGCAGATAACATGTTTAATTGATGCAGATGAATTTGTGTTAAATCTGGACCATTGGAATATGTGTTAGGCTTTTGGCTCTGTGACTTTGTGAAAAAGCAGCACATGTGGGGCTTTTAGCAGCATTCTAATACAGCTTTATTCAAGGCTAAATACCTTTCAATAATCAAGGAAAAATCTGTCTCCTTCACCTCAGAATCCAATACTCCTCCGCTCCGTCACAGGACATCGCCACCCGCTGTAAACTATATTTAATTGACTGATGTCCAAGACACATTATAGCCAAGCAGAGGAAATCAATCATCCTTTTTTTCTGCTGAAGGAGGAAACACAGAGATAGCCTCGTTGTTCATCAGTCTCCTCTCCCCTCTGTAATAGAGGGGTCAGGACTCCAGTTGTGGGCCCTTAATTGATGGCTGCTTTTATGCAATGTGACAGGAATAGATGGCTCTGCCTTATCTGTGGGGCTGGAGTGGGTGGAGAGGTGGGGGAGGGGCAAAGGCAAGGCCCTGAAGGAGACACTGCATGACGAGAAAGGAAGTAAACTATAGCTCCCAGTGGGATCGGGCTAGCTTTCCATCCACCCCCCAGAGGAATAAGAGCATTTGGCGCTCTTGGTCACTGTCAGTGTAAGTGGACCTGTCTTTATTGATCACTGGGAAGTGCATTCGACTGGCAGGGCCCCCACCTTCTCTGTGTCAAGTAAAGAAGAGGAATGTGGAAAGCAAACAACTGATTTACTGATGGATTGATACTAATGTACTTTCCCTAATGCTTTAATGTAAGTGACAGTCCAAGTTGTATTTTAATGTAGGCTAGTTCAAGCTCAGTATTTGGAGGAAGGGCATCCTGCTTCAGAGCTTGCAGATTGAGGGTTAACCTTATTTAGGCCTTGACAATGAAGCAGTAAATGGAGATGTAAATGTAAGTAAATGTTTAGTTCATGCTTTAACAACTTTCTGAAAAGTTTCCTGCAAAGAATTATTTAATCTGGATGTAAAGGATGTTCATTGTTGGAAACCGTATCTTTTGTATTTTGACTTGTATGCATACAGATTTAAAATTTTTGCTGTATTTTGCCTAAAAATACTAGCAGTGCATTTTAGTTAACCAATTAGAAGTCTAGCAATTGAATACTCAGTCTCAGTTTCCCCATAATTAGTACCAAATTACCTAGTTCTTTCCAGGAAACATCCTGAAAATTACCCAATGTAATTCTCAAGGGAGAGTGACCTGTGTTGAACATAGGTTTCTTAAACCATTGTGCAAAATCTGCAAAAACATGGGAAATGACTTATATATTTTACCTCCAGGTGAAGTCTGATGAAAATTGGAGCTGCGTTTGATAAACATTCTGCTGCTTTTGTGTTAACCAGGCCTGGACCTGGAGTATGGTAAGGAAGGAGGATCATGGCTGGGGATCAGCAAGAGGGGCAAGCTGGCTGCAATCACCAACTACATGGAAGGGCGTCCCAACCCTGATGCACAAGGAAGAGGTGAGCCAGCCACAAGGAAGTCACAGCTACACTCACTTCTGAAACGCCTAGTGTTAGCTCATACATCTCATGTCTCATGCCTTTTATTAATTTAACTGTCATCCACCATTTAACATCTAAAAGCACACTATTGTATTTTGTGCTACAGTTCAAAGGGTCTCATGAGATCATCTGTGCTGCAGGTTTCATGCATCTACCTTGCAATTATACTAACAACAAGGCTGGTTTACTGACTGCACATTTCTTTTTACTGTTGCTGTTCTGCAGGATTTCTAGTGTCCAACTACCTTATGGACAAGGATCTGGACAGTTACTCTTACCTGAAGAAGGTGTCATCAGAAGGCCACCTGTACAATGGCTTCAATCTCATCACAGCGGAGTTCAAGTGAGTGAAAGGTGTGGTGAAATCCACCCCAGTGTACAGTCCATCCACTGATAAAGCTGAGAGATGTCTCAACACAGAGAATATTTACTCTATTTACTTTGATTTTAAAAATAGACGCTTGTACTCCAGTAAGCAGCCATACCCTCAACATCGTACATTTCACAAGTTGAAATTTATTCCAGAGAGTTGGGAAAATGCATATATCTGTCGGATGTTAAGACAAGTTCTCTATTGTACTGTATTGGTATCATGAGGTGGCTTCTTATGGTCAACACACCAGAGACAGTGGCGGATCCCTGCACACTGTAGGATTTTAACTTGAAGATTTTTCAACTTGCTGAGAATAGGTTGAAACTCTGTTCCTATGAGTTCTGGCCTTTTCTTATCTTGGAATGAAACTGCAAAGGCAGCATCTTCATCTCAGAAGTGCAAAGCTCTAAGCAGAGCTGAAAAGAAATCTCAGATGTTCAGCTGTGAAAGAGCCAGCATTAAAGTTTTAAAGGAGCACCTGTTCATATTTCAGGGTTTCAGACAAAGACAATCTAGAAAGCATTAAAAATAATGAGTTTTTTTTCTGTTATTTTTTCTTTTTCTTTTTTTTTTCCTCGTCTGCTTCACTGGCCTGACTTGACTGAAATTGGTGACCTGGCAAAGAGAGAAAAATCAAAGTGGGATCAGTGCGCTCTGAGATAGCTGTCATGGTGGAGGCCCCTGTAGGTAATTGGCATGGAAACAGTTCTCAGTTTTTGCCAGCGAGAGGTTTGTGGTTCAGCTCCAACACACACTCCTACCAAACAGTATCCCTGCTGGGATGAAAAAATAAGCCAGGGTTTCCACAGTGAAGTGTGGTGTCATGATCTGTGTATCCTGTTAACATGGCCTTAAGCAGGATCTCCCCTCAAAAAGGATTTACTTATGCTTGTGTATTCCTTCTCTCATACAGTTTCTAGCATTGCTTTTAGGTTACAGGGATACACTGGTTTTCTGCTGTATTCGGCTCACACACTGACCACCTGCAACATTAAAACCACATGCCTGATGTTGTGTAGGCCTCCCTCATGCTGACCTGTCGAGGCACGGACGTCTCTGAAGGTGTCCTCTGGTGTGTGGCACCAAGACATTAGCAGCAGATCCTTTTGGTCCTGGTTGGGGCCTCCATGGATTGGACATGTTTTTCCAGCACATCCCACAGATTCTCAATTGGATTGAAATCTGGCGAATGTGAATTTGTGACATTCCTGAATAATGTCTGCAGAGTGGCAGGGCACGTTATCCTGCTGAAAGAGGCCACTGCCACCAGGAAATACCATTGCCACGAAGGGATATACTTGGTGTACAATAGTTTTTAGGTCGGTGGTACATGTCAAAGTAGCATCTACATGTCAGGACCCAAGGTTTCCCAGCAGAACATCACAGTGCCACCGCTGGCTGGCCTTCTCCCCATAGTGCATCCTGGTACCTTCTCCTCTCCAAATAAATGACCAACACGCACTTGGCCGTCCACGTGATGTAATAGAAAACATGATTCATAAAACCAGGGAACATTCTTCTGTTGCTCCATGGCCTAGGTCTGACCATCACATGCCCCTTGTAGGCACTTTAAGCAGTACACAGGGGTCAGCACGGGCACTCTGACCAATCTAGCTATGCAGCCCCAGAACAAGCTGCAATGCACTTGTGTGTTATGACAGTGGGATCAGACCAGACGGGTTAGCCTTTGTTCCCATACGCATCAATGAACCTTCTGTGACTGTGACTGGTTCATTAGTTGTCCGTCCTTGGTCAACTTTTGGTAGGTACTGACCTCTGCATGCTGGAAACACCCCACAAGCCCTGCTGTTATGGAAATGCTCTGACTCAGTCGTCTAGCCATCACAATGCGGCCCTCGTGAAAGTCACACAGATCCTTATGCTTGCTCATTTTTCCTGCTTCCGACATATCAACTGCTGTCGGATATATCCCATCCCTTGAGGAGCCGTTTCAATGAGATAATCAGTGTTATTCACTTTACCTGTCATTGGGTTTAATGTTGTCACTGATTGGTGTATATCATTTAAACATAAAGCTATCTCAGATGAAAGGTCTGACTGGGGTTGCTGGAGGGAAAACTTCCCCAAATCCCATAAAAAGCCGGACACAGTCACTACCATTATTCCACTCTCTGATACAGCATTAGTAGCCTCCATAACCTAACCCCACAAATTACTGTAACATGAAATGGCTTGGCCTTGAACCCTGGCTCATGTTAGTACTGTAGATTGTACTGTAGACAGTAATAGTTAGCTGGACATGTTGACATTTGTCACTCATTTTAGAACATTGAAATTCACTGTTTAATACAGTTCTTAAATTTTTTTCTCTTACACTTTTGGGTTTTGAAAGTCTAGAAGAGACATCACCGTCCAAACTCTTACTAGTGCACCATGCACACAGCTTCATCATGAGGAGAAATACCAAGCTGGACAGGCCTAACCTGCTGAGTTATGCCTGCTAAGCTATGATTGGACAGTTGCTGTTTGACGAAGACAGTTGCTGTTTGATGAAGTTTTAACAAACGTCCGAAGTTTGTAATAACTGCACAAAATAGTTGCAGCTTCAATCCAGAAGTATCAGCTTTATTTCAGCCTTTGAAAACCCTTTGATTTCTCTTTTCACATAGGACCAAACACGTAACAGCAGCTAGATGGCTCAGCTGTCATTTTTGATAGGCTGAAGCCATGGGGATATGCAAATGTCCTTATTAGGACCAGGAGCTGTAGTTGCACCTGGTACTCCTTTTTAATGAAAGAATAAGGTGCCACTCCATACTCACGAGACACCAGCAAAGTGAAAGACCCCCTGTGTTTATGTTGTGATGATGTTAACTGTATATGTTTTTTCCCCTCAAATACCTGTCTGAAGAGAGCCACTTCACTGCAGGTAGAGATGACACAGTAACAGAAAGCAAGCTTGCATCCTCTTAATAAACAGCCTATTAATTTCCATTGTAGTGTGCCCAGCAGGTTAGAGGAAATTAGGCGTCTTGTTTCTTTCCAGATCAATAACTACATCTGGTGGACAGAGAAGAGCTCCATGTTACAGTTACAGGATCTCTCATTCATCTGTAACCAGAGACGTCATTTATGATCTGGTGGCAGTTTGGGACAAGATGTGCCATCATTATTTTAGCATTCCACGTCTTCACTCAGTTTTTGAGTGAGTGTGATCACCCCCATTGAGATGCTTATGAGGAAAAAGGGTGTGCGTTTCATACACAACCCAGAGGCATTAAATGTAGTTCAGTGAGGCCATTATTTATGTATTTTGTTTTGTTATTTGTGATACTTTTTAAACCAATATCGCCTTGATTAATAATCCATAACCATGTTGGGTTGAGTTCTACATGCAAGTGATTTGGTCAGTGGCAGCAGTACATTTCCGAAACATCGCACTGATCATCTCTCAGTGGAGCTAATGCAATATATATTTAAATTCTGATCTCAAATATTCTCTGCTTGATACTCTCAAGGCTCCATATCCAACATTTCAGCTGACTTTTCTATAGCGTTGGTTTTTGATCCCACTTTATGTCACTCTCACTTTAAAGTCAGTGCCCAGAGATTATCCATTTTAATGAATATCTCCTCTGATGTTTGCCTGCAAAGACATGCCTCTCTTAATTCACTTTCAGTCAAGCAGAGTGTGGCTATTTTATAAAAACAACTTTGGTTGAGAAAAGTGGTTCAATCTTATGGCCTCAAACCATGTGTTGTAATTCTTGGCAGAAACTAGTTTGAGCTGAAAAAGAAAAACAGCAGTGCAGCAGATATGCACATTCCAGGGTATCAGCGGGTGGATGAACTCCCTACATTTTAAAAAGGATCTACAATGAGTACTTGTTTTTTCCAGGCACTTGTAAGATGACCTATGGGGAAAACACTGTAGAGTAAAACATGATTTTGTACTGAATAAAATTGTCAGTGGATGCTCACAGTAAATAGCTCAAATTTGCTCATTGTTAACTGAGTGAATGCAAATGTCCAAAAAGTGCCACGAAAATTAAGATTATGATAATTTTGGCTTTGTGCTTGTTAGCATGGGGTCATATATATATATATATATATAT
>JBBMJY010000024.1:20785704-20834495 GCA_037833715.1 Toxotes lorentzi | reverse complement strand
TTTTTTTTTTTTTTTTTTTTTTTTTTTTTTTTTTGTTTTTGTTTTGTTTTGTTTTTTTGTTTTTTTTTTTGTTTTTTTTTTGTTTTTATCAGAGAGGAGATCTGAAATCCACTACATTTTCCTACAAGTATGCTGCCAAAGACTGTCTGATCACATGAAGGATAATTTTGCAAGGCCAGTTTTTCTAGGTCAGTTGAGATAAGATTTATAAGTTATAATGTCATTATTATTTATAACAGTTAAATCAAGTTCATTGTTTTTACTATGTATTTCAGCAAAGCAAGACTAAGGGTTTGCAGCCATGCTAGCACTTGGGCTAAATGTTAACATACTCTGAGCGGCAATGCGAACATGCTGATGTTAAGCATATTCAGCATCAAAGATTAGCATGTTAGCATGCTAACATTAGATTATTTGGACTAAACACAGCTGAGCCTGATGGGTATGTCATTAGTTTTTGAAGAATTTGATCATAAACCACAGTACTGGACAAATTGAGAATCTGACCTCATGATGATGCCATAGGAAAAGTCAATGGAACACCAAAGTTATCGCAGTTCAGCCCATGGGTTATGTGAATTTCATGGTAATCCATCCAGTAGTTTTTGAGGTATTTCTGTCTGGTCTAGACAGTCGGCCAACTCACAAACCAATGTCGCAATCCATGGATCTATATTGCCAGCGTGGAGAAAAATGAGGAAAAATGGGCAAGTCAGGTCTGTTTTTTTTCCATTCCATGCCTTTAATGTCTGCATGTGTGTACATGCACAAATGTGAGTGATAGGATTCGAAAGTACATGTTGTTATTACCCACAAGCCCCCACCAACATGGCCATCTACATTCTGAGCTGATAATGTTGAAAGCTCATCCAGCCATCTCCAGGCAACTGCACCACAGCTGGCGATGGGGAAACTGCTCCGCAGCCTCAGTATAGAGGACTCTTCATTAGAATGTCTCCCAGCCAGCATACTGATTACGCCTCTGACTGAGATCTGAAAAAAGGCCTGTTTTCAACACTTCCCTCCTCGTTCTCTCTCTGTCCACTTGCCTTGACCTCCTGCTGTTCCCTCATCTCAGCCCAAATCAACCCAGAGCACACCTGATGGGACTTTAGGTATTGTAGCCAGTTTCAAAAAGCAGAAAGAGCTATCTCTCCACAGATCCTCCACCTGTTAACACCATGGTCAATTTGAAGCACATCACAGGAAAAGTGTATCTATACGTAGATAGACACCAGGTCTTTCAGGTGTTGTTGCAGTACGAATATCAGAATAGTATTTCAAGACATTGTGTTTGCTCACAGCAGAACTGACAACAGGTACGGGCTTTACAGATGCCTCCATTTCCTTTCAGGTTTATGGTGCCATCTGGCTCCCATTGAGCAACTACTGTGTACATGCAAGGGGGTAACTGCCCATGTCAACAATGGCTAGGACGGCTGTGTTCATAGTAACTATAGGAACACAGATAAAGTAGTTGTTTGTTCAGACTGTTCAGCTGCGTTGGGGTACAATTTGGCAAGAATATTAAGGTGTTTGATTTGTTGCTGTCAGAGAGATCTATGTCAACCTACAGCTTTGAGAATTCTCTCACAGCTGCTTGGACACATATTGTCCTGCCTTTAGAAATCAGTGTGCCCCAGGAAATTTACACAAGAGAGAGGAGCTGTTGCGCAAACAGTGAAGAATGACCTCTGCACAGGGATAGCTGTTTTCAGGCAAGCATGTTTATCTCCAATCATTTGTAAGGTATGAAAGTGAGAGTGCGTGTGAGGTTTGCTCATGTCAGTCTGTGTCGTCATATCATTCCCTCAGCCCTTGGTAGTTTTATGAGGTTAAAAAGAAATAAGAATGTCCCCAAGGAAAGCATGGAATGAATAATGAAGGACGCACACAATAACAGACTAACAGATCAGATGAGATCAGATGATTTTAATTTGTCCAGTCACCACCTATTGTGTTTGTTAAAATGATAAATTCAGGCATATTTATTGTCACATCACACCCTCTCTTATATCATTCTGTTAGAGTAGTTGGGTTGACCTCACCTAATGATCCTCGCCATTACATTTGGCTGAGGAAAACGAGGACAGCCATTTGATTGTGTGAGCCATAGTGAGGTTTAGCTTCGCATGATAATATACATCTCAGCTGGCTTTTCAAACTCAGTAGCCTATTTGTAGGTGAAAGTCGTGTTTTTCATACACAATATTTCATATAAGCATCACCATGGCTGCAACTAAGGATTATTTTCATTACTGATTCATGCAGTGAATATTTTCTTGATTAATCAAACAATTGTTTAGTCTATAAAACATCATTATAAGGTAAAAAGGGCCCATCATAAGTACCCCATGCCATGTCTTCAAATTAATTGTTTTTTCCAAACAACAGTTCAAAACCCAAAGATATTCTGTTTACAGAGATAGAAAGCAGAGAAAAGAAGCAAGTCCTCATGTTTGAGAAACTGGAGCTATGAAATGTAACGTTGTTGCTCGAAAAGTGAGTAATTGTTGGTTAATATTCATTAGATATTGACTAATTGTTTCAGCTCTAAACATATAGACCAGAGGCACTCCTCCTATGCTGGATTTGTATTTTGGCTTTTGAAACTATCCAATAAATTGTGTTGCAGAGCAACAGGCACAGCAACATATTCTGTTCCTGTCTTGCCAGCTCTTGACTGGGAAACTTTCCAAGTTAGATTCTGTGGCAGTGTTGCACCACATTTCAGATTGACTGATGTGACTGGTATGGCTGTCATAAAATTGACATCAAAAAAATCATTCCCCTGCTAGTTCAAAGGATTTGGTCATAATTTATTATTCACTCTCCTGTACCAAAGCCGTCACAGATGCCCTTGATGTCAGACTGATTTTCAGACTGAATAAATTCCCCCTAACTGTGGACTTTGCAAAGAGATCTTACAGCGTAACTAAATGGTTTTGTGGTAGTCAAAGGTGTTTGTAGCACTAATTTGTATTTTGAAACCTTAATGTTACCCAGTTGTTCCTTTAGGATAAGATTTAAATGCTGCAATTAACTATGGTGTTTGTTATTTTCCCATTTGAATTGCATCTACAAATGAAACACCCTTCTTAATTCCTTTCTCCAGGACTGCAAAGAAAATCAGTCATTAAAGAAAACTGTATGGTACACTGTTGATATTCTCTGTCACCCTGAGCACCCATTTTACATTATTCCCTCAGAAGTGCTCCTTTGAACATCATCTTTGCTGTATTTGCGTTTATTTCAAGAGCATAGACACATTATGACTTGTGCCTCTGCCTTCATAATTAGACGAAAACAAGTTTAATCATCTCTAAATGCAATTTCTAATTTTCTATCTTACTGTGTCCCATGTAGAGCTAAACAAGACATTGTGTGTTACTATGGAAACAGAGGCAGCCCTGAACCCATCCGTCTAAAACCAGGTCTGTGTTTTTAATGTGGTTGCTGTAGAAACCGTTCATTTCACGTTTACCTCTCCTCTCGGCCTGTGGCCCATTCTTGATAGCCTGACATTTCCATGTTGAAATTGCTCTCAGATTGTCTATTTATTGGATGATGTTCCACAAGGTAACTAACAGAGCTTGCTAGTGTATATATTTGTCTGTATTTTTCATGTGCTCCTCAGCAGGAATCTATGGCTTAAGTAATTCACTGTTGGACACTCCGTGGAAGAAACTGCTGCAAGGCAAACGCCACTTTATCGGTGTTGTCAACGACCAGTCCCTGTCCTGTGATGGACTAGTGCAAGAGCTACTCAACGTCCTCAATAATGAGGAACTGTGAGTGATGAACACCCACCTACCCATTCCCTTGCTATAGATTCACACACCATAATAACACGTCATCTTAATTTGTATGTATGTATAAATGATTTTTAGTTTTTTGTTTGATTTAGGGATGTTATGATGACACATTGAGGGTATTTACAGCTACATTCACTAGTAATATGTAGTATTACTTGATGATTGATGATTGTGATTATTTTGAGGGAATACGTAACATTTTGGGCAATACAGTTCTTCACTTTCTTGCTGAGAGTTGGAGCAGAAGATTGATACCACGCTCTTGTTGTTACGATAAGTATGAGCTCAGTTAGCTTAGCGAAACTTAGCTTAACACAAAGACTGGAAACAGGAAAACGAATCAAGACGCAACAATTGCATGGCCTATTTTTGGCAGGAATATTTTCACAATCAGATGTCAGTGAGATGTAATTTAAGAAAAAGTTTCCAAACATCCCCGTTCTTTCAGGTTTGAGACACAGGGACTGAAATAAATGCACAGTATATATGTATCTCTGGATTGTTCAGGAATGGAGTGTGTTGTGAGGTGATCACTGATTTAAATATGCTGTGTGGGCAGTATGGCAGAGAATGATGTACTGAAAATGCATGAGTAAAGCTTCCTAAAGAGGTGTATTGTTTGTTTGTTAAACAGGAACGCCCCTGATCCAACTCAGGAGAGCCAGGGTGATGGCTACAGTAAGTCCATGATCCAGGCTCTGTCAGCGGTGTGTGTTCGCTCACCTCATTATGGCACAAGGTCAGTGTCTTCCACCCACGCAAAATCTCTGTCCACTATCTGTTTCTTTCTAACTGACAGGACTGTGTTAGGCTGTGGGATCATAGAAAGCAGAGAACTGTTGCTACATAAAAATCAATGAAATGAAAGGGGATTGTCTGCACTTTGATGCCACGGTGGATTAGTGGATAGAGAGATTGTCCTGTAGCCAAAAGGTCAGAGGGTCAGTCTTTGCCAGAGCCATCAAAGTGTCATTTCACAAGGCACTATCTGCTACTGTCTGCACCCTTATCACTCTTGATAAGGGTGTTTGGCTAAATACCTCAGAGGTGAAAATTTGACTGTTAAATGATCATAGCTGTCCTCGGTGTTGATTCTCCCACCTGCCTGTGTTCTTTGATTTATTTTTCACTCATTTTCAGCCATTAATTTGATACTTTTTGTGTTTGTTTGCTTGTATCTCCTTTTCCCCTGCCTATCCAGGACCAATACAATAATTTTGATAGACGCAGAAGGGAACGTGACCTTCACAGAGCGCACCATGCTCAACTGCGACACAAGCAAATGGAGCACCAGTTCTTTCCAGTTCAAACTGCAGGGGTGAAGACATGAGGAAGGAAACCCACTCTGTGCCTTTACCCATCACCTTTCCTTCCGTCACCCCCAGTCCCCCACCTCCAGCTGCACTTCACCGAAGCAGCTATGTGAGCATTAAGACTCATCTGCACTTTTTGTTCAGCTAGTGGGCACTAGCCGCCTCATTAACACAGTGATATGTATTTCTTATTCTTAATTTAAGATAAAATGCATCCTTTGAAACATATGTACTAATTTAAAAGATTGCCAAAGAACATTTATAATTTTGTAGAGGAAAATACATCACAAAAAAGCAGGGTTGGGTTGAATCCATTACAGATTTCAGGTAACGTGCTTTGAACTGCAATCTATACCGTGGTTCACAAGATTATTTTAATGCAATCTAATTTATTCTTGATAGTGTCAGGTTTTTACCTTGAAATCCATGATATGGAGTGAATATACACTTTATGCACAATTTCCAGACCACAATTTGAAATGGCGTCCTTCAGCTACAATTAAAAAAAAAAGTCATTCTGATGTGAAAATGTTGCATATTATTTTCTGTTTCACAGCTGAGAATTCATATGGTTGCCAGTATTTTTCTAGAGAATGTTTAATCTCATTTAAGATCGCAGTAAATGTCATAGATTGGAGTCACAGGTAATTTTTCAGGCCCCAACCCTGCACAACTGTAGTCTCAGTGTTGGTTGCAACAACTATTTCAGTAATGCAAAATAGAAATGCAGATAGTGTCAGGCACTGGATCTCTGACTGCTTCCATGGTAGAAGAATGCATTTACAGCTGCTTGACAATAAAAACAGATTATCCAAACTCTTGGTTTACCATATAATGATTGTTGACAATACACAAACATACTGTGAAGAACTCGTTTTTTTATTAAGCACACTTAGGCTGAAGAAAGTTGCTGGTGGTTGATAAACTCAAACAACAGAAGGTTAAGTGCAAATAGTTAATATCTGTTATCAGTTCCTAGGAGTCCCCTATGCATACTGGACTAAGCTTGTTTTGAAGTGGCATTTATTTCCACTATCTGGTGTGTTAAAGTTTTTTTTTTTTTTCTTTTCTGGTCTAATGTTGATATGAGAATACATTTAAGCAGTGGTCCCCAAGGTTAAGCTCACTCTTCAGGTACCTATAAAAGCAAAAGAATCCACAGTTGATATGACTTGTGAATAAAGTTTTTCACATCTGCTTTGATCTACTGTCACTTTGTGAAGATTTGAAAGTGCTGTGTGGCCACCCCAGTCTGCACATGAAGATATAGCGTACACACTATTCTTTACAAAAAGTTCATGGGGCTTTGTCACTTAGTTTGGCATGTCATCATAGGAGGTGTACAGGTGCAAGTAATAAAATCATTTGTGAGTAATAAAATCACGCTTAGGCCTTGAATCTTGTTGGTATTTGTATCACCCAACTTTATGTTTAAAAAAAAAACAACAAAAAAAAAGATGTGAATGGGGAGGAAGAAGAAACCATGTCCACCATCTCTGTTCTTTTGGTGGCAGGAACTGAAGTGAAACTGCTCAGCACTATTACAGACCACTACTGTTAGTGAAGACTGACCCCAACTGGCAAGTTGAGATACTCAGACACATGATGTAGTCTGCCCCTCAAGACTTCGGAAAAAAATGTATTCATTTCAGAATCTGATAAATGGCAGATAACCAACCTCTTTACCTTCATGGTCAAATGAAACAGACTGTGTTCACAAACAGATTCTCACTGGGCGTAGTTCTTTTACACTTACCCATCACAGAAAAGCACCTTGGATGTGAACACAACCTTAATAACAGTTTTCAAATACTCAGACCAACAGACCCACTAACATTCTTATTTCACTACAGATTGGAGTTGGAGATTTTAAGCAGCATGAAAGTTTTCTTTCTTTTAAAAGATGAAAAGATCGAAGATAAAAAAATATATTCATCTGAAGTTAATTCAGAATAAAGATCATTTATTCAGTGCTTTCTTAATTTCTTGTATATTCTGGCGCTCATCACTATTGCGTGTCGACCAAAAAGCCAAAAGCCTGATTGGTTAAATCATACCAGTAGATGTCGTGGAGAGACATTGTGATTGGTCAGCTGATCAATCAGTCATGAAAAAGCCGGTACTGGAAGGTGGGGCCTATTCTGGTTTTCCACTTTGATTCTTTTCAAGATGGCGGGGCTGCTAGTGAGTCGTTATGGTAGCTCGTCGAGAATAAAATAATTTAGAAAGGTAGTTAGGTGCCCAGTAGGCGACAGCTGTGTCATATTTGTCGGTGAGTATTTCTTTAATAATTTCCCTGACTGTTTTTCGCCTAGCTGACCATGTCAACAGATGGAGACATCTGTACAGTCCGATTTTTGCTCGCTAGCAGATTAGCATGGATGTTAACGTTACCAGGGGCCCGCTGACTGAACAGATGCGCTAAAACGAGGTCCTTCCCCATTTTATTTCATGATGAATTTGCTTGTCATCTGAACTTGGGTAAATGTTATAATATTCCCAAGAAAAAGGACCCACGTATAACATTTAAGTCACGTGTTCGCAGCTACATGGCGGCGTTTGTAATATTATAACGTTAAATATACTGCCTTTATGCGCTGCTAGTCATGAAGTTGTACTAACTGATATGTACTCTCACTGGTCCTTTTCTCCAGCTCCCAGAAGATCCCAGTGGAGGATGATCAGTGCCTAGATCCCATATTAAGCTGAATGCATTGTGATTTCCAATAATTGAGACAGTGATTCTGAAAGCTGTCTACATTAATGAAAAGAACAATGTAGTCAGCTTAGCATATTCACCTCTGGTACGTGGTCTATACAGGGATGTGCTTCTGCATGCATTCTGGGTTTAGATAAGAAGAAAGTTTCTTAACAGGCTAGATTTTAAAAATAACTGTCTGTATATGTTATAGTTGTTAATTCTGAGAAAATGGAGATAGACGAAGTTCTACCCCCTCTCCCCTTGGAGCCACCTGATGATTTTGGCCAAGATGAGGGCAGAGCACCTCCACCACCTCCCCTGCAAACGTCCAGTGACGCAGAGGTAATGGACGTTAGCTCTGGTGGTGATGGATACACATACACCCCAGGGGACGGGGAAGCCAAGCTACAGCTGCCCCTCAGCAAGGGCTCAGTCACTTTCTGTAGCCACCTCTCTGATGAGGCCAGTCCCAACCCACCGTGCCCCAGAACAGCCCGCCACGCTCCCCCGGTCACCAAGTTTCTACCAGATCTCAAGCTGCTCAGAGATGTTAAGATCAGTGTGAGCTTCACTGAAAGCAATAGTAAAGACAGGAAGGTTCTATATACAGGTGAAGGGCAGGAGGGAGTAAGTGATGATGGCTTAGATGGCCTGAATGGTGAGTTGCATGACTCAACTAGTGAGCAGGAGGTAGCTGAAGGTAGCTCTGGAGCAAGTAACGTAGGCGGAAGATCAGAGGAGGCTGAGGTAGACCTGGAAAACAAGGTAGAGTTTGCTGTCTTGGACGAGTTGGATGACTTCTACGAGAACTTCCTGGATCATGACGATGGGGAGCATGGCGGATTTAAGTCAGAGGTCATAGTTCAGCAGGAGCAAGAGGATGACGAGGCCGTGGCTTACTCCTATGAGGTATGTCTGTTCTTGTGTCTGCAGTATCACATCATTATGAGCTGCACACCCAATTTGTCCTTCACTGTTGAACAGAAATATTGTACGCCTAATACAGCTCATTCAGTACAATCCTTACAAAAGAGGACATTGTCAGCACTGCATCATTAAACACAGCCTCCCCTGTCATTTCAATGAGACCACTGCGCTGGCACAGCAGGGTAAAGACACAGCGAAAAGAAAAGAAAGGAAACCAAGGTTGTCGAGAACTTAAAATTTAACCTAGCTCAATTTTTGCTGCAATGCAATATCATCCGGCAAAAGGACAAATGGTCCAGTAGGATATATGCAAGAGCTAATTGTCTAACACGAACTGTGTGTTATGTAGGTGTCAAGTCACACTCTATCAAAAAGCACCCATAGTTGTATGTAGCCTGAAGGTCATTTAAGTTGTCTCTATGCTACACATTTTTACTGTGACTCTGTGTTCACATAGTTCACACTGACAACTACCACATAATTCATAATGTTCAGTACAAAGCAGTATTTTGGTGATGTATGCAGAATCACAGCAAACACAGGCTGGGTGGTACATTTATAGTTATGTTTTGGTCACAGAGAACAATGGCAGAAAAGAAAATATGAATTGAAAGAAAAACTTGGGAGAATAAGATATACCATTGATTCAGTCCTTCCTATACTTAATCCATAAGCCAGTAAAAAAAAAAAGAAAAGAATCAAAAGGCAGGCCAGAAAAATGACTGCTGTAATGATTTCTTGATTGGACATTGCATCACTTGATCCCTTTTCTGCATCAGTAGACATGACTGGTTAAGCCAGGATCAAATGCCCCACAAGGCAGCATAAATTTAAATAAATGCTTTTTTTTTTGTTTATTTCTTTGTTTTTTTATTACTGAAAATGAGAAGTGAGATGCTGAAAAAGGTTAGTGCCATTTTTTCTCCCATTACATGATGGGGTTCCTCTTCACACAAAAGTAATAGACATTATTGAAAAACAGAAGGATTAAACCTGCTAAATGTATCCATCTGTAGTAGGTATGTATGTAGGTTCAGTATCATCTGCGTCAGTTGATGCATCACATCAGTTCAAGTTTATCTGGTGAAACATTCAAAAGTCCCTTAAACCAGTGACCCATCCTTCTGTCCCGGCCTTAACCACTGACTCTTCCAGGAGGAGTTTGACAATGATGTGGACGCTCTGCTGGAGGAGGGCATGCCAGTCCCAAAAAAGATGCGCCCAGCGGAAGACAAATATGGCGGGGGCAGTGATCATCAGTCAGATGGTGAAGGAGGTGTTCAGCCAATGATGACCAAAATTAAGACTGTCCTGAAGAGTGAGTGGTGGATCTGTTTGTTTTAGGGTTGGGTACTGTCAAGGAACTTCAGTACTGTGGGCCACCATACGACACACACTATCTGCTACATGTGTTACTACATCTGTTACATCGGTGAACTGATACAACAGGACAGTATTTTGGTACACAATTGTATTGCACATATAGATTACAATGCAAGGTTAGCAGAGGTGGTAAGATATGCACGAAGTGTGGTAAGTTCTGTGTTGTAGTGCTCTGAAATATTATAAGAGTTTAAAAGCACACACTGATGGACAGAAAAGTTTGACCAGTCAGTATAAGTTACACAAATTCTTTAAAAAAAAAAAAAAAAAAACCTCTTGTGTTTTTAAGGTGTGTGACTTTAAAGTATCACAGGATGTAGTTTCTTAATCCAGCTGGATGGGAGAAGAATAAACATGTTGGTGATTTCTCAACCTGTAAGCTACTGGTAATGTGTGTATAAAGATAAATGTTTCAGCTGGGTTCTTTTGTAGTCTAATGTCAATATTCAACTATTAGATGACAAAAGTTGATGTTCAGGTGCAAATGCAAATAGGCATATCACTTAACCAAATCCTTTCCTGCATTAACACTTACATTTTGCCATATACCAGGTCGGGGGCGTCCACCCACTGAGCCTCTACCCGATGGATGGATCATGACATTCCATAACTCAGGCATTCCAGTCTACCTGCATAGAGAAACCAGAGTGGTTACCTGGTCCAGACCCTACTTCCTTGGGACAGGCAGTATTAGGGTAAGCTGCAACACAAGTGAAAATTGAGATTCAAAGGGGTTTGTGCTTGTGTGAAAAGGCTGCTAATATTGGCAAAGGGCTTCTGGGAAAAAAAGGGGTCAAAAGGATTACTTTGCAGAAAATTGTGAGCACTTTGTATAGTATGTTTTCTCACAAATGTATTGGTAACAGATGGTCTCACCCTTTTTTAAGGTCAGGAAAGTATTACAGCTTAGCTCTTGAAAGTCAGAATAAAGTCAGCCATGTAGTCAAACTGATATTATGCACTTTGTTACAACATTTTTCTGCTTTTTTTTCTTTCTGGGGGGGGTATAGAAACATGACCCTCCCACCAGCAGTATCCCTTGCCTACATTACAAGAAAATGAAGGAACAGGAGGAAAGGGAGCTTAACGGGGAGGTGTCACCTAATGCAGAGGAGTCTCCAGTCAAGCCCAGAGAGGAGGCTAATGGTGAGGATAGAGCAGGCAAGTCAGATGCTACAGCTGAGGAGCACCTCCCTCCCTCCATTCTGACTGGCAGTGGCCCAGATGGAGAGGGTACCACTGACAACAGCCTGCAGGGTAAAGAGTCCCAGCCCTGTGACACTGCCCAAGGAGCCTTAGGACAAGTCAAGGCCAAGGTGGAGGTGTGCAAGGATGAGTCAGTAGGTAAGGGCTTTCTGTGGTACATGAGCAGTGATAGACCTTTGAAAGGTCATTGTGTTTTTGCAGCCGTAAGAACTCGTTATCGAGCTGTTTGCCATCAAGTGTAACTTTTCCAAAAATCTCCTTGCAGAACTTGAGGACTTTCGTCAGTACCTGGAAAAATGCTTTGACTTTGAACAAGTCACTGTAAAGAAGTTTCGTACCTGGGCTGAGCGAAGGCAATTCAACAGAGACATGAAGAGGAAGCAGGCGGAGTCAGAGAGACCTATCCTGCCTGCCAACCAGAAACTCATCACACTGTCGGTCCAAGATGCACCTACTAAGAAAGGTAACAGTAAAAGAGTTTTTTTTTTAAATCACCAGTAACCATTAAACCCATTAAACAGCTATTATTTACAATATATTAATATAATATATTATTGTCTGTATAGCCTGTGTAGATAATGAGTGTGTTTGTTATGAATACGGTCAGACTTAACATCTTTTAGCAAAATGAGATTTCAGATTCTTCAGACACTTCAAAAGTGCCTATGTGTTATTTCTGAGTATGACATATTTATACTATATACATATATTTATACTATAATTGTTAAAGATGTCCTTTAACCGTATGGTTTGTCAGTGCATTTCAAAATTTTCATACATTTTCTGTGACAGAATTTGTCATCAACCCCAACGGAAAGTCTGAAGTTTGCATCTTGCATGAATATATGCAACGTGTCCTAAAGGTCCGACCTGTTTACAACTTTTTTGAATGTGGTAAGTTCTGATAAATATCGTGTGTTCATTATATTGTCATCTACAACTCGGTACACATTTACATTACCCCCCCTCTCTATAGTGTGTGAATGTTTACCCTTGTGCACACTAAAGTGTTGTTGTTGCCTCTTATAAATTAAAGTCACAGGTTTATTGTTAAGCTTTACAAGGTATTCATATCAAATGAAAGTGATTTTGTGTATCTCACAGAGAACCCAAGTGAACCCTTTGGAGCGTCAGTCATTATAGATGGAGTAACTTACGGCACAGGAACTGCAAGCAGTAAAAAACTTGCCAAGAATAAAGCTGGTAATTTTTTTTTTTAATTTACAGTACTAGGCAATGTGATCAATATCAAACATGTGATGTGTAATAGTTGTCCTCTTTCCTCATAGCCATTTATATCTGTGGCACCTTCCAATATATATTCTTACTATTAACAGTAGATAGTTGCACTGGTAAATTTGCATATTGTAATACGTCACTAGTTCTGCTCTCACTGGTCCTCTGTTGTAAACTGCAGCTCGAGCCACACTGGAAATCCTCATCCCTGACTTTGTGAAGCAGACCTCGGAGGAGAAGCCTGTTGAGGGTGATGAACTGGAGGTACTTCTTTCTCCTGTTTTTGATTTATCTATATTCTTTCCTGGAATTATTCTCCGTTCAATGAAACGGATTAAACTAAATTTAAACACTGAAAGTAAATAACACACATTTTGACAATGAGCATTGCGAATAATAAAAAAAATTCATGTGTTGAGATAACGAAATAATGGTAACATTCAATGTGCTCTGTCCCACAGTATTTTAATCATATCAGTATAGAAGACTCGAGGGTGTATGAGCTGACCAACAAAGCAGGACTACTTTCGCCATATCAGATTCTTCATGAGTGCCTTAAAAGGTAAGATACTCCCACCAAGAAAAGTTAACTTTTATGGATATTTTTGGTTGTGTAGTTTTTTTTAAGCTTGTCTCTGTGATGGATTATTATTGGCAGTGTTAGTATTTTATCATTAATGTCTATATGGTGGAGTATCATAAAACGCACAAACCAAAATAAATCTCAATATCTACACAGTTTAAGCATCTGCCAGTTTCACAGTTGCTACGTGACTTTAATGAGCTGTGTTAGGTTGTGGGTATTTATTTAAAATGTTCTTTTTTCTTTCTCCTGCAGAAACCACGGAATGGGAGACACCAGCATTAAATTTGAGGTGATCCCAGGGAAAAACCAGAAGAGTGAATATGTGATGACATGTGGGAAACATACTGTGCGTGGCTGGTGTAAGTAGACCCTAATCCTCATCCAAACACATGGTGGGACTGAACCAGTCCCACCATGTGCATGGTCAGTGTATAGAGCTGAAGAGTTGGGTGTTATTTCTTGGTGGGTTCAACACTAAAAACTAAAACCTTTCACATCACATGACAGTTTGATAAATGAAAAACAGCCCTTATTTTAAGTTAAGCTGTTTCTTAGCTTTTCCAGTGTGATACTGCTGCTTATAATACACCTCTTTTAAATCAATTTTACATTTGACATTTTTTTGGTAATACAATTTTATTCTTGTTATGCCCATTTACCCTTTTATTTTTAAATAGCATGCCTTGTTTCACATGTTTAACGTTCATGTAGCTTTCAGTGACAGGTTTTGTATGTTTATTGTCTTTTCCAACAGGCAAGAACAAGAGGGTTGGCAAACAACTAGCATCTCAGAAGATCTTGCAGATGCTTCATCCCCACGTCAAAAACTGGGGCTCACTGCTGCGCATGTACGGCAGAGAGAGCAATAAGATGGTCAAGAAGGTCAGTGCCCTCTTCACTCACTGTAAAGCTTCTGTGGTCCTGGAAAAGTTTGGAGAATGTTTTAAAGAAAGCCATGGTTTTATTTATGTTTCTGTTATGTCAGGCCTAATAATAAATATTTTGAATGTGATTTCAAGTGTCTTTAAAGGATAATTCTGGTTATGATGATGGTGCGAATTTGTTTTTTAGCTCAGCAATTAAAATGCCTTTTCAACATAAAACCCTCTAACATGCATGTTTAAAACAGCTTTATCTAATCAACTGCAGGGGCATTTTAGTTACAACGGCTAATTGGCATGTTGCCTTGTTAACACTGCTGTCAGAGAACAGCCAGTGAAATGTGAACAGTAATACACCAGCACAGCACACTACATCTGACTTTTCAAATAACTGATCTTTTGCAGGAGAGCTCTGACAAGAGTGTGATCGAGCTCCAGCAGTATGCCAAAAAGAACAAGCCAAACCTTCATATCTTGAACAAACTGCAAGAAGAAATGAGGAAACTGGCCACGCAGAGGGTGAGCAGCATTCTCTGTTGTGTGGAGTGCAGAAAATATAAACACTTTCTTTTTTTTTGTTTGAGTTTGTTTTTGTCATGTTCGTTCTTTCTTCCCTCGCCAAGAAGCTGAAGGGTTTACTTTGTGTACATTTGGAAATTTTGTCTCCAGAGAGCTCATTGAAGGAAAGATGGGGTGGTAGTTTTAATGCAAATGTAGAACAGAACTTCATTTGGACAAATCATAAATATGCAGGGTGGGAGTGGTATTCTCTCAATTGCAGCTACACTTGATTCTTGAGGCTTAGAAGACGGCTGCATTATTATTATTAATATCTAGCATCAAAATTACATCATCACCGCCTGGATTTGTATATTTCTTAATGACTGAGCTTATTTTCTAAACATACTCCTCATTTTATGTTTTTTTTTTTTTTTTTTTTTTCATTTCTGTACCAGGAGGAAACGAGGAAGAAACCCAAGATGACCGTAATGGAGTCTGCCCAGCCAGGGAGCGAACCTCTCTGCACTGTTGACGTTTGAGTCTCGGAATAACTGATGAACCACGGCACTGAAACCCAGTCACTGTCAGACTCGTCTCTCGTTTTCTCTCTCTCTCCCTCTCTCCCTCTCACAGTCACACACACACACACACACACACCATCCATCACTTAATTATGCATCACTGAGATCTAATGGCAATATAGTTACACATTGACCAGGCCGGTAGAACTGCTTGCTTCCTTCATTCATGTTTTATTGGATCAGCTAGTAAATGTAAGAGTAGGACTAAATGCACTAACAGACCGTAGAGCAAATATCGTCTACCTCTCTAGATGCACCCTCACTATGGCACTAGGAAAAAAACCATCCAGGGTGCAGAGAAGTTAACATGACTTGACCACAGATGAACCACAGTAAAATAAAAATGCATGCTTCTTTGACTGCAAAACAACTACTTTGTTGGTTTTGTTTTGAAGTGTCGTTTTCAACAGTCGCAATCTTATAGTACCAGCTTACTTTTGTTTGTGCTTCAAGTATTTGAAAGGGACTACTAATACTTGTGTATTTATACCATTCATTTAATTGGGAAAGTTACTTGTTATAGGGTATTTTAATGGTAGGTGTTATTGGATATTTTGGGTGAAATACAAAATATGCCGTTTTGTTTAGCCTCAAAATGGACAATTGCTGTCTTGGTTTGCACGATAAAAACATGCGTTGTGAAGTGATCACTATTCAGAATTATTGTCATGCACTTGTGTACTGTCAGATATTTTTGACTGATCTTGCAGTTGGTACAGAAATAACTGCTTTTGGGATATTTGGGGGGGTGACCCCTTGTATATGGAGGGAGTTGTTGCCTTTTTTTTTTTTTTTGGCTTTGGCAATTAAACAAGCTGATGTCCAGCTCCCCATGCCAACACTGCAGTAAACCCAAGCACAGGGCCATGGAGTATTGTAATGCAAAAGCTAAAAAATCTTTTTTTTTTTTTTCTTAAGCTCTTCGTTCTCAGCTTGCTTTTCCTTAAAGTACTAATTCCATACACAACAACTAACCACTTGACACATTTCAGTTGCTTTTCATTTATGGTGCCCTTTAGGAAAAAAAAAAAAAAAAACAAATCCCGTTGGCTACGTGTTGCCTTAGTTAATCCATTTCATGAAGGGCTCAGAGTATATACAGTACATTGGACCTAAAACACCCTTCAACAGGAAGTGGAAAGACCAAGCCCCCTTTACTTGATAAAGCATTTATCGTTTAGCCAATTAGTATTTTTAAAGAAGACAGCCTATAAAATAAACTTTATGGAAAATGCCTACAGTGTGCGCAGATTTTTAAGACTCCTCTTAATGGACTGTGTATTTTGTTTGTGTTTGCCATCATTGTGAGAGCCGATCATACTTTCTGACCACAAGTAGAATACATTCTTCAAAAGGCAGATGCAAAATTTAGTTGGCACACTGACATGAACAAAATGCGATCAAGTCGTTGAGTCCAACACAACCTGATGAAACTGTGTATACCAAAGCTTACATGCAGTCTTATGCATTTTATAGAATACTTCATGTTGCTGCAAACTGTACAGTAGAAACATCTATAACACAGGAAAATGGATAGATATATTACTTGCTGGAACAAAATAGAAACTGCTGTGCATTCTGTCGGGTATCTGGTCTGTGCTTTTTCTACAAAACATACAAGGACACATCACGGTTTAAACACGAGGCTGTTGTGATATTGTAGATTGCTTTAAGAATGTGCTTTCTCCGTGAGTGTTTGTCTTGCCATGTATGCGTCAGCGTGAGAAGGCAGGAAAAAAAATACTGCTTTTATATGTGTTGCTGTTGAGTTGTACCAATGAATTGTTTGATATGTTGCCTAGAAAATGAAGTATGTATTGCAACCTGAGCTCCATGACTTCAGTGATCTTTGTTATGCAAAATAAAATGTCTTGACTAATGACTTGAGAGAGCTTAGTTTTATTCACTTGCTGAATTATGGGAAAAAAAAAAAAAAAGGAATAAAGGTAAAGCTATTCTTTCCATAGTGCCCACTTGTGTAGTACTGTCCTGAATTACAGTTGAACAAAGTATTATAAATCTATGTAGTTTTATGGTCTTAAGACATAGCCACCAAAAATTCTTTAACTAAACATGCTGAGCAGGCAAAGGGACAGAGTCCATACAGTTCAGTCATTCTGTAATAACACTAACAGTTTATTTGAAGCACATATTAATTCTGCATTATGGCATAAGAAGACTTAACTACATGAGACACTGGTGAGTGCTGAATTGTCAGGCTGTTTGCATGAACTGGCCCTTTCAATGTAAAGGCCTTGCACATATTTAAACAAATAACAGAGGAAAGAATGTTAACATTAGCTTTGCCAAGGTTCCTTGGAGTACTGAGTGGGTGCATACATATCTACGATGCAAAGCCCATGCTACCTATGAAACTGTGGACAGTCTGTTTCTAAGACTAAGAACCTGTCTCCTCCTGAGTGCTGCTGGTCTGCTGCTGCGAGTCATAGTCCACTCTCTCCAGCAGCAGGAGCATCTCTACGTGCATGGTCTGAGGGAAAAGATCCACGGCCATGGCTCGCACGGGGCGGAACGGAGCTCCGTGAACTCTGTTGGACGGTGCTCTGCACAGACTAAAAGAGAGAATTCCAATTTAAGATTTACCATTTAATCCAAGATGTACAGTAAAACCACTTATCTTGTCTATATAAAATTCAAAGACATTACGACTCACTCAATGAAGTTGTTCATGGCTGCCTTTGCATTGCACGCCACATAAACCAGCCTCTTCAGGTACTCTGCTCTCCTGATGGCAAGTATCACTTTGGAATCTATGTTCAATTAAAACAAGTCCTTTTAGTATGTGACTCATTTTAAAGTGAGTGAAATTCATTTTCAGGTAGTGGCCGTTCACTCACGTAGGCCTGCCCTCGGTGGATCCACAATGGCTGTGACATTGGGTGACACCAGAGCACTGAGGATGTTGGGGAACACGTCCTCAGCTTTTCCACAGTGAAAGTCAACGTTGCTCAGACCTTAAAATACAAAGGAAAAAAAGATCAAGAAGTTTAAAGGTTAATCTGTGAAACCAGAGCAACCTGCTGCCCATATACTATAGCCAACCTCCATTTACATTTTGTATTAAAAATATTGTCATTCTTCTAATGTTGAATAGCATTTAGGACAGATGGGAGTCTGTTTAGGTGTTAAACATTTAATCAAAGGCATCTTTGTGAGTGCCATTATATTTTTAAAGAAAGAATTACTATACAAAGTTGTTCTGTTGGTACTTTCACAGATTGCTGGCAGCAGTGTGATGCTGGCGTCCTACCATTGAGCTTTGCATTAACTTTGGCGTCCTCCACTGCTTCCTGGCACAGCTCGATCCCAATCACCTTCTTTACCCTCTGCAGACAAAAATCAGAAAGTCCATTTTCATTCCCGAACAAATATAACATTAAAAGGGTTCATCTTTCATTATCTCAGGTTTAGAGAATCTCTTTAGCAGCATGTTATATCGCCTCAGTTTACCTCAAACACAACACTTACTGTGCCAGTGTGCTTTGGTTGTCACAACATATTCTCAGATGACTGATAAAGACATCAAACATTACCTTAGCCAGAGAGATGCCAATGGTTCCTGTCCCACAGCACACATCCAGTACTGTGCTGTCCTGATCCAGCTGGGCCCATTCCCCCACAGCAGAGTACAGCACCTCTGCAGCTCCTGTATTCACCTGCCAGGTAAACACAGACACTTAGCACCTGTGCACTTTCTCTATGGAGGCTTTACCGTTGTGTCACAAGGATAGAAACAGTTGGAACCATATTTTTTTTCTGTCTTTCAAAATACAATACACAACTGTAAAAATAAACACAAAAGTATGATTTTTGCTGGGAAACAAAGGGCATGTGGTTATGGAAATCTTTGAGATAAAGCTTCTTTCTTACCTGGAAGAAGGAATGAGGGGATATTCTGAATTTTAGACCCAGCAGTTCTTCATGAATGCAGCTGTCTCCAGCCACCAGCTCACAGGGCAAGTCCTCCGGGTTAGGAGATTTCCTTCAGAGCCAAAAACACAACACGTTTAGCTGAATGGACTGTATTATTCTGATAACTATCTGTCTTTAAATGTTTTTCTTCTACCTTTGACCCTCTCTAACAAAGTAAAGAGAGGTCATGCCGCTGTCTTTCCCCTCTCCTTCTGTAAAGTACTCCCTCATGGAGCTCTTTAGCGTCTTGAGTTCCTCTTCTTCAAGTTTCTAGGAGTCATTGAACAAGTAAAAGAGGTCAAACGGGGAAAATCTAACAATCTGTGACTATTAAAAAAAAAAAGCTGATATAGTTGAACTGAGAACATCTGATCACCTGTGGGTTGAAGAACACCATAGCCATGGCTTGTTTGGTCCTCGTAGTCCGTACAGTCAGCTGCTTCCAGTGTCCTTCATATGTCTCAGGACTGTACACAGAGTATGGTGTTGTCCTGTTTGGAAAATAACAGTGAGACAGAATGCAATGCAGGAAATGTGTGTGCGAAAACTTGATATTCTTTAAACACCAGCTGTTTTAAGTAATAATACCTGATGAACTTCTGAAACTCGTGGACGACTCTTTTGGCCTCGGCCGACACATGGCAGGTCTCAGCCGGCCCCACCACAGCACAGGAACCTCCTTTGTATTTCCCCAGGCGGAAACCAATAGTCTTGTCCTCACCGTCTGCTCCCACTGAGATGAGGAATTCACACTTGTTTCTGTACTCTGTCTGCCATGATACAGGCAGAGACACATGGACAGTATTAGGAGGATACTAGACAGTACTGCATTTTAAGGGGTAAGGCAAATTAAATTTTTACAGAGATAGAAATATTATTAAACATAAAAAAAATGTAAGAACCAAGGCACTGACAGCGCTTTATAAAATCAAGTTATTGTACTTTTACTTAAAAACGACACAAAATAGCTTTGACACAGTGAATTTTTGAATACTGGATCAGTATGTAAATATACCTGCGCTGGAGATGGTTGAATAGCTTCCAGGGGACAACACATTTTGTTGTATTTCCCTTTCTGTGCAAACAGCCATGGCAGCATGGCTTTGTTGGTGCTTCCAATCTCTCTGAAAGGAAAATAGTGTGGCACTGATCTTAAAAAAAAAAACTTTCTGTAAACTGTGTGTGGATATTTTCCACTGCAAAACACAACAATAATGTAGATAAAGTTGTCAAAATAACCTCTAATATGGACAGCTGTAGTGTGATGTCCTAAATACTGTTTCAAGTGTTGTTCCACATTGATAAGAACGAAATATGGTCAAATCTGAAGCTATTAAATGTTAATAAATGTCAGGAGCTTCAATGTAAAATCATAGCATTAGCCTTTAATAACATATATTGTACAAGATCTAGCATTGCTGCTGAACAATGCCTGCAGTTCATATGATGTGACTCCATATAAATGACACCACCTACTTGGCCAGCCGCTGCAGGACCCCCACCACCTCCTGCTCCTTCCTCCTCAGCTGCTCCTCATAAGGCACATTCCACAGAGGAGTCACCACGTTGGCGATCTGGACACTGAGCGGCTCCTCTTCCTCATCGCGCTCTGCTCGCTTGGATGGGGCCTGCCCTCCTGTGCCTTCTCCTTCCTCCTGCTTCCTCTTCCTCAGGATGGGGTCTGCCTTGGGTTTGGCCAGCCTGACGCTCAGCACCTGGCCCTTCCACTGCATGCCATGCACCATCTTCATGGCCTTGTCGCGCTCCTCCTCATTCTTAAAGGTGACGAAAGCAAAGGTCTGCTTGCCAAACAGCTTGATTTTGTGCGGGTTGAGGCTGTGCTTGGCCAGGAACTTCTTCAGGTCGTTGAAGCCGATGAACTTGGGTAGATTCCTGATCTCCACTTTGTAGATCTCAGAAGTGAAGAGGTCCTCTTTGATGTAGCGGTACATGCTGGGGTCAGAGGCGGCTTCGCTCCCATCTTCAGCCTTGACATCAGGCTTTATACCATCATTGCTGGAGTCCTGGGGGAGGTCATCAGGTTTCTCCTCCTGTGAGGGTGGTGTATCAGCCACTGTGCTGCCAATAACATCTGCCATGACTCTGCTGGGTGGTAAAATAAACAATCCAATTAGCAGACTGAAACTGATCTTATATTCAAAAAGGTATGTTTAAAAAAATATTCTGTTACCAGACACGATTTACGACTATTCATAATTAAACGAGAGAGTGCTCAAATATCAAGTTTGGTTTAAGAGACACTGTAACTGTGTAAAGATCCTTAGATATATGAATGAAAAGGAACAGCTCCCGGAGCGGCTGAACTTTAAAACAGCTAAATGTAAATGAACTAACTGTTTTTAAGGACGTGAGTTTTAGCCATATGTCACGATGTAAAGCTTCACGCAAATTAACACTCACTGAAGTCGTATCTAACATCCGACCGTTTATAGGCTCCTCTCCTGCTTAATATCAGCCACACTGAATAGAAGTCCACATGTTTGTAATGCCTTACCTCTTTACATTTACTTTCACTTCCACTCCTCACTGCAACATACGCGTACGGAGCGCTACCATGTTGATTTGACCACGTGCTAAATGAACTTTGAACTTTTTTAAAGCGGTAGTGGTCCTTTCGGGGCATACGTACAAAAAACAAATTCACACAAAGCAGTGTAATTACAACTCCATATACAATTCCCACAAATAAGAGTCAGAGACCCAAGCTTTTTTTATGAACTAAAGTTACCAAACTAACTTTAGTTTATAGTTTAGTTAAGCAGAATTAGGATTCAGTGTTGAAATAAATAATGCTTAATATTTTTCTTCAGAGTGCCTTCAAAACTAAACAATAATGTGTAACTCATACCATAATTAATATTCCTTTAGACACCTAAATGGAATGCAAACATTATTAATCTTTTTATTTACACCTGTGATTTTGCTGTTGTGATGTGTCAAAATGTCAATTTTAAAAAAGCTCTAAAGTCCAAACTGTAAAAAGGACATGGAAACGATAAATACGAATGACTCTTCCAGTTTGTAGCATTTTTACCCCAATCAACTTGATTTAACTATGTGTATTCATAACAGTAGTGTACAAGACTGGATCACCAACTGAGCAAGATGGGCAGCTGCCTTGCAGTGCCCTACGACCCTCAGGGGTTTTATGGTTATCCAATTACATTTTCGGCTGTGAATACTGTATAGCCTACATCACATTAAAACTTTTTACTCAGTTACGAGACCCCATCTCAAAATGTAGTTAAAGGCCTTTACTTAAAATTTATACTGTGCTAAAATGCTGCACTATACTTAAAAAGCCTGTGGTTAGTCAAGTTACTAATGACAACCTAAAACATGCAGAGCCCCACAGTTTTTCTTACTGATCTATGCTGATCCAGTTTGACTTATTTTATCTTTATAAATAGAAGTATTCATACGTTTTTTACTTTACATTTAGTATAATATAAAACCTATATTTTCTCCGTAAATAGAGTACATTTTGTAGCATTCCTCTGATTGATTTAAAGTATATAGAGGAAACAGTATTTACGTGCAGTCTGAGAGAGACACCACACAGTCCCAGCCGAGAGAGAGAGGGGGCGCGCGCGCGCAGTCATACTATGGGCGCGGGCATACGTAGGAAAATCGGCGCGCGAAAGCTGTAGCAGGAAGTGAGAGTAGCCGAGGGGAAACGGCGGCCAGTTTGGGATTTGAATCTATCAAACTACTTCCATAATCTGCAAACATCTACATTAATATGGCAGACCCGAAGGTGAGGTGACGCACATTAGGTCATCTAATGCGTTATGTTTGCTGTAAAATCGGAATTTTGTGACAAACAATTTATTTTACGTGTCATAATTCGTCAAAGTTTGTCAAGGAAGCTGCGAGCTAGAAATGCCGACAATGATGTTGTCTCTCGTGATGCTAGAAAAGCTAATCAGTATGTTTTCAAGATTCACAACTTTCTGACAGGCCGCTAGAGATGTCCAGTGTGTCCCGTGTGAGAATTTATACTCTTAGGCATTTCCTCAGAGTTAACACTGGTGAGCTCAGAAGTACTCAGGTGTGCGCAGCCAGTCAGCATGTTAACATTAGCTTCTTACCCTGGTCGTAAGCTTTGGATGGCAACGAACACAGCACTGTAAACGATTTCACTAAACTACCGCAGCCGCCAGTCGTTTGATCAGGGTATGTCACAGTCTGCACGTAACCGGCTTGCCAAAGACAATGTGGTTAGCTACGTCTCCTGCCTTTGTCTGCCTGGCACAACAGTGGCTAGCATTAGTTGGCTAATGTTAGCTGTATTAGCGGGGCGCTAGAGACAGTGACTCTGTATTCTCGGGCAGCTAACAGTAACCAGGTAAACACTGAATGGAGTGCTAGTTACCCCAAAAAGCATGCCACGCAAGACCCTGTAAAATGTTCAGTGGTATTAGTAAGCAACACACGCCTTAGTGCGAAAAGCGCAACCATTAGCTCTGGGCTAGCCTGCTAGTGAAAGGCCTCGTTAACTAGCTAGGTAACTTCACATTGAGTTGTATCAGGGAAAACAAAGTTGAACAACTGTTTGTTAACATTAATGAAGTAAAATGTAACTCCGCCAAGACCAAACTATTAATATATCAATCTACTCATTCAGGCCGGTGGCCTTATTAAATTAATTATTCATCTGTTGCGTTGTCTTAAATGTCAGTAGTAGTAATATAGCTTACCTCTGGTAGGTAAGCTGCAAAGACTTGAGCTGTACATGGGGATTCCTGTAGTTTGCTGTATGAGCCCGTGAGCATCATAGTATGTTTGAAGAAAGTCTCCCGCGTATGCTCATGTGTTTCGTGTTCGCTAAAAGATTCTGCAAATGACTGTTCACAGGTCACGAAAGTGCGCACTTTCTTTTTATAGATAATTATAGCCGTCTGTTTTCAGTTGTTCTTCTATGAAGAATGTGTATGTTCTTTCCACGTTAGCAGTTTATGTTTAATCTTAACGCACGTGTATGTCAGAACATGTAATACCAAATATCATTAAAGATGCTTGGCTCAGCAACTGCGTTTTACAAAAGGCTTTGCCAGTTACCCCTACAAAAGCTCTACTTAACCAATGAGCTCTTAAATCCCTCTATTGAAGCATTCGCGGCCGGTTGGCCAGTTGTTAGAAGTCACTTTGTTCCAGTGTGGTTAAAGAATCACCCTGACCTGTACCACATGCCTAATTACTATAAGCTTACTCTGAATGTTTGACACAGATGAGTAGAAATGTTTTCTTTGAGTTAGCTCATTCACTGCTTTTCCTTTCAGGACCAGGATGACCACGACACCACTGCAGACAGTGCAGAGGACTCTAATCATGATCCCCACTTTGAGCCCATCGTGTCTCTTCCTGAGCAGGATGTGAAAACATTAGAAGAGGATGAGGAGGAACTCTTCAAAATGCAAGTTGCTTTTATAACCTTTTGTTCAGTCACACCAGTGTTATCCAGTATACATTTTGCTGCCCAGCATGCGACTGTTTGGTGAGCCAGTATATTGGTGTCTTCACTAGGAGTAGCATCCTGTTAATGACGTATACTGTTGTTTTCCCAGGCGGGCTAAACTTTATCGTTTTGCCTCTGAGAACGACCCCCCAGAGTGGAAGGAGAGAGGAACTGGTGACGTCAAGCTGCTGAAACACAAAGAGAAGGGCACAATCCGCCTGCTGATGAGGAGAGATCGGACTTTGAAGATTTGTGCCAATCATCACAGTGAGTGCAAATATAAATGAACAAATACTAACAGTTTAGCTATAATAGCATAAATGTATGACTAACTGCGCTGTGTTGTACGTGTAATTCACATACAAGAGCACTTAAATCGTACTTGTATATGCTTACATGTGTTTTCTAGTCTAGGTTTCTTCCCATAGCAAAGCGTTGTATGCCTTGTGAAGTACATGTATGTATTTGTACTACAAATACTCATACTATGGTGGTTATTTTACCACTTGGCATAGGACTGTTTGCAATTTCACTATATTTGTGTTCGCTTGAACAAATTTAAGTGGAGATCAGGACAAATGTAAGGAGACTTATCAAAAATACGCTTTTATAGTCATGGATTGCCAGCTCTCGTAAAAACATAAATGGTGCCAAATTAATAAGGATGTGTTGATTTATACAGATTCCCATTTGCAAAAACTAGAATCGAATGCATCTCTTGCCGTGTATGTGACTATATATTAACATTTTTCTCCCTCTTGTTCACTTCAGTTATACCCACGATGGAACTGAAGCCAAATGCTGGCAGTGACAGGGCATGGGTGTGGAACACACTAGCAGATTATGCTGACGAGTGCCCCAAACCTGAACTCCTGGCAATACGCTTTTTAAATGCAGAAAGTGAGTATTTATGCATCTCATCCAGTGTTACACCTGAGAGGTTGTCCAAGCGGTGCTGAATTTGAATTCTGTCTGATCTCGCTGATAGACGAACAGCTGTAAGAATCCCATTTTCTACATCTAAACTGTGGCAACACCTATTTTCTTGCTGGTTTTTCTGTTTGTTTTTTTTTAAAAATACAATTTGTCAGTGCCGCATGGTTAAGCAACCTTGATGAATATTTGCTGACTCTGTTCTGTTTACAGATGCTCAGAAGTTCAAGGTGAAGTTCGATGAGTGCAAGGAGGAGGTCAAAAAACATCTAGAGGGAACAGGTACATAAAACTTGAACTTCAGGATTTTTCCTAATAAAGTATACTATACTATATGTAGCATGGGATGCAGGTGAGATGGAATATGTTCCTCAAAAAAAACGTGGTAGCGATTATTCACAAATGACCATGTTCCGTTATTTTCAGAGCTCACAGCACACTGTTGTACTCAGGTTTGAGTGACGTCTATTGCAACCGGTTTTAAATTCAGACGAGGGATGACTTTGTATATTGCATGTCAAGTTTCATGACACGCAGACACACTCTGTTCTTCGCTGTTCCCTCCAGCCTGGGACTTTTTCTGTCTGCTACATGAACCTGCAGAATGTAACACTTTTCTGGCTTTCTAAAAGGCTGGTGTCTGTATGTTCTGCTACACTATAACTCAGATTTTTCACAGGTTAATACTGTTTTCTAATGTGACAACAGAGGTGAAATACTCCTAAATCAGTGAGTTGAGATGCAAAAGGAAAATGACAGGAATGTTTTCTCTAAAAACTAACAGGCATGTCAGGCGAGCTGAAGACATGCAGCTGACTTGTGTTTAAACTTACGAGCTTTATAGTCTGACAGCACATTTCACTGTTTTGCCACAGGCAACACTGATAGTGCAAACAAGGTGGCAGAGAAGCTGGAGGAGCTCTCCGTTAAAGACAAGGCATCAGAAGAGAAGAAGGAAGAGGACAAAAAGGAGACTGAGAAGAAAGAAGATGAGAAAAAGGAGGTGAAGGCTGAGGAGAAGAATTGAGAACCAAGAACTTGCTTTGCTGATCTTCAGTTTATCAGTTTTCCTCTTTTTCTACAATAGACTCTAAATGAACTGAATTTGGACACTTGCATATTATTAGTTTTTTTTTTTTTTTTTTTATTCTGTTTTGCCTCAAGATCACAAGTCCTTGATGCCACTGAGGAGAAAAATATACAAGATAGAGAATTCATGAAAAAAGAAGCCCTTTCCCTCCTATCCCTTTCCCACTTTGCACCGTGGAATGCCACACCTTCCATCTTTGTCATCTACAGTTCAATGTTACATTTGACAAACTGTGAAAAGAGGCTTGTGATAGTGATAATTCCCACATTGGGGTATTTTTTGTTTTGTTATTCTGAAGCAGAGTTTGTTTGTAGGGGGAGAGGATAATGTAGCCTGCTTGTTAGCAGCACAGGGTCAGGGACCAGGCATCATGGAGGTGCATTATAAATGTAATTTTTTCATCTCAGTGGGCCTTCTTACCCTGTCCACTGTTCATGCTTCCACTGTCAGAAACAGCAAGTAAGGTGAAGACTTCTCAGTGGATGCCTTTTTAGAAGTAGTTCTGTCTCGGTTCCTTCTTTCATCAGTTCAGTTGGTAACTGACTAGAAGAGGAATCACCTCCAGACAGTTGAGGGGCATCAGGTGCGTGCTGCACATCGCAGTGTCCACTGATAGCTTACTGATAGATCAGATGCACTTAGCTAAGCGTTTCTTTTTTTTTTTTCCTTTCTGCTCTCAAATATCTGAAAAACATTAAGTCCAAAGTGAACGGTTCATCATAGTTTCCTGCAGCTACGCTCTGACTTAAGTTCCTGACCAGGAAATCGAGTTGGTATTCTTTAGGTCATAACATTCCCAAACTTAAAAGCATGTAGAGTATATGTAACAGAGTGTGCCCTATCTGATCTGTGTGCTCACCACCCTCTCCTTTTCTTTCCACTAATTAAGTTCTTAACCTTGCCTCTAAAGTGCATCTAAGTGCCAGTGCATCTGTAAATACATGTATATGGATGAAATGTTGCTTTTCATTTGCACTCAGATGATTTGAAATGTTTCCTCCACCTTTGAATAAAAGCTCTCAAAGACCACATGTTTGTATTCATAGAAAAATCTGTTTCCTGGGATAGTTGATGATCAAGGGTGCAGTCCTAAACAATGCTGATTATGTTTTAGTGTTACATAATTCCTGTGGATGTTCAGGTGTTCCTTATACCTTTTCATTAAGAATCAATCTCATTCACTCAAAGAGATGGAAACTTTATTTACTCTGCTCAGGGCATTGGGAAATATTTCCTCTTCACAAAAATAGGAACGAATGTACATTTATAGTATTTTCTATATTTGATACATATTCAACTTTATATTTGAGCTTCAGAAAATAAAATCAGCCTGTGGCCAATAGAACAGATTCATTGCTGACTGTCAGGAATGATCCCTGACCTGCAGTGATGTCCATCCCCAAAAAACAAGAACATTGGACTAATGGCAGTCATCTTAAAGAGGAATGACATCGACTGTTTTTATATGTGGACAAACGGGACTGAAAATCATGGGGGCATGTTCAGCAGCTAATAGTCTACACAGGGATTTCAAGATGCTCATGTTAGCTGTTTCGCTGACAACAGATTTGTGAAAAAAGAGTAGCCCTGTGTACCACGACATTAGAAGAAAGACTTAACGAAGATTTGAATGGAGTATCCTGTCTTACTTCACGTTACTGTGTTGATGGTAAGGCAGCTGGGTGAGACCATACTAGTCAGAAGGTTGTAACTACAGCAGGTTTCGGTAACATCCAACCTCGTTAGAAAGAAAGACACTACCACAGCTACTGGCCTGTAAATGGGAAGAGAAAAATATTCCTTTAAAAAGTGATGGAATTTCACAATTAAGCCGGATATTGTATCATTTTACACATTGGCTGTTCTTCCAGAACTTTCTGTTGTCAAAACTGTAAAATTTACCCAGTCTGAGTTGTGTCACTCCTGACTTTTGTTGCTCAGTACTAAACACTAATGATATTTCATTGTCCTTTAGAGTATAATAGCTCTTTCAACCAGCCACATTTCACTGAGTGAAACATATTTTTTCCGATCAAAAGGCAACAATGGTTTATGGTTTAACTCAAATGTAGTTGGATCAAATCTTTACTGCTTTACATCCAAGTAAATTCTGCCATGTTTTGACATATTCAGTTGATGCAAAATATAAATAAAAGCCTTCATTCATTTTTATGGTCAAAAGTACTACATGTTATGACTTTATGTTATGTACTTTTTTTTAATTAACAGCAAACAACAAACAAACAAACAAAAAAGAGTTCAATTTTACCTCTGAGTGGCAGGTAATCCCGAAGCTGTACCAGACAGCTGAAGCACATGATGTCACCTGTTTGCTGTCTTTGAAAAAAAAAGGTCGCCACTTTTGGCACTGAAATCTCAAGGCTGCTTCTACTGAAAGCCCAGCCTTTTACTTGTGTACTGCACACACTGGTAGTGCAGTGACGACCATGTGACTGTTCACTAGTCAAAGACTGTGCCTGGAATATTTCACTTCTTCAGCATCACATATCAGCTAGTTACATTTCATCATATTTATATAATTTTTTGTTTAACTGTAAGGTAGAACAAGCTATATTTACTTATTGTATTTTACCCATTATTCATGACCTCATTTATTTACTATATATATAATTTATCAACAAAAAAACTCCACTCAAAGTAAAATATCCATTCCAGGCTTATGTATCTGTATAAAAAAGATGTATCAAACATAGTTTTTTGAAAGGTTGGGTATATAAAAAGGAAACAAACTGATTAAAAAAAACAACTACAAAATAATGAATGGGTGACCAGTTATCTTCGTTTTACTACATGGGACAATGGCTTGTTTTTCTTCACCCCTTCCAGTCCTATGATTATAACAGAAACATAACTCACAAACTAAACACATTTTATTCTTTTTTTTTCTTTCTTTTTTTTTTTTTAAACAAAGAATTAACAGAACAGTTGTTTTGGTAGTGTGAGGCTGGACTCGCTCTGAACTCGTTGGGATGAGGTATTCTGATCTTTCAGAACGCACACATATATATCAGCCCAGCTCTTGTGTCACGTGGCATGTTGAACTCACCCAACTGAACTTCACTAAAACAAACAGGAGCCTACGATGATGTACTGCACCTTCATGAAGGGAATAAAGGGGGCAAAGCTACACTCAAGCCCTAAGTATCTGCACTCTACTGAGACAAGGAAGGGGACATTCATGAATTCATGTCGCCAAATTTCTCTGCTGCTTGCATTCATTCCTGAGAAATTTCTTTTTCACAAAGATGAAGTTGCATTTGTTTGTTTGTTTACTTTTAATTAAAAGCAAGTCAATGAATTTGGAATGCAACCACCAGACACGATCTGATGAAACTCCCCTCGATATTCCCTTTCCTAGCTTCTCGTATCTCGTATCCTGCACTTACAGTCGCTCTAACTGATCTGTCCTCCATCACTTCTCAAAGCTGTACAACTCCACCGCACATGATGTGAACAGTACAGGTTAATGTGGAGCACCTTGACTTCTTGAGGTGAATGGACATTAGTCTCTCCTCACAGAAGTCCACAGTGAGGATGTCGGTGTTTTTGTTCAGCCTTCAGCACTTCTTGGAGCAAAGTTTGTGTGACATTTGGAACAAACGTACGCTTCATCACCACATCTGAGAGACAACTGTAAGAACACTGACGATCTCGTGGGATGGTCCACTCTCACAACCAAGATGATGAGCCACAAAAAAAATGTTAATAACAAGACACTCCTCACACATTCAGCACAGAGTGCAGCGGTATCAACTGACAACCAATTCCTCGGGTACAAACACACACAGGCTTCTGACTAGACAGACCTACACAAGAGCAGACAGATCATCTGATTGGACAGTGACTCCAAAAACAGGTAGTGCTGTGTGCCCCTGACTGGCCGTTATCTAGACTTCACAAAAATAACAGAGGAGAGAATCTGTAGCAGCAGGGTGGCCGTTGGAGGTGGATGCGGTGTCCCTGCTCATACTGATATCTCATATGTGGTGCCTCCTACACCTGTCACCTTTTTGACGTTACTGTGGCGACTGGGGCTGAGGGTGGTGCCCTGGGTACTGGGGTGGCAGTCCATCTGCCCATTAACTTTCATGGCCTCTCTGAATGGAAAGAGAAGAACAGAGAAAGTGATTCAACACAAAGAGCCGAAGAGATTCAATGCAAACCGAAGTGCTGTGGCAACATGCAGATTAGACAGCTGGACCATGACCGAATGAACAGAATCACGGTATGGAGGATTACTTGAAAGTGTACTTGTTAATGAAGCAAAAGGCTTGGAAGTGTTAGACCAGTGGGTGAAAAGCATGCAAAAGAAAATGAAATGAGAGGAGTCACACAACTTTATTCATCTGACATTTGTGAAGTAATACAAAAATCTAGCATATTTTACTAGAAAGACAAACATATAAATCAGAACAGAACAAGAATTCACACCAGACAGAACTCATGAATAAATGGACATAACGGTCGGACATATAACATACACCATATACAAATGCTACACGTTGCCTTAGTTAGGACTATTACACTAGTGCCCTTGAATTGTGGACCGTGTCCAGCAGAAGGAACTGGGTTTCCAGTGGGAATACATTCAATACCCACTAGTCCCCACCGGCTCAGTACAGTGCATGCAGTCTCACAGGGGTAATGTTAGGATTCATACCTTTGGCCCCCCAGACGAGGTGAGTCTGTCCTCTCATGGGCACTGATGTAGGAGAGTTTCTGATGAGAGTAGGAGGGGGATCGGGGCATAGCAGGGGAATGGGGCTGGTGGGCCGGGGAGCGATAGGGGCCCTCAGGGCCAGTGGCCCTGCTCTGGCTGCTGTTAGAGCTACTATGATCTGTGTGCAGGGAGGTGGATGAAGTCCTAGGGGCGCGGCCCAGCGTGGACCCAGCATGGCGCAACACAGGGGTTCGCTGGCCATAACTCACCAGCCCCACCCCCATCAGGTTGTCCCTGGAGCCTCCGTAGGCTGGGGGTGTTGGGCCTCTGGAGCCAGGGCCGCGAGGCCCATCTGGATAGCAAGCATTAGGGGGTAGGCCATAGCCCCCATCAAACACACCAGAGTCCTGGGCATAGATGTGGGTCTGGGAACGCCCATGCAGCATCTGCCGCTTCTCCCTCTCCTCCATCTCCTTTCGCTCCTGGATGGAGGCCATGATGGTCTGGGAGAGGTTGTCATAGCGCACCGGAGATGGGTCCCTGTCCCTTTGGTGAGGGGATTGCCTGCCCACCCCTCTGGGTGGCATCACTGGACTGTAGGCGGGGGCGACCTGATGCCTCTGCATTTCAGGTTCCCGGATGTGGCACATTTTGGTGGGCAGGTAGGGCGAGTGGAACCCCATGGAGGGCACACCACGGTGGGCCATGCACTCAGTGGCAGTGGCTGGGGAGATACTCGGGTTGAGCAAGCTGTCATAGGACAGACTACCATTACGGTTGGAGAGTGTGTTGGGCGAGAAGACACTCTTGTAGGGGGTGGATGTGACTGTGTGCGGCTGCAGGGCCGGGAGCTGGCCCTTCTCTGGCCGGCGGTGACCCTGCTTCAGGCTGAGAGAACGGGAGTTGACAGGGTCAGAGTCCAGCTGGAGGGGAGAGGATTGGAAGGTGCGGTGGAGGGGAGCGTTGGTGTACTCAGGCAGGTCCAGGTTTGGCTCAGATCGGTAGTCGTGACCACGGACACCCTCTTCCAAGATGGCTGATGTCTTCCGGTCATCTGGCATAACAATCTGAGGAGCAAACCGAAGAGTAACAAACCTTGTTGGAAATGTGAATGAAGTCCTTGTCCTTAACAGCTTGTCCTTAACAGCTGCTACTGAACCTTTTGCACCAGAACCCACTATTAAGGTAGAGCTACTATAATGATACTATCATTAGTCATCAACCCAATTAATCACACCTTACCTTCTCTCCAGCAGTGTGGTAGTGGACTTTCGGCATGGTGCCAAAAGACGGCCTGTATTTGTACATGGCTGGAGTGGAGGGGTGGGTTTTACCAGAAAGAGAACTCTCTGCAACACACACACACACACACACACACACACACACACACACACACACACAGAAGACCAGTGTTAACACTGCAGAGATAATAGAAATGACACATTTATACCAGCTCTGACTGAAAGTCATTGCTGGGAGAAAAGAAGCTGGAGGGACTGAGTTCTTGAAACACACCTCATCACCATTCCTACAGAATGCGAATGAACTGGAGTGACTGTACAGCCAGACATTTGAGTCTTGCAGCAGCCAGCTGTCCATCCTTGACAAACTACTTGAGCAAAGAGTAAAACCACAAAGGTACTTCTAAGCAGACAGTTGCACCTGTGCAGTGGTGCATGAGTGCATGAGGGAGATGTGAAAAAATGTTACTTTCACAAATAATGATACCTCTAAACTGCTTTTTAAAAGGGGAGTAGATCAATTTAAACTAACTGTAGTACTTTGAAGTACCACCAGGTAGCAGTAGTGCTCCATGAAAGAGCAGGGATTGTTCACTCCCTGACATAATGCACCATGACACTGGAGATCTTCTGCTGTTGAAGGTTCCCACTATAAAATATTGACTCTTCACACTATTGCATGCAGCGGTATAAAGAACACATTAACACTGGCTAACACCCCTAGCTGTAAAACTACATCACAGTTTCTAATTTACACACATGACTTCCAGAGGCAGATATTTTTTAGTTAGACTCCTGATTCTAGACCATGTTCCTCTCCCATCCTTCCATTTGGCAGAGCTCCATTGCTGCACACCATCAGAAAAAAAGGTGGTGATTCATGTTGCAATGATTCACCCTGAAATTTCTCCATTGTATCACAAATCTGACGCTGATTCAGTACACAGGGCTTGCCCCCTCGCTGCAAATCATGCCTATTTCTATCTGGCCTGGCATAAAAAAGGGCGATCGACCTGCCACTGGGACAGACATTCATCAGGCTAAACTAGCGCCAAGTCATACCCTGGGACACTGGTGATATATAGGGGCAGTTTGGGGAACTGCCATTTTTAGGACTGATGGTGAGTGACAGAAGTGAAAGAGGGAGGGTGGAGGGAGTTGGGGAACACAAGGAGGCTGTGTGTCTGTGTTTCTTACCTTCGCTGGAGGTCAGCTGGCTTTTCAGCTGGTTGTACCTGTCAGCTTTGGGCGGCAGCGGCGGCTGGGTTTCTTTGTCATCCAGTCCGTCCAGGCTACTTTTGGACTACAGAGAGGAGAGCAGGGTGTTAGAAGCATCCAGAACAGGTGGAGGAACAGCCGAGAAAATAGAGGAGCGCATGTGTTAGTGTTAGGGACGCACAAGGGGTCTAGGGTAGTAAAGCTGCACTAAGCACCTGCTCTACTTTTGCTTACATTTATTCTTTTTAGTGGCTAATGGAGTAGAAATGGTGAAAGAAAATTATGTCAAAGTTAAATCGACAGTTTTTCTAAATAGAGCATTATTTTTTCATCTCAAAGACATACTCCAGTGGTTAGGGTTAGTTGGAGAGTCTTTCTTATTTCACGCTTTCTTCTTCCTTCTCAAAACCAAGCATCTACATTTCCCACGATGCAATTCAACTGCTGTGAACTGACTGTTCAATCATGTAGTAGCAGTTTATCAAATTAAAAATTAAAATCATGACATGACATAGTATAGATATTAATGTATCAAATTAATTTCTCCCCTATCTGTGAGTCACTTGGCTTTGACGTCAAGTGTCTAATAATATCCTGTTTTCTCCAACATATCTGACTTCAGTGAGCTACTGTATCCTCTCATTTTGCTGCCTTAAGTACGGCCCTGCCTTAACACTGGGAACAGGACTGAGGATACACCACGTTACACATGTGTGACATGAGGCCATGAGAGCGAAGCATGAGAAAATGGTAAACATCACCTATGAGCTGTGTGTCAGAGCCGGATCACAGAATAACAGGGAAATAACATGGGAGAACTCTGTTGTAATTGTGAACAACTCACCTTAGAGCTGATGATGGTGCCGTGGATGCCGTTGTCACTGACCTTAATGGTTATTTGCCTGTCTGAGAGGTCTGGTCTGATGAATGGGGGCTGAATTTTGATGTGGGGCTTCTTTCTGGGGTCCAGCATGTACCTGTGTGGAAATGAGTAACATACTTTAGAAAGATTCTTCCTTGTCACTTCTTGCCACTATGGCAGTTTATCATTTTTAGTATAGTCTGTCAGCCATTAGATATGAAATGTAATCCACTGCTGCACTGGAAGTAACCAGGCTGAGAAGTTTGCATGGCTGTAACAGAGTCGAACCAGCACACAGTGTACCATTAAAGTGCTTCACATCAAAGTATACAGCACACATCCAAAGCACCAGCACTGACTACAGTAAACACTACTGCTGCAAACTGAATTTTGTTTCTGTGAGAAAGCTTTGTCAGTGATGTAAAACCAACATTCATACCAATAAAGATTATTTGAATTTAATTTGAAAACCTTAAATCTATCATTTTATCTTTATTTTCCACATTGTGAGATTAGTTATTATAACAGTTGATCTCACAAAGGATTTCATGACACTGCACTCTGTATAACCTAATACAGTATATGACATTAACTGGCTATGTGCTGCATGAGCATTTCCATCTATAAATAAAACATGGAAATTCACGCAAACACATCAAACATTACTCACATTTTTTCACTCCTGACTCACTTCATACACTGAACTTTGTATTCCACTATCCACCCATGTTGGCCTTTTGACTACACTGATGAATTTGAATTCTGCATAATCTCATCTGGTTTAAGTGAGTCTTACAGTGTATTTTCTTAATTAAAAAGGCTGTCACTGTGATTTCCATTAATGTTTAATGGTTTGCGTGGAATCCTCAAGTAATCACCTCCTACATTAAAAACAAAAAAATCCAGGTTTCTAAATTAATGTCAGTGATTTGCTGTCATTCGGTATCAGTCAGGTCCAACATCCTCAGTGGTTCAGTAAATCAAAAACCTTCCATCAGGGACGTGAAACAACTTAAAGACAGATGCTTGTAACACAGCATTTCACCCCCACCTGCTGTGGTTTCTCTGCAGTCACACTGTTGATTTTTATGGAATGGGACTTGTCCCAGTAGGATATAAAACTGGCGTTCTGGGTCTTAGAGACGCTGTGTGTTTGTAAAAAGCAGTTGACTAGCTCTGCGCTCTGTTTCCCATTAACTGTAGTTCTACAGCTCATTCAATTCTCTCAGCCATCTGCCTTCCCCGAGGGTCGCTGGCTGCTTTCAGGCAGAACTGGATACACACCTCCACAATCACCTCAGAGCATGTGAATATACTCTCACACACACACACACACACACACACACACACACACACACACACACACACAGGTTGGATGGACGGTCACACTGTAGTTCGACAATGCTGCACTAGTGCTATGGCCTTGATGAGCCATAACTCTGCTTGCCCATACATATGCATACATCTGCACGCACACGCACACGCACACACACACACACACACACACACACAGACACGCAACATAATAAAGAATCTCACCTAGGCGCCAGGGGACTACATAATACGTACTCCACGTTGCCACAGCAACCCTTGGTAAAGGGATTTACTCCTCCACGAAACTTGCCCGTCACCTGAGGAAGACAAGGCCCTGTTTAAAGTCGGCAGCAACGGAATAATATGTATAATGTACATTATGTACATTATATGCACACACACACAGTCAAACACATTCATATAGACACAAAGGTCCAGTGCTAGAATACAAAGAAGTACTGGTCATTAGCATTTGTGTTATTCCTTTTACTGCAAATGTGTGTTTACCATCCTTACTAATGTGAATTTCTTTCTGTCCACACAGGATAATTGGACAGTATTATTCCACAGTACGAGCAGCTGGAGTGTCAGTAAAGCACAGAGGTGACCAGAGGTTTGCACTGATTCTAAAGATTCTCTAAATATTTCAGAGGTGGCCTAAAGCGAGCCCATGTACACACATGGGTCTCCTCACCTGTTCATTGGTTGTTCGACCTCGAGCCACAAGCACCATATGAAAACCTGTGAGTCCCATGACTGGAATGAAGAAAAGCCCTGCTATACACATCACCACCAGACTGGACACGAAGGTCAAGGGCGGCAACAACAAAATAAGGTCACACAAACATGACCAGATGTACTGAAAGAATAATCCAAAGCTACAAGCACTAGTTTTATTACTCTGCTCTCAAAAATAAAATCGACAACCAACCAATCAGTCCATTTAAAAAGAAAAAAACAGAAGCAGGTCCTGGCAGTGAAAGGATACGTCACGATGGTGTGCAGCGCCCCCAGCCTCTCTCGGTGGTGGAGGACAAAAATGAGGCCGAAGGAAAAAACTCCCACCATGTGGATGCTCAGTGACAGCAGGAAGAGGAAGAAGTAGCGGTAGTTCCTCCGTCCAATGCAGTTGTTCACCCAGGGACAGTGGTGGTCAAAGTCCTGAGGAGGGAAGGAGAGAGCAGGTATTCAGGAGGTGTTAAATTATGTACCTAGACTACAACTGGTCTGGGTTTGGGCCTTCGATTTGATTGTAAATTATTATAATTTTGATTATAAATTTTGACCTACGCATCATCGCTTATCACTAATAATGAGCCGGTTTATCCTCTCGACTAATGTCAACAAAATGGTCTTGGCTGAATAACGAGGTTATGAGGAGAAGAGAAATGTTTCAATAAAATATTCAATCCATAATCAACTTATAAGTCCAAGAAAAGTCATATACTGTCTGCAGAAAAAAGGTGGCATCTTAATGTGTTCATACTGTTAATGTGTTAATAATCAAAATCCTCATGAAAATCATAACCTTTTCAGGCTATATTTTTATTTATTTAATTGTTTTGATTGTTTTAAATAAAAATCCTGTAAAAGAAAATAGGATGCAGGAATACAACCTGTAATTCTGCATTCTATGTGTAGACTGGAAGACCAAAAGGAGGATTTGAAAGCTAATACTTATAACAGTATTTTACGGTTAAGGCTGCAAGTAATTATGATCTTTAGGGACGACAATTTTCTTGCCAAAAAACACAGATATTTAGAAAAAGAAAAAAATATATTTAGCGTTAATTCTTGGCAGGACAGAAAATCCTCTGAAAGGATTCAACAAAAATATGTCCAAACAAACTGAATCATATTTCAACACTAAAAGGACAAATCAGATTACTGATAAAATGCCAATATTGACCCAATACTGTATATCAGTCTAACCTTGATGGATATTTAGACTTTGCTTCCTGCATGTGTTCTCAATATACACAGGCTCTCTGTTTACACATGTGCATTTGTATACACACGCACACACACACACGCACACTTACCTCCACACAGTTGTCACAGACACTGCAGTGCGAGCAGCGAGGCGGCCTGTAGAAGTGACAGGTGGCGCACCACTTCATCCGGACCTGAATGCCCTTGATCTCCACGTTCTTGTAGAGCGGCGCTCGGAAATCATCGTCCTTGTCCTCGTCCTCATCGGCTTTAGAGAAACATACAGATTTACACCCACACAAACACATTAATGGAGCACAGATGCATATGGTGGAGTGTGAGAGAAACAGTCACATACAGTACACACACACACTAACGCAGATGTGTAGGGAGCAACCTTGAATGAAGCTCACGCCTGCTTCTGCTTTTAATATTAAGACCGATTAACAAGCACACTGTATAGCAGAAGCTATTTGGACTTATTTCACAGAACTTTTTTTTTTTTAATGGGAATTAAACCTCTACGAGTTAGTGCCTTGCTCTATCTGACCTAAACATGTAACTGAACCTTTAAACTACAGTACAAGAGTACAAGTGGCATTTCCACTGTCCTTGCTGTGACTCATTAGTCAAAGTGTTAATGTGAAGCTCTGTACATGTACATGGTGCCACTTTTATGCGACTGAGAGCTTCTGTTGCTTTGGAGCTGCAGAGGAAAATAAAATGTCTTTCAGCGGATCAAAGGGCACATTCAAGCAATCTACACAGAGAAAATAATTTCACAGTACAATAATAACTGCAGGGAGATCCAGGTAAGCTGAACACACAGACAGAGGATGCAAGAGAGAGTGAAAAGAGAAAACAAGATATACAAAGGTAGAGCACAGAAATAAACAGTTCCATAGCAGGAGGTTGCTCTGTTATTATGGCTCTCAACTCTCTTCAAATAAATTTTAAAGGTAAACCGCCTGCCAAACCAACAGACACAAACAGCAGTTATGCTTGCTTCTCCTCTGACAGCATCTTTTCTTCAAACGCTCAATGAAAGAAGTGTTCAGCAGACAAGGCAGTGGCCCATTTTACACAACATACATTTACACTGCAACAATAACATTCAGTTCGGCTCAATTACATACGGTTTTTGCTGGTTTTGCTGGAAGTGAAACAAATGAAGCATGACCAAAAGTATTGTCACCTCTTTTAACCGAAATTGTTGATTTGCATTAAAAGCTTAATCACTCGTTGTGTGTGACTGTCTCGTGTTTATTTTTAGCACTGAATAGTGAGGTACTTGAACCTCATTGCATCTAAATGTATGTACAGTCGGTATCCTTATCAAATACAGTTTAGGCTTAATCCTGTTTATCACACCATTCATGTTAAATTCCAGTAATCCTCAAATGAACAGTAAAAACCGTACAAGAGTACAACCATTGTAATACTCCATTTTGTTTGAAACACAGTTACTTTATTTCCAAAAAGGAAATACATTTTTTTTTTTTGCCAGAGATGAATCTTGAGGATTAGCAGGATCATATTGCATTTATTTTCCACCACAGCATCAGAATGTGTCTTTGTGTCTGCATGCACAAGTGTTTGCTATTGATCACAAGTGTATCATTCCCCATGAAAGGCTAAACTGTGAATCTATATAAGGTAGGCAGCCCACAATGGGTGAGGATGCAATAGTTCCTCAATTGGCTCAGTGACACTTGGGCAGCATGTTTAGCTTTTCCGCTAAAAACAGCTGCTCACTAAAGATGGAGACGAGGTTGATGAGAGCGGTGAAACTGAACAAAAGCGGTAAAGCTCCGGGACGTAAAGCCAAAGAAGTGAAACACGCTAAATGTCTCTGTAGAGAAGAGCTGCAGAGTTGGGTGATAATCATCACTGCATCAACACAGTGGTTTACAATTTTAGAGCCAGCCGATGATGACAAAAAAACAAACAAGCAAGAGTCACACAGCACTTTTTATATTGAAGTTAAATGAAATACATGCAGAGGTCTCAGATCCTACAGACTGTCAGAACACCTACTTTTATGTATCAAGGAAACTTTCTGAAAATGTCACTTACTGAGTTCAGCAAATTGCAAGACATTTTTCAAAATTTCACAAAATTGTTTGAACTGAGGAACTTTCTCTGGTATTTTATCTTGTAACTGTGTAGCCTTCTTCACCGCAGTCATCTCTCTGTCTTTTACCTCGTTTTGCAGTTTCATCAAAACAGAAAATGACAACAAACTACTGAACCATACATCAATGATCTGAACGCAAAAATCCTTAGTACACACCGACCTTTCATTTTCACTTTTACAGTCTCGATGACAGAGTGATTTTCTAAGCATGTCATTTAATGGCTGTCTTTTTTTTTTTTAATTAGACCTTCACTGGTGGGTCTGTTGCCTCTGAGATATAACATCAAGAGGTTAAAAAACAACTCATCCCTCAGTAGTGTCTAAAATCCAGCACAGCAGCAGAAGGCCACCGTCACCTCTGGGGAGGCAGATAACCTGCGCTTTATACAACATAATGATTATTACCCCCTTTATGGGCAGAGAAAGCTGTTCCTAAAGACAGGTGCTTATCATTTACAAGCACATTACAAACATTCCAGGGGATGAGTTCAGTCATCATTACTTAACCCAGATAGCACTGAGGAGAAGGAGCCTGCATCAGGAGCATAAGTCAGTGCTGCTTGTTTGACAAGCTGAACAGCTGAGAGATACTCAATACACCTCGCAATATGAAGGCTTGTATAACTTCCAGCAGTGTCCTGCATGTGGAGCACATGGACTTTACAGGCTGTAACAGGAAGATAATGGGGTAGTGAAACACAGGGGAGGGTGGTGCTCTGATAAATGTGAGGCTGTTAAAGGTGTACCCTCTACATGAGGAGGAAATATTACTCACTGTTAGAAAGTGTGTTAACACCATCACCAGACACTGACACCCACATTCACACCCACAACAATCCATACAAACCTCTGGGGTAAACACCAGGGTCCATGAAGGTTGCCATGCTGAAGTTGGCCAAGACAAAGAGGAAGACCAGGCCATTGTAGAGAGGCACAGCGGGCGAGATCACCTTAGTCAACCAGGGGCACCTAGAGACACAAATGATGGGACACAGATTAGGTTTATTTCTGTGTATCATGTGGCACTAAGTCTCACACATTTAAACAACATCACATTTTGATCATAGGTGTGTTTATGTTGTTCCAGTCTTAGCAAGAACCACACGGTTCTCTCATCATGACAGGTTCATGCACTGTTTTTTAAACAAGCCTTCTCAATCTATTCTTACAATTCTTATGAGTCTTTGTTCTAAATGGAAGCAATAATCATAATTAGAGCAGGGCAGACAGTCGATGCCAAAACTTGTGATCTACAGAAACTAAAACAACAATAAAGCAGCCAGTTAGAATCAATGCTCCTAACAGCACTGTAATTCTTTACAAATTACCGGCACGCCAGGAGTTTCTGTGAAATCACTCAACTGAAGGGCTGATCCTTAGCCCACAAGGCTTCTTTAGAATTATCTGCTTAACAAATACGCTTGGTGTTTCATAAACTAATAAATGCGTCTCTAAGAAGACTGTTTTGCTTCATTTGTGTTTCCTAATGACACGAGCTACTATTACACAAGTGGGTGACAGCTATAGATAAATATCAGTAGAAAAACCAAGATTAAATCTGTGGAACAACAATGGATGTCACACTTGTCACAGTCTCATGCTAGATGAATCACTGATCACAGGATTCACAAAATCAGTAGGTATCATCTTCTAGGGACCATGAATGTCTTCACAAAATTAATAGCAATCCATCCGATATTTCAGTCTAGACCAAAGTATTGGACCAACGATGCTGTTACCGTGGCTAAAAATAAAGCTTACCAAGCCTGGATGAGCTTTAGTTTCACTGGTCACTCTTCATTGGATAACAGTCTCCCTCTGAACTGTATCTCAACCTAACTGTGGGATATTTACCATCACATGCATCTCATAGAACACTGTGCTGTGAGGGTGACTTAGGCTGACCACATCAATGAAAACCTGCCAGGTCAGTCAGACATCAATGGGAAACCTCGTTTAAATACCACCAACATTTTGCGTCAAGACTAACCTTCTCCACTGCCGGCACGTTAGAACTCAGTCAGTCAGGGCAGTGAAATATTCAACCGTGGAAACACCTGAATCACACCCACAGCCCTGCTCAATCACCTGGACTCAAATGTCAAGACACTGTGTGCTTCCTAGGGAGCTATCGTTCAATTCAGCCGAGATGAATCACCATCAGAATGAGGATGTGTTAACACCTACAGATGAACCTACTGCAGAGGACCTGCACAGACCCAGAGAGAATTTATGAATTAATACAGTATCTCACACGAGAGGGAGGAAGGTGTTTCACAGAGACTTGATGGCATTTCCATCTCTTACACATAGATACACACACAACTCCAAGGACACTTCTTCAGCGTATTCTGACGTCAAAAACTCAATTTCCTGGTACCCATGCCCCGAGATCATCTTCAATCTATAACGCCTCTGCCGCTCCACCAGTTCTCTTTTGCTTTACTGAATTATTCAGAACCGTGGCTGCAGAGAGCCACTAACAGAGAACAGAGAGGTGCTAACGGGGATGAGATGACCTCTCACATAACCAGTCTGTGCTGCTCCTCAGCTTTGTGAGGGTTCAGGTGGGTTTGATTCTTTCTTCCAAGATATCACTGCAACATATCAGAGCCACGCTGGGGCCGATTCTAGTTGACTTTATTCCCATCACTTGAAAATGTAGCTCACGTCATAATATTCTTTAATGATGTGTTACAAACATATTACAAACTCAGTAGAGGCAGAGATACACTTTCTTATAATTAGACAGTACTCAGGAAATCACATTCCAAGTGTTGTTTGTGATATCATTCCTATAATGAAGGCATACTGTCAGTGGGTGGATGGAATGAGCCTATAATAATCTGTATCCTCTTTAAAAAGATTTTTAGCCACAGTTGCAGTGTGGCTCAAGGAACTGCAATGCAGGTCCCCCACTTTTGTCCAAACTGGAACATCAACTGTTAGATGGATTGGATGGACATTTATTATCCCCAGATTATAAATCCTAATTATTTTGGTCCCTGACTTTTCCTCAGGCTTCATAAGCAGGTCAAAGCTTTCACTTATCCTGTGAAATATGACTTTATCTCTAGAGCCACCGTGTTGACATTTGTTTTTGAGTTAAACATCTCAACAATTATTAGATAGACTGGCATGAAATTTGGTTCAGACATTCAGAGTAAATTGTCACAACTTTGGTGACCATCTGATTTTTCACCTACTGTCGTCATCAGGTCAGAATTTAAATTTGTCCAATACTTTGGTTCATGGGTAAATACCTGGAACACTGTTGACATTCCCATCAGCCTCTGTTGCAGTTTGTGTTTAGTGCCAATAATCAACTGTTAGCATTTCTACTTTTGAGGAAAATCCACTTTTGTATTTGACAATACGTTTAATCAGTGTACCTCTACTTAGAATAACAATATACTTCACACTTAAACTTTGGACTGGTAATTTCAGTGTTGGTGCCACTAAGTCTTTGAACTCAGCTGGTTTATTTATGGCATATATTAACTTTTGTGAGATAACAACCTCAAAGTACATTTCAGTGGAACTGCCATTTACTCAGCAGACTGTAGTGAGCAGTACCATGCTGTGTCATCACAGCTTTGGCAACAAGTAGACAAGGTACAAATTGATCAAAGAAAAGCAATAGCGTGCAGCTCCACCGTCTTACAAAATCCCAATTTACTCGCCTGTCAAAGGATCATGTATTTTTGCCCACAATGTGAAACAGAAGAGCCAGAGATAAGGGAAAAAAAACGAGAGCAGCTGACAGCGACCATTTTTAGGAGGCTGGGAGCAGACAGCGTGGGAGGGAAATGTGACAGAGAGAAAGTCTGATTAAGGTCACAGACGTTGGTTAATTGTGTAGGAGTAACAAATAACCACAGACTGCTTATCAGTCCTGTTTACAAGCCACTTTTACTGCTTGTGTAACCATGATACTTTAACTGGGACAGAAAAGCCTTGGGCTTGTCAAAAAGTTTGGACCGAATTTATCCAGCTAAAGGCGCCTTTGCTGCCAAAAGCGCAGTAATATAATGAGTTTGATTCTGTCTAACTTTAAGTCCTGAGGCTGGCCAAAGTGGAAGAAAGGCCAGGATTCTCTGTGGTAATTAAAATGCCTGCAAACAGGAGCTGGCAAGTCAACAAAGCAGGCACCCTCCAGCCAATCAGCATTTAAAACACCAGCTTGGGGGGCTGTGGATATGCCCAGCATACTGTTGCCACAGAGGTATAATGATAACATTCATGGCGAGGAATAAAAGAAATCACATATCACATATCATATAGTGGCTGAGATGAAGAAGAGAGTAACGTAAAAAACAAGGGATTAGAGAGGAACTATCCACACCTCGCTCCTCAGGCTGACAGAGCAACTCACCCTCTCCTTACTAACGTTAGTCAGATCAATATGAGGCAGACTGCAAGCAAAGGGCCAACCTTCCACACAGCAGCTTTCACTTTGTCTTCATACACTGGTGTCCTTAAAGTGAAAATGAGTTTTGACTCTCTTTCTGCGGCTTTGTCCTTTTAAATATGACTTGTGTTTTCTTGGTCATGATCTGAAAGGTTCACAATTTACTGAAAAATGAAAAAAATGTAATTCAAATTGCAAAATCTTTTCAGTTTCAGAAGCTATCGATATTTCCCTAAGGAGTTGGTGGAGACCAAAACAAATAATACTAATGTTACTCTGTGTCAGTTGGATGTGTAAATAGGCAACTACTTGTTTGCTCATTTACCATTATAATATAATATGATATAATGTGATAATATGTCAGTGATGTGTTTATAGTTTGTTTCATTGGCCCAAGAGGTCAAAAAAATAACATAAAATAAAATATACAAAACATAATATAAATTAATAAACTGATGCAGCCTCAATTCATTGTTTCTTCTAAACTGTAGCTTTAACTCACTGTAAGTTGTAAAGCGGCACTAGTTACCCCATCTGCATCATTTTACTCTTGCAGGCCTCATCTCATTTGTGGACAACAATCATGCTGCATCTGATATCCACCCCAAGACCCAGTGAAATCATATAATACACACAGACAGACACATACACATGGACTGAAAGACGGAATCTCAGCCTTAGGTGTCTGATAGCTCTCTCAGTCACTGCTGGAGGAGTAACGTTTGTGAGTATTAAGATTAGAGAAAACACCCCGGCTTCCTGGTGATGATAACCCAGCTGTCTGGACACAAATCCTGTCTTAAAATCTCAGCTGATTGCCAGTCTCGCTAAAAAAACACAGGCTGGAGTCTGTTGATTAAACAAAATCTGGGTGGAACACTTTGAAACAAACCCTTTAATCCCACTACTGTGAAAAACCTATAGAGGGAGGAAAGGCACTGAGGTCTTTGTAAAGTAATTACATGTTTGATCAAGAATTTAAAGCTTTTTAAGGTGGTTGCGTGGATCTGTTGGGACATTTGCGGCTCTAAATAGGGCTGCTATGATCAATCACATCTACCATGAACATCCATCTACATGCTTACTACACACTGCACATCCCAAAGCTATTTGACTACTCAAATCTGCCTGTCCTTTATTTGCCTGCTTTGGGATCGGAGCAGAAAAAGCAGCCCTCTCTTTGAAGTTGCTCTTATCTGGTCTTTTAGTAGCTCTGGGAGGGCGGGGTGGTGGTGGTGGTGGGGGCACAGACTGAACAACCATCAAAGAGAAAACTGAGTCAATCCAGAGAGCTTTTGGCACTGACATCGATGGGTAGCACTTTTCTTAGTCACATGAAGGTCGACATCTTCATACGAGATGTCAGTCTTTGTGACTGAAGGGAGAGGTCTAATATGCACAATATGTTTTTGATTCATTCAGATGCTAAATGCAGGTGGGGTGGTCAGTGACATTCATGTTAGTCAGCCGAACTCAAATCCATGAGGTTATTATATATTTATATATATTATATATATTCCAGCAATTCAGTATTGCACTTTTACAAAATTGAGATATATATATGTAAATTTTTATCTTTATTCTACAGAAAACCTTCAATATCATTGCGTTTCTTGGCCTTCAAAATGTTCAACTCTAAAGATGTTCAATGAATACCAGGATAGGAAGCTGAGCCATATCAGACTGTAATGCTTGTCAGCATGAGTGACACCTATAACACTAGACAATGCGGGTGTCCACTGGCAGCACTTACAGTAATGTTTTCAGCACATGGTGAGAACGCCATCCCATTGATTAGTTCATTAAGGCTGACCCCAGAGAGACACATGGAAGGCCTGTTCTCCTGCAGACTGCCTGCTGAGACCAGTGATCCAGAATCTGGACTGGTGTCATTTTACTTTGCAGGGAGTGAATTTTCATGTTTAAAAAAAAAACATGGGAATTATTTTCTATAAGGAAATGAGAGTTAGGGCTCAGTTATAGGATTTCAGTCCTCATCTGAATGTCACATTAGGATTTTTTTCACATTTGGTCCATCACATAATTTTACAGCCCACCCTATCCTATCCCTCAGAAGCCCCGCGCCAGCTGAAATACTGCTGGGGTTATATTCTATATTCTTCCCCAGTCCTTAAATTCTGTCAAACTTTTTTTTTCTTAATTCCTCATAGGATTCATGAACGGCAGCATCACTCACTCACTAACTCCCCTGGGATCTGCCAAGCTCTAACGCAAACACATCCCTGAGGTTCTGCATTCTCACACGGCATTTAGCATTCCACACGCAAACACACAGCAGTAGGCCTGTTGTCAGCGGAGGCAGTGGTGATGTTTGCTGGAGGCATGGAGCAAAGCGGTTCAAGGCAGGTCAGGCGAGAAGCAGAGCTGCACAGATTGATTGAGTATCATGAAATTCAGTTCCTCCAGCCCTTAAGTTATTTATTAGGGATGGATGTTTTACTTTTCCCCCCCACAGACTGCACAGCAACGCAGCTTTTTAGGCCGTGCTGTATATTCATCTTTAGAGTTTGTATTTAATTTTAGTCTTCAGCCTTTTAGTCTAGAAAATGTCAGTAAATTGGTTTAATCAGCAGTTTAATTTATAGTGACATAAAAAAGAGAAAAGCACAGAATCCTTACATTTGAGAAGCTGGAACCATGAAATATTTGGCATTTTTGCCTGAAAAATTATGATCAAAATAGTTGCAAATTAATTTTCTGCTAAATGACAAATGAGTGGAAGTATAAAGTCCCATTTGTTTTTTCCCAAGTACTTAGTACAAATTGCTCTGTTCTCTTCTTTTTCACATTAAGAAATCCAGAACTGATTAAATATTCATATATTTTTCATTTAAAAAGTTTAACTGCTGCACTAAATGTTCATTATGAGTGTAGGTTCACTGGAAGCCTGTACAGTCACATTGTCTAAGCTGCTCACAGGACTGTGACTGGCTTACAAACTAGTTATGATGTCACAAAATCCTGCTTGTAAGTACACAACGTCTTAAAGTTTAAGGTGAGCACAGAGAAACGTTCCTCAGCAGAAAACTGTGAAAACAGCCTTCAAGTGTCAAACTAGAAGACCAAAAATCAAAGTGAAGTAACAATCAACATATACATAAAATGTTTACAATGCATGAACACACATGCAAATTAATACAATTTTCAGAGGAACAGTTGATTTCACTCTAGGACAACAGAGCAGAGCAGGAACCTGTGCAGCTGCGCGGCACACTGTATTCCATCTGCATTTCAGCTTAGAGCTCAATGTAATTTTCATTTTCATAAGTGCATAAGAGGTCCATTTGAAATGGAATAAAATGCTTTGCCCCCACACGCTGCCCTTTTGTATTTTACATATTCATAATCCCCTATTTTATTGTCTGTAGAAAGAGGAAAGCTGTCCTGTGAAGAAAAACATTTCTTTTTCCCTCAGCCACAAATGCAGTTTTACCAGCTTACCACAATAAATTACATCACGCTATAAATAAGCACAGTGATGCTCCTTGGCTCCATATACATGAGGCTCATGTTTAAATGAACAGTTTCATTCCAAAGCTCTATTTACAGCTGATACCTAATGTACCTTTGAGCTCAAGATATTCAAGGAATATCTAAAATTACATTTCAGAAATGGACAATGTACAGTAAGATAACATCATCTGAATCAGGATAACATTTCTCTTTATGTGGTTAAGCAGATGTCACATTTTTCAAAGTTGCATCTCACCTCGTGTTAAAACAAATATTTCCATATGGGAGGAAGTGTGTGTGCTTGCATGTATGTGTGTGTGAAAGGGAGAGTGTTAACGTCACCTTCTTCCCTTTATCCTCCTACTCACTGTTTGTGTGGTTTAGCGTAATACACACACACGCTTTGTTAATCCCCCCTATTGTTTCCCCTACTAGGGGAATCTACGGAAGCACAAATCTCATGTACACACACTCCAAAAAATGTCCTTACATACTCTATTAAACCCCACACAAATCAACATTCTCTGCTCTAATAATCCCACAAAACAAATGCTGATCACTTTTGCTGATGAAAAACAGTTTGCAGTGGCATGTGTCACTAAACTGGCACAACAAACACACCCATGTGCAGGCATTCACAACCACAGTGTGTTATGTGGGCTGGTGTGTAGCACAATCTCCCCAAGCGGTGGTGACACATGTGCTGCCTGCCTGTCAGGCTCCCCATGGGAAACTGGAAACCAGTACAGTGCCATGGGTCAGTCTGAATAAATGAGGCTTACAGGGCCAATGACACTGAGGCTTAACAAAACAAGTGCAGTAAATATCTGTGGATATTTAGACCACAGTAGCAAGGACAGTCACCTCAGCAAACGCAACTGTTGCTTCTGTGTGTGTGTGTGTGTGTGTGTGTGTGTGTGTGTGTGTGTGTGTGTGTGTGTGTGTGTGTGTGTGTG
>JBBMJY010000024.1:20675233-20785604 GCA_037833715.1 Toxotes lorentzi | reverse complement strand
TGTGTGTGTGTGTGTGTGTGTGTGTGTGTGTGTGTGTGTGTGTGTGTGTGTGTGTGTGTGTGTGTGTGTGAGTGCGTATTAAGCTCTGCCAGTCTGAAATACGCATCCATATGAAACCCAATCTGGATATTGGCTTTTGTTAGGGGATGAGTGGGTGGCGCGGATGCCCCTGCATCAAACGACCACTGGGAGTGCTCACTCAGTTGCCAGGCTGATATGCAAGGAGGGAAAGCAATGCCCGCAGAAGCTTGCCCTGTGTCACATTCCTAGCCACTCTTATTCTAAGCCCTGAGCGCTGCGGCCTACATGTGTGGCCACTGTCAAGAACTTCAGGAGTTATGACTCAAGGAGGCGACAGGCAGGTCCTTTTTTCGACTCTTTCTCTCCTTGTTTGCTTGCTCTTGGTCAACCGAACACATATACGTGTCAAATTTCACCGCCGTTCAAATCAATCGTGAAAGATTTGCATGGATTTAGTTTGCCTCTATGAGTGAATCCACAGATCCCAGGGATTCCATTGAAACAAACTGATTTCAAAACAAAATTTCGCTATTTGAAATGTTGTTATTGAGCTTTGTGTTGAGCCTTTGAGTTATTTTTGGGCAAGTGTATTCACAAAAAGGCTAATAAACTTAATTGTATGTCTCTGAGGGAGGTTAAGAACTGAAGCAGAAATTTGTGATGACACACCACCTTATAAAAGATCTTTCAAAATCAAATGTGAACTGAGTTAATAAACAGCGGTGAACCAACTCCATGACATTTGAGCACATTATATGAAGAGATGCAGTTGAAAGCTCTGGAAAAAGCTAGTAAAGGGTGTTGAGATTATTTTGACAAACTACTGAAGAACTGCTCTAGATTTTTGACCATTTTCTATTATAACACATAAGGAAATACAACAATAACAATACTGAATTCATGTTTCTATTCATTCAAGTCCCTGTTCTTTATCCAACACATCTTGCTGACAGGACCAGTTCAGACCACTCTGGGAAATGTAGATTTACTCCCAGCCAATGCAGAGAGCAATGAAATCGCCTTTACCAGGTCGAGACTCAGCAGTTCTAGGAAAAAGAGGGGATGAGAAGATAAGAGGAACTGATCTGAAACCTGAGGAGGTACTCCAAAAATACAGCAGAAGGTAGAGAGATGCACAGATAGAGACACACACACACACACACACACACACTCACACAGCAAGGCAGAATGTAAAAGTCAGATAAACCCTGACACGAATTTTAAGAAGCGAGACAATTTGTTGACCTTAATGTCTGGGCTGTAATGGACAATGAGCCCTTACCATCTAGCGCCCCGTCCCCCCCCCCACCCCCCACCCCGACACTATTATGGTGGTTAGAGCTATTTATCTTCAAGCGCCATCTGCAAGCCACTCCATCTACACCAGTGAGGTCAGTCCAATTCTCTTCTCACTTCCTGCAGGAATCCAAGGTTGAGCTTGGACTCGACAAGCACATAAACACATATGTGCACACATAAAAGCTGCTTTCCAGAAAACAGAGCAACACTCTCATTTCTCAGTCTACAGCACAGACCATGTGGAGATGTTGGAGAGTTTACTGGGGGACACAGTACATATTAAAACACACACATATGCAGTCATGAGGGTGGCCTTCGGTAAAAAGCAACTCTACAGGTTGCCTGTAGAGCAGTTTATTATGACCTGTAGTTACGTCTTGTTGTTAGGTGACCTTTAGCATAGTAATCATGATGGGAGCAAAGCAGAAAGTTAGATGGTGTAGAACAAAGAGCAACATAGTTCACGTTGTTCGGAGGTTGTGCTGGATGAATGGGTCGACAAAACACAGGATTTCTGCACGGGAGACTGCTCTTTGTTTTCCTTTTCAAACAGATATCTGAGTTTTTATTGTTTGAACCACGACAATGAAGGTCCCTCTAACCTTAACAAACCTTCACAAATGTATTTTAAACTAAACCACTGCCTTTTCCTGAACTTAACCTCGTAGTTAACCTAGTTTGTGCCTAAGCCTTACCAAATCGTGACCATGATGACAAGTGTCTAGTATACTTCTTATAGGTCGTATCAGACGGTTGGAACAAACAACCTACATAATCCTTTAGGTTGGAGGACTTGTTGGCAGTCAAACCAGGTTTTAACTTAGGCAGAGGCAGCAACATGGTGTGAAGAGGAACTGCCTTCTGATTCAGGTCTGAGTACTGTGGGTTTTTGAAAGCCAGAACTGACACCAGTATTTGAGGACTGGAGCTGATGGTAACTGATCTGAAGTGCATATTCATATGAATGGCTCAAAGAAGCTCTGTCAGAAAAACACATGGGAAGTTAAGTTTCCTCAGATAAACTAAGGTTAAACACAAACACAGACGCTCACATCATGCTTTGTACAGTCATGTTGCCTCTCTGCAGGCAGAATTGGCAGTTACTGGTGGATCAGCTGCTGGCCTGCCTTATGGGCCTGGTGATATTTACAGTACAACACTCACTCTCCCTTCCAAAAATCACTGATTAAATGGGATGGGTAAATGCCGTAATATTCACAACTCAAGCATGTCCTTCCTGCTTCTCCACTTTATCACATAACCAAGACAGACACCCCACAAAATGTGGAGCGCAATGGCAGTCACTACGCAAACACACCTCAGATACTTTAGTGACTAATGATAACATACTTTCACATTCAGATTATTGTTTTCACAGCATAAAATCTATCACAAAGGCTGCAGAGTCATGCTAAACTGCTGACGCAGCTGGTGTCAAGCCTCAGCAAATTCAGGTTGTATTTTAAATCCACTTCTTGTTTCTGGATGCTTGTCTGCCCCTGCAGAGCCCATCAGCCTAATGAACTGTTCATCAATCAGTTTAATGTACACACACACACAGGCCCCGGCTGGTACAGAGGTTGGCAGAGATGGATGGCACAAGACTCGGCTGGTAATAAAACAAGGGGAGATGTCCACGCGTATTCCTCACACGTATTGTTCCACTGCTTAATGTGGTAAAGTACTTTTTTTTTTTTTTTTAAATTTAATCACTGGTGTAACCTCATTGATTTATGATCATGTCAGTTTGCTGCTAACTACAGCATCTGGTGGGCTAACCATCAGACTTTTTGTTGGGAGTTCTGTAATGATGAGGCCCCAAACATTGAACACAACAAAGATAAGAGGAGATCCTCATAAATTAATTATCATGATGAATCAGTGAGGAATGATTGTTGCTGTGAAATATTTACTATAGCAGAGGGAAGAGAACCTATCCTGTAGCTTTGTTTTTTAAAACCAGTGTGGTACTGGTTTTGTTAAAAGCTAGATTACTTTTGAGTAGTGGCTACTTTTGCCACTAAATCTGCAAAACCCTTTAATGTGCTAAAGTGAGCAAGGATATTTCTTAATTCAACGTTACATTTGTATCATACTGTGTAACATACATAAATATGGACATACTGGACACATAGACAGTTTCATATTGCTGTCTCACGTTTTACTTTTTCAATTTTTAAGTCCACTCTGTACCTCTGTAAGCTGATATTCAGTTCCACCAGGTGACAGTGACCCTCACTAGTTTAAATGAATAATACCCTCAGAAACAGTTAACAGCCTAAGAGCAGGTCCCAGAGGTCACTGATGTCTGGTTCAACAGTCTGACCAAACCCTAAAACTAGCACAGCCACCAGAAACAAAGCAGCTCTGGCATTTTTAGCATTGTTTCTCAATATGCTTAACAATTAGGACATCCATCCATGTTCTACCGCTTAATCCGTCAGGGTCGCGGGGGAGCTGGAGCCTATCCCAGCTGACTATGGGTGACAGGTGGGGTACACCCTGGACTGGTCGCCAGTCAATCGCAGGCTGACACACTAAGACAGACAACCACTCACTCACTCACACCTATGGGCAATTTAGAGTAGCCAATTAACCTAATGTGCAGGTGCCACTCACAATTAGGACATTAGCATTGTAAATCCTCAACACACCCTCCCTCCATTTTTTTTATGAAACATCTCAAGTAGAGTATATGTTTTAGCCAGCTCATGCTCCAACGACTGTCACTTGGCTCACCTCTTACCTTGAATTATAAATTAATACATTAAAAAATGGAGAGAGGATTTTGAGCTTCATTAGCAGTGGGAGCAGTTAAACATCAGTGAAGCATTGCTGTAAAAAAAAGGTAATAACTTTAACTTTCCGTTCTTCAATGGTAAATTAAATACACATGGATACACTTTGGGTTAATGGCAAAATCAGATCATTTCTCACATGCACAACCCTGCACAGGCTAGAACTGAAATACCCTTCTTACAGCTCCAACATGTGCTCGGTCAAACCCCATCTCCAGGCTTAACACCTCGAGCTATTTCATTTGGAGTGATCTGGCCTTCTGCTCACCTCTAACAGATTTGACATCATGGTAAAAAGTCATTATTGGACTTTCCCTTAAGACAGTATTATAGGATATTCTGCCTCAGAGTTGGAATATGAAATGCTTAATCCTAATTAATTGTCCATATGCAGCTCATGATGCTGTACTTTCCAATTAATTACAGCTGCTGACAGATGCGGAAAGAGACTGAATCCACAGTATAACTGATACTGAGTACAAAACACCACTGGGTGAAATACTGCAGTGTCACACAATTTTCAAAGTATAGCTGATGGGGTTTTTCTTCGTTTTTTTTTTTCAATTTACAAAATGGTGCATGTGTCCCATGGGTAGTGCGTGGCCTTGAACGCTAAAGGGAGGTTTCTGTGGTGTAATGGTGAGCTCCTTAACAGCCCAGCCTCCACAGCAGCCCATGCCTGTATGTATTATGACAGACTAGGTCTGAGACCAGACCCTGCTCTCCCACCGCTGATGACCAGATGTGCTTCTCTGTGGGTCTTCGTGTGATGCCTACCATTGGAGGTGGAAAATAGCTATGGTTAGTGTAGGAGTGCATGTGTGTATTTCACTGGAAAGGTGTAAACACATTTCCCAAAATGTCAAATCACTCCATTAAGACCACATTTCCCAACAAGCACTACTTAATTCTGTTTTGTACCATTAATGAACATTTGTGCTATTAAATAATTTTTCCCAGCCAGCTGGCACGCAATAAAATCCAGTTAGGATTCAGCAGAAGCTGCCAATCTGCTTGTTTTCTTTGCAGTGAATATACTACGTGTCAAAATAAATGTGGTAATGATTTATTGATGTGGAAATAGAAGAAGCAACTTTAAAGTCTTTCCACTGAAAATGTAAATTGAGTCATATCAGAGCTTCAGAGGGTTTAAACAGGAGAACAGAATTAAATTAGAGCATCTTTGGAATTGTGGAGCTTTTCAGGGCAAAAAAAAAAATCCATCTTGGGAGCTTTCAAAAGAACCTCCTTCCTGAATTGCATGGATTTAACATGAATTAACCCCATTGCTAGTGTCTTTGTGTCTGCTCTTCACTGATGTGTGTTCTGAGCGGGATAAAGTAAAGAATTTGCAGGAGGACAAAATGTCCTTCACTTCAAGCTCAAACCTGCCCCCCCTCCCTTCCCTTTCTCAGTTGTTCCTCTTCATCCATCATGTGCCCCAGAGCTGAGGCAGGTGCTTTCACTAAACTTCCCTGAAGAGCTATCCCCCACCACCACCACCTCCTCTCCCTCTAACCTTCTCTTTCTCTTCCTTCATCTCAGTCTCCACACCTCCCACTTCTCTCTTCTCCCTCCTACTGAATGAACTCATCAGTGGCCCCTTCACATCTGCAGGAATCTTAATTGTATATTGTCAGACGGGGATTTTTTTTTTATCCAGCAAGGGAGGTGATCTAGATCAGCAGGAGGACTGTAGGGAGGCTAAGGATGCAGAGACACACACATACAGACACACACAAATGAAGATTCACACACACTTTCAATACATGCAACATGAACAATGGTGCATGCACATGAAAACACACACACAACACTACCTACGGATGGAAAGCTCATTCACCGAGGCTCAGAGAGAGAAAGAGCAGGATGGGAGGCCTCTGAGGAAATGGAGTATGGCAGATCTGTGATATCATAGTTCTCTGTTTCAATAGCTGCAGGGATTGGGAAGAAATGTGACTATCTGCTGGTCCTTTCAGAACCTTTCCAAAAGCACAGAAGACACGCAAATATGATCTGGTGAATCTACGCTCAGCAGGCTGCAATCATGACACGTCAGTACGGGCTGGAGCGCAACATCCTACATGGTGGAGAGGGAACAAAGAGTCCCATTGATGAGCCGTGCTGCAACAAGACAAGACAATTATTCCTTTTAGCAACAGAGGCTGGCAGCACTGGGCAGAATCCCACCAGTGTTCTCTGGGAACTTGGAAACAAAGAGAGGGACAGACAGAGGGTGGGAGGGTCAATAAACTGGGTTGACCTATCTTCAATGCTAGCTCTGAAGCTCCTGCACACAGCAAGTCACTATCACAGAACAGCATGATGGCTCATACATGACTGAGCACATTCACGCTAACACTAAACAGTTGCATAATTGATATAACAGCAGTGTTAGCATTTAACAGAGACCATCAATATGTTCTTTTACAACAAGTGCCAATTCACATGCCACTGCCTAATGAGCCTTGCTTAGGTGGCAAACTTGTTGCCAGTGGACAGATGTAAATATAGGGCGCTGACATTAAAGCCTCACAGGGTCCAGGCTCCACCACCCCAAAAAGAGCTCCTCCTGTAATGCAGACCCAATTGAGCATCCATTCTTTCCAACAGAGCATTTATAAACCTGCTGACTGAAACATAAGAGGGATGGATAGCAGTTAGGAGAGCTCAGGCTAAAAATGTGCCATGTGGCAATGTAAATGGTGGCACAGAGATGGCATGCAGCTGTACAGGGAAAGCAGGACTTGTATCACAGTGGATTATTCCATGTATTGGATTTTAGGTGACTCTGGGAGCATGGGGTCCAAATTTCTCATTCACACAACAAGAAAAAAACAAGAAAAATATATTCAGGGGCAAAGAAATTAAATTGACCATGAAACTGAAACTGTCCAATCATAGCACATGGTAGTAACTGTAACTAGGCATGGCAGGCCTGACAAGCTTTGTATTTCTTGAGAAATATTCACCTTTTTAAACATAACACATGTGTCTGCTCTGATCTAAGATGGGAAACAGCATGTCTAACAAAGCTAACAAACTACCTACCTACAGTCAGTGTCACCTCCAAGACCAAGGAGCAGTTTAATAGATAACTACATTTTGTTGGTTTGTGTTTGTGTTTTATGCTTAAAAAAAAAAAAGAAAAAGAAAATCCAAGTTCACAATAGCACATTCACTGTGTAGTATTGTTGTTAGTTGGTCTTGGATACCACTAGTGTAAGGCAGCAGGCTCCATCCTGCTTTTTACTGGATTTGGCAATTACTGAGTAAGCTCAGTAATTGCTGATAACAACTGATATACAGCAGTTTGAAGAAGAAAAATGAAAAGAGTTGCCCTCAGGCTCTCTTAAGAGCCAAACCAAGATTTACAGTTTCATCTGGCTCTACTCACACACCATAGGATCTTGTGAATATCATATGAAAAGGCAGGTCTAAAGTGCCTATTGCTGGCCTACTTCCCTTATTAAGGGGATTCCTCTGGATGCCTCTCCCTTGACGCTCGGGTTGCACCATCTGCTTCGCCTGCACTGGGGAGTTTATTATGCCGCTGACAGCCCTGCGAATTGTGACCCTTAATGACATTGTGGAGCAATATGTAAGGTCTGATCCGCTTAGGGGGCTGTCGAGGTCTTTCTGCCTGCAGCCACAGCAGGAACGAGCTGGACAATCAGAGCAGTGGGAGTCTAGCTGGAGCCATATGCAGGGATAAACACTGATGTCAGGTCACTGCTCATTCAATAAGGGGGACTCCAGGGCTGCTCTGCCAGGCTTTTACAATAGCAACATATTCACATTAATGGTGCGGGATTTCATTACTGAATTGTTAAGTGATTCCTGGAGATATCATTGAAATGGATTTCATTGAAAGGCTCAGTTCAGTGATGGGGAGTAGCGAGTTGGCAACATGCTGGAATGAAGACTGATGGCTTTTATTAAGATAAATGTATTTTGCTCTTTCACTGTATCAGCTCCTGTTACTGTGTGAGTACAGCCCTGGAGAAGATGAGAGGGATAAATATTTATTTGCTCATCTACTGCCATGCAGAGTAACACAGAAACCAACACCGACTGCATCTCCTTTTGTTGCTTTCTTGCACTTTCATTACAGCTGCGAAACGAGCCCCAACAGCTGAGTGTTTTATTCTGGGTGACGCTCTAACTGGTTGTTTTACAGGACGCTAATGAGAGAAACTGATAATAGCTGGTGTTTACTTAGAGGACAATTCAGGCCATTTAGCGCAACTCGCTGTGTTTTGTGTTTAATGTGTTTGGAAAGACAGATTCTGCCTATAAATACACATGCTAACCCAATTATAGGTGGAGTAGAGTCATCTGTGATTTAGTCTGTTTGAAGCCAGCCAAAAAAAATCCCCTTGAGTTGGCTGGGTGAGGCTAGCCAGTCCTCTGAAAACAATTAGAGCTGGATACAGTCAAAAAGAAACAGTCAGAAATCCATGTTCTGGAAAATTTTGATTTATAAACGCTTTAAACTTGTAAGTAATGATTTAAATGACTATAATTCATTGTGAGGCAATACATGCTGCATGTGGCTAAAATCTGAATATCACAATTACAAAAGCAAAATAATGTGGACACCTCTAAATGCATGTGTGAGTACACCCAAAATGCATTGAGGATGTAGCCATATTTTGTGGTGGTCATATGTGTCCATATACTTTATGTGCTGTAGCTGGTATGAATCCAAATGCACCCTTGACCACATAGAAGAGCTGCCTGCATGGCTGGCATTTGGTCTAATGGGAGAATAATTTGACATTTTGGGAAATGCTCTTATGTACTTTCTGCTGAGGGTTTTATGGTAAGAGTGGTCCTGGTCAAGAAACAATCCTGGAGATGACCCTCTATAAAATGTCAAATTATTATTTTCAAACTTCAATTTTGTGATGAATAACAAACAAGAAATGGCATTTTAATTTATGAGTTTCATGGGTCTTTACCTTTGGACAGAGCCAGGCAGTATCCAGTGTTTGTGCTAGGCTTAACTAACTGGCTGCTGGTTGTATGTTAATGTTTACAGTTTAGTTAAGAGCATGATATCAGTCCTCTCATCTGACTCTCAGCACAAAGCCACTTTCTTCCAGCAGATCACCTGTGAGCAGAAAGGCCTAATCTTTGAAATGTGTGTTTATACCAGCTGTCAGCTGCAACTGTCACACTGGATCTAATCTCTATATAATTTAACATCAACAGCAACATTGTGACTTTAAGTACTATTTTGTTCATGCCAGTGTTTACACAACATTTGACCTCATTGTCACCTGTTGTGATTTGTGATCTGCACTAACCAACACCTTCCCGGCCCTTCAGCCTCCTGCATTACCACAACCCCTTACCTGAGGCACAGTCCCTATGAGGCCAGTCACATCCCTTAATTTAACCTGCATTCATCCAAATGCTTTTTCAGCACTTGTAATTAATGGAGTCATGTAGACAGTTGCATCTAGTAGCTAACCAATACAACCGCTATTAGCCAGTGATCAGCACGTGTTTTAATCAGGAGCATCTTACTAACATTTGCTGAGAAAGGGAAGAGCTTCTCCGGCTGGTCCAGGCATCTGCACCAGCAAGGTCCTGATTTCAAGCCATACAGGGACTTCTAACACACCACAACCCCAAATGAAAGCACCAGGACTCTGGTTCACACCCAGGCAGCCATTAGGACCTGGGGCATGATGGCCAAACATCCCCACTCAACCAAAATAGAGCTCTGCTTCCTACTAATCCCAGATGAACAGGTGCTTCTATTTAAAGTACCAAATCCTCTCCAATCCCCCCCACCGCCGGAATCTCAGCCCTCTTTCTCTTCTCCCACTCTCTACTGTATGTCTGGGTTTTTTTCTCCACAATTTTTCCTCTGTCTTTCTTTTTACTTCGTTTACTGGATTATGGGCAGAGAAACAAAAACACTGAGTCCTGAGTGAGATGTGGAAATGTGCCATTAAAGAAATTTTTCCCCAACTTTCCCTCAGAGCGAGAGCCTTAAATCTACACAAGGTTCCTGAAATATGAGCATATGTAACTGGATGAAGAGCAATGGTGATTTGGATGGATTAAATAACCATATAATATGAAAGGGGTTGATCGTAGTGATGAACTCACAGAGAATTATCGGCCTTTGCAGTTCCCCTAAACTCCACAGAGCGCTCTAGCGCCTTTCAGCTCTTTGTTTTAGTTTTTCCAGCTCACAATTTTCATAGTTTGAAAGTCTGGAATTAGGTTGAAGTTAAATCACTGAGAATAATAATGAGCTCATGAAATAAAGACTGAAGTTAGGAAAATTATACATTGTGTTAAATCTGCATCTGCTTTTTAAAAACAGAATAAATAAAGCATAGCATATATTTGGATCAGGAATTTCAGCTTACAGTATTTTAAGGTTCTAGTCCCAATATTTCTGAATAGGTTGCGTTTTTATCAACTCTATCTGCACCATCTGCACTTCTACTCCTGTTGTATGAAACTGAGTCATTAACAGTCCAGACAGAAAAGTATGGAGATTTCCCTGATCCCAGACTGAGGAAACATCTTAGAAAAGTTCACACAGAGTGCAGAGGTAACATGGATGACAGAAAGGGGTTACGATAGGAGGAAAAGAAGTAGGAGAAGAAAAGGGGGGTGAGGTGGGTGGGTGGGGTGGGGGGGGTACAAGGTTTACTTTAGACTCCTCTGTTTTCTTTGACCTCAAGATCTCTTGAAAAACTGAGAGGCCTGTCTAGCAGTGCAACACCTGGTGGACACTGAGTGACGGGACAATATGGTGCAAGTCTGGTTTTGACAGCAGCCACAAGACAGATTGGTCGCACTCCTTGAGTGCTGGATCGTCACAGCTAAAGCACAGTACGGCAAAGCAAAGCTCTCATGAAAGCAGCCGAGTGTGAGCTCTGCTAATTATAATTTTCCCCCTGGGCCAGAAACCAATTTGTCTCGTTTTCAATACCACCAAGTCTCCCCTATCACGGTGACAGAATGGCTCAGGGCACTGTTTGAAAAGCTGTAATGAAAACAATTTCTTCTAAGAACCGGTGGGGTCTGGTTTCAGCCTTGAAAAATGTAGAAAGAGTAATCCTTCCACTCCTATCGCTGTAAATGGGTGGGGGGAGACAGGGAGCAAGCAGACATAAATTCTATTGTAGAAGTCCAAATGTGTTATGTTGTTAAAGGGGGAATAAGGTTGACAGGCCCCTGGGGCTAGTCTGGGAGCCAGCTATTCACATAAGCACAATCACGACCTTTCTAAATATGAATTTCGTATGGCCTGTGCAGTCTTGGCTTTTGTTGTGGACACAATGTGTCAGGCATCGGCTCAGCAACACACAAAACGAAGGAAAAGGCTGGGGGTATCTGAGTGTGGGACAGTGTTCCTGGCTTTCTTGAAAGCCTTGGTTTTCTTTCTGTGGCCTGACCTGACGAGTTCACCAAAAACAGACCACTACACAGCGAAGGCTAAGACTTAACTGATGTGGGATTTTGGAGATGGACAATCCTGTTTTGTGCTGAAGCTGCTGGTGGCTGATATTATGCGCTAATATTCGATGTGTTTGATTTTTTTTCTTGCAAAAAATGACTAGTCTTCATTGTTTCCTACAAATGCTTATTCTCATCAGACTGGAAAAACCTCTGAAAAACCATTATGGGTCATTGAAGCTCTACAGTTAAAGCCAGAATGATGAAATCATGCAGAAATAAGACTAAGCAGGCATTCAGTTTTCAGTCTGAAGGCCTGCTCAACACAATGCAATGGGCTGCTTTGGTGGGTGTGTGTTCCTTCAGGTACCGGAGAGACATGAAATACGAATTAGAAACTTCAGTTTGAGTAATAGATCCATGAATTCAAAGAGAGACAGACATTTTACAACTTTTGACAACAGCCATTTTATCTTTCACTGCAGTGATCACAAGGTAAAATGTGGCTTTGAGGTTAAGTATTGCAAAACAAAATTAGGTTTAAATATAATGATTACAGATGAAAAGTCAGGGGGTCACCAGAGTTTCTACAATCCACCCTCTGATGAACATGAACATTTACACCAAATGTCATTGCAATCCATCCAACAGTTGTTCAGATATTTCAGTCTGGACGGACCAGCTGACACTACCATCTCTAGAGCTAAGCTAGAGGCAATATGTATGTATATATAAATGAAACAATACAATCAATTAAAACCTGTTAGTACTGGTGGACATTCATAATACATAGCTGGTATTCAGTACAAGATAAATGGGAGATAAAATGCCATATAATACCATTAAAAAGCATGACAGAAACACTGTCATCTAAGCCATGCTGAGGCTTTATGCACTCATGATTCTATGAAGTGCAGTTAGTAAAATCATCCTTTAAACTCTGTTGAGAGTTTAAAGGATTATTGAGAGGACCATCTGGGAGGGAAAGTTGGTACCTATTAAACCAAATCCATCCCAACATCCCTGAGATCCAAAAAAAAAAACTGGATCTCATCAGTGACAAAGACTTGGCCAAGAGTCACTCAGCACTTTGTGTCCACAACTCTCTTCCCTGGTGCTGAATCTCAGTGACACAGAAGCCTGGTAAACGTCTGCTGAGAGACAGATAGCCAGGCAGAGAGGAAAGAGACAGCGGTGACCTCGGTGGCGTGATGCTCCGGGTGGGGTATGAAAGAGTGGACAGACTGTCAGCAGGTGTGGTGGGACTTCTCCCACCTGAGGGTGAGGAACAAAACTGTGGCCTCACTCAGTGTCCCTTGGATATACATCACAGACATATACATATGGCAAATTTTCACTGTTCTTTTTTGCTCTGGCTTACAAGCTGTGTTTCATCATTCTCTTTTATTTAACCTCCTCAGTCAACGTTTAAAGAGCAGTGCATTTACAGTCATGAGATAAGAGTCGACAGTATATAACTGTGTGACCTTATTGTCCGGGCAGCTATAGATCTAACTAGCTCTAAGAGACAATCAGTAAAGTACAATTCAGAGATAACTCAGCTATTGTGATGACTTCACCATCTGACCCTGTTAGTAGTCACCATGTCACCAAGCTTGTAGCATCACCTCTTTTTTGAAAATGTGAAGATGAACTTTGCTGTGCCACCTCATCCTCTCACCAGTAACAACATGCAAACGCGCAACATAGACCCCTGTGTTTTTTAATGTCAGAGCCAGTTGCTGTCTCTTTGTACAAATAATAAATATAACTACTGTCCACAAATTTCTGTCAAGTGTTCTCAGTCTGCTTCAGTCCTGTTTTGAGGGACTTTGTGGATTCAGAAGCTTTGACTGGTTGTCCACAACAGAAGGGCTTGATGTACTACATTATGAAAAGCACAATTTATTATACAGTCATAACTGTGAACTCATGGCACAGTCTTATCAATGGTCAGCTGTGCAATCCATTATAAACTGTGTTATTATTGTTATATTTCCATATGTCTGTCTGCTGACAGCAGAAACATGCCCATTGAGTCATACAGACACTGATGACACATTGTTTAAATGCCACTCTGCACACTAGGGATAAATGTACCTCTGATATTTTTCCTGCTTTGTCTCGCTCTTTGTGAGAACAGATCATTTATGAAATTAAACAGACTGTCAAAAGACAATTAAATCCACAAGCATTATTGTGCTGAGTAAATATTCTGTGAGAATCTAATAACAGTAGAGCGAGGCAATAAAAGACAGAGATGCAGTTAATCTGGAACATATTAGCCATATTTACTCTGTCCTACCCATGAATTCCACAATAAGTTTATGCAGACAGTCTGTGACATCTGAGGCTCAGCTGACAGGCCTGCATGGACACTTTATGCTTGAGTTTGTACCAACATGGAACTTGAGTACTGCCCTTTTGCAGTGAATGACGAGTCAGATCCATGAAAATCTGCCCACCAGGCCTTGGACTGAACAGCACTCTCATTGTGACTACTTCATCAGGCCTGACACCATCAGTATGTCCCATGACACTCCATCAGACGGCTGAATCTCTGACGTGAAGCAACCACCAGAGGAGTAACCGCTGGGTTTTATAGCGAGGAGGCAAAGAATATATTAGGAATCAAAGAACTGGTGTCCCACCATCCATAACAAGTAGAACAAATATGGGTAAAGTCGGGTTCTCCTCTCTGTGGAATCACACGACCCAGTCTGATGCGGGCGGATGCAGAGGGCGTTTTGTGATCCAAAAGTTTCACTTGCTCCCCTGGTCTTAGCAGGCATAAGGTCAGGCACACGGGGGAGAATTTTTATTTTTGACTTTTCTTCAGTGAAAAAAACATTCTCTGGACTCTGCTCTGCTACTTCCAGGACTTTATGAGCTCTCTCTTCCCTGCAGTAACCCAGACATGTCTCCACCTTGCTTGCCCCCCACTTCGTAGAGGAAAGCGTGTCTCTACATCATCGGTTCTGAAAATCCACATAATGTCAGCAAACACTATATCACACTACCTGAAATCACATCCCTCCTCTCCATCTGCGTCTGATAGTTCTCCCTGTTAAAGTCTTGCATTCTTGACATAATAGGTGCTGAGCACTCACCGTCATTTCTTCTTGATAAGAGTATCAGCTCACTGCCTTAAATACTTAAGTAAAAGCCAAACAGTTTATTTGACTCGAACCACCTCCCTGCTGGCACAGCACATAAGAATTAAAATCATTTTCCAGCAGATTTAAGGAGATTGAATCAGCAAAGGGATTCCTACAACCAACTGAAATACTGCTTCCCTGAGGAAGGCTGAGCTTTCGGCTTCATATCAGATGTTGATGGTTTATAGCAAGAGCTGCAAACACATGGAATACCGGATGGGGGAGTTAAAATTATTCTTTAGCATTGCAAAAATAAATAAATATGTTAAAATTGCATCTGCCAAGATTCAGCTTTTCAGTGGGTTTAAATATGACTAGGAGATTCAATTCTCATTCAATTTGTGATGGTGGCAGGCGGCCAACTGGAGTAGAGACTTCACAGTGTGCCTCTTAAAGCTGGGTAAGAGAGCTAGTGGTGGTCTGTGCGTGATGGGGGGGTACAAGCTCCTCACAAGTCACTCTCTGTGAAGTAGAGAGAAATGTCACATGGTTGTAAGCCTTTGAAATCAGAAATATTCTTGATCTGTTTCTGCTACCTGACTGGACTGTAAATAAAACACTGTTGAAATAACTTCACGTTCCACTTTCCAGCCAAAAAAGATTTAATTAGAGGATTATTTCTCTTGTTTACTGGCCCCTCTATAGTTGCGTTCAGCAGTTTTCTGACAGTCACAGAGGAGTGGTGGTGGGGCGGGGGGGCTCAGTCTCATTCTGTCTCCAGAGAAAGGCAGCAGAGTGGGATATTAATTGTTCCACTGTCAGCCACAGGCATTCATCTCATCCCCGAACCATTAATCATAAAGTGAGAGGCGGGCAAAAGGTGCAGGGCCAAAATCACATATGCATGAAGGCAATTTGTAACACCAGGAATCTGATCAGAAAAAAAGCTCATTTTGATTCCCATGGTGTACAAACTGGATCAGCAGTGTAAGATTTCCCTTTCTGTGTTTCTTCTAGATCCTCAGGGGCCCAACACCTTGCTCATCAGTCCATTTCAGACTAACCAGCAGAAAGGGTTTACAGTAAACACTCATATGTGAATGAAGGATCTCATTAAAAACGACCACAGACAGAGAAAGGTCTGTCTCTCTCCACGCAACAATGCGGCCTCTCTTTTCATTCCACGTAACCTCCCTGGAGTCTGGATTATAACCAGCGCCGGTCTCTCCTGAGCCATGAATAAAACGCACAGTTTATGAGTCAGAACCTTTTACGTCCACACCTATTCACGAGGAGAAGAGAAAAGCAGCCGTTACTAGGTGCAGTCTCCACCTCCCTCCCTCAGTTCAATGAATGAATGGAGGGTCTATTGAGACTGGATGGTCTGTTGCTTCAACCCACAGTGGAAAATATGACGACCCAGCAGCAGGTAGGAGAAAGAGGCTTCTGGGATGGCATGGGTGAGAGGTCCCACCACCAATGCTACTACTTCACACACAGCCGTTTGTATGTGACTGTAGATGATTAAGAGACAGTTACAACCACACTTTGAGGCTCAAGGTTAAGGGTTCAACTTTGTCTCAAGATTCAGGGACTGCTGTTTGAGCCCAGGCAACAGAGCACATGAGCACATTAAGCCCTAACTTGGGAACTTTTTCAAGAACTCAGAAGCATCACACCCATTTGCACCAGAGGGGCCTGGTTCTTGTATTCTCTCTCAGGGAACTTTTGTATTTTATGAAATTAGTTTCTCCAGAGTGTTTTAAAAGTAACACAAACCATATGATGCAGGTCAAACAGAGTTTCCAGCTCCGGAAAACCAACATGTGCAAAGATAAGAGAATTACTGTGTTTCAGGCAAAAATGTTGTATGTTCAAATTCAGACTGTGAGCATCAAGACCTGAGTTTTCAGGGCATGTGAATATGTGCCAAAAGCTAAGCTGTCACATTGTTTTCATACTGTGGTGTGATACACTGCATTATAAAAATGCCAATTATAAGCACCTTAAAATGAACGACGACGGTGAGAAACAGTCACAAAGACTTTTCAATAAGTTGTGAGTAGCAGCGGGGGCTGTCGCACAAGATGTGATGGAATTATTTATGGCAGATCCAGAGTCAGTTTGCCAAAATAAATTGTTGACTGAAAAAAAAAAAAAAAAATAGAATTACTGATATTCTCTGTACAAATTATCATACAAACAGAATAATTATCACACATCTGGCAACTCTGTGCTATTGTTTTGTATGTTAGCCCACATTCCAGCAGCATCATGAGGTTTCTTTCTGCATTAAGACACATCCAGCATCAATGTACGCCACTGCTCAATCATTTTATCAATTTTATCATATTTGCTAACTAAATAGCCACATTACCACTAGAGTACTTCTTCTGTCTGAATGGCTGGTACGGGTTGAAATTACACCACAACAGTGAATTCAAACAGCCCCATGACGACAGGAGAAGCTTTCAGAGTCCTGCTGTCAAAAGGTCGCCGTACCCTCTTCCTCCCACGCTTTGACCTCAGCAGGGATGTGCCGATCGGCATCAAATATGCTTGATATGTCTGTTGATGGCTGTAGAGAGTCAACAATTGAATGAGCCATATTGTTACTCCGACTAGTGCAGTGGGTGACTGGCCTGAGGAGAGCTAAGGTCATGTCTGCAGAAATGACAAAAAAGCACTTGGTAAGGAAACAGGAGGAGAGGGTGATTTTTTTTCTCTTACTCTATTTTGAATGCTGTGTTACAACCCAGTGAATCAATATGAGGTATTAACATAGTGGTCTTGACAACAATTACAGGTAATGAACAGCTACAGTGCAGCACTCTGGTGCAAGCGGTAGCTCTGATTACTGGCAGCTTCCAGGAAAACACACAGCTCCTCCCTGTCTTCTCTCTCCACCGACCTCCACGCTCAGACTTTTATGCCAAAGGGTGAGTGAACATTTGTCCGGCATTTAAACAGCAGGACTTCACCTCAAATGTCTCACTCCTCTACAGTAAAATGGCTCTTTGGTCAGAGAGCACGGTGACATTTTGACTGGAAGAGCGCGGCATCTGACACATTTTTCACAAAAAGAACAACCTGCAGTCGCAAACTCTGTGTCTGGGAATCTATGAAAACCAGCAGCACCATTACTGAGTAATTAATACACAAAGGACAAACATTTGACTGTTAAAAAAAAGGTTCAAATGTGCCTGTTTCAGCAATTAAAAACACATATTGAACACAACTGAATCTTAATGGTATCATTTCAGTTGGGCTTGGTAGTGACCTTTTTTTTTTTAAAAAAAAAATGCATATTAGCAGACAATGCTACACTGCAACACATTACATTTATCTTAATCACTATATCAACATCAGCTAGCATCCTCTAATTCATGTGTGATTTATGTAATTTAACGCATGGCATCTTCTACGGCTATCTATCATCTGCTAACAGTTACACCATTCATCCTTTCCTCACCAAGAAAATCAAATTATTTTACAGAGATGTTGTAGGAAACAACATGACAGGCTTTGGATGCCCCACCCTCTGTCTCCTACTACCAATCTAACATTAAAGTAACCTGTCAGCTTGTGACTACAAACTGCTCCTTTTGAAATACCCGTACAGAATTCACAAGCCTTCATCACAGCCACTGCTCATCCTGGTGGAGAGAGCCTGGTCATGTTGCAACTGTGCAGAACAAAGACAAAAGACTTTTCCATTGAAGGCTGTAAAATATTTATAGCTGCCAAATGTAAGAGGAACTTGTTCTGTCTTAGTCAAACTGCTAATGTGCCACTTAGTAATATGTAACCAACACACATTCAGCTGCCTGTGTAAGGTGAAGCCCTTTCAGACTAAACTACTACAAGATGCTCTGAATGTGTTTAATTACATCCTGTACCAGTGCTAGTTCAAGGAGGATGGTATCAGCCAACATTCAACCTTCAACAACACTTGCAACTAAACATTGATTGATGTTGTTGTCGTGACTCATAGAACAGGTCGATAATCCTAAAATTAATTGGACACAGATGACACCGTCTTGTGATACACTGCCGCAGTCCCTACAGAGGTATCGTTATCACACAGTTTCTCCACCGTCGGAGCAGAGCTGGTGGACGAGCTGTGGTGACACTCGCACACATTAAAGAATTTGCAATGATACAACTTTTATATCAGAACTGAAAAGTAACTTTTTGGTAATGTCTACATTTTAGAGACTCGTTAATATAATGTAGAGTCTACATTATGTTAACTAGTTTGTGCTGCAACTTGTTTTAATTTAGTGATGCGTAAATTTGCATTTAGTAAACTCTCACATTATAACTAAGCCACGTTTGTTGTTCTTCAAGATAATGGGTATGTACACACACACACACAGTTGGTGAGCTATGCCCTCTATAGACCCTGACTGCCTGGAACCAAGGTAAAACTGGACTCAGGACGCTCCAGTTGAAATGCTGCAAACTAACTTTGGGTGGGTTTACCTTTCACTGCTTTTATGCTGCCACAGACAGAGTTTCCATTATTCCTGAAGCCACCCATACTAAATATGAGTGCTCTCTAATGAAGGTACTTTGGATAAAAGCATTACATTACAGCACTGGGAGAGTACCTACATATTTGGTATGGGTGGCTCCAGAAATGTGCTTTGGATAAAAGCATCCATTAGATAGCAGATGATATTATATAAAGCAGCAGAATGTGCTGATACAATGGGCAGTAAGAGGAATGTAATCAGTGTGCTGTGATTATGTGGAGACAGGGGCCCCATCCTGCAGGGATTAGTCAGGGAAAACTAGGCTTTGTATTCCCTGTCACCGTGCCATGACTTCACACCTTTCTATAGCTGTGACAGGTCACAGTTCACACACACACACACAATCACAGATGCATAGCCAAAAAAATATAACAAGCTAAAGCCTTAGTTGAGTACCTTGCCCTCGGCTTACCCCTGCATTGTGTGCGAACAGCTTGTTTTGTAAACTCCTGTGTGTGTTTGTTCTGTCTATTCAAGCTGTTAGGTCTCACATTGGGAGAAATGTCAGTGCATCTTTGTGTTAAAGTGCCTATATTTGGACTTCAGCACAAAGCGAACAGTATGTTGTGTGTCTTCTTGACGCTGACTCTGCTTCTCTGCCTGCCTCAAAGCTCACCTCACCCCCCTCCCCCGGGGACAGAGGTGAGCATCACTAAACGGGGGTGGGGGGCTGCCACTGTTTCTCGCCCGCTGACACTCTTACAATGGTTGTGACAGTTTCGTGCTGAGAGGGGACTGACTTGACAAAACAGTGAAGAAAAGCTGTTAAGTGTGTGCCCAAGTGCTGGCAAATATGAACAATAAGTCACTACATTCCCATGAAAGCAAGTGTCAGTCTCCCTGCAACATTAAATGAAATGCAATGGATTAACAAGTTACCTTCAATTTAAAAGTCTTCAAATTAGCAAGAGTGACTCTGTGCTAATAGCAATCAATTAGCTTTTTCAAAAGCAACAGTCATTTAAATGCAACATTACCAGGTTTCACTAAAGACCCAATAAAATGATTTGAAACCCATCCAATGTCATCACTTTAAACGGGCTGAGGACAGAGCTTTGGAAATAAAATCTATTATGTAGCAGGAACAAAGGTTATCATTCAAGCCAAGCGCCTGCCATAAGGGTTTTATTTTTCTACACGGGGAAACAAGAACTGTAATCGTAGTGGCACTCTGTTCGTGTTTGTTTATGCATTTTGTTAAACCCTCATCAGCAAACCTATTTTCCTCTATGTGACTTCAAAGACTTGAACTGCTGTTTTGTGTCTACTAGCAGGAATCAAGTGTTGGATTTGGAGCAACATTATCATATTCATGATGAGAGAAGTAACTGTTACAACAACCTGCTGCATTTTACTGTTCAACCCTGCTTAGAATAGCAGTGTCCAGTTTCTCCCACGGCCACCATTTTTCCAGCAAACTCAGTTTATACATGATAACCAGCCACTGCTGCCTGTGTAGCTTATGTGTCCCTGCGTGTTTCCTAATGTGTGTGTAAATGTATACGCATGACTTGGGCCAGGTGTGTGTGTGGGAGGATCAGCAGTGTGTTTACCTGTATAGTTGTCTCTCCAAGGCTGGACATAAGCCTCCCACAGAGCTCCACTGGCTAATACTCATCGTATGCTGTACTGGCCAAGTAGGAAACACAACCGTACCATGGCAAACGGACAAGAGAAGAACCCAAAACAACTAAAAATTAGAGCTAAATGTGAGGGCTGCATACAAGGTTACTGCAACAATTGCATTTTGGAAGCCAGTAATTTAACACTTATTAAGAATCAAAAACTAATAGTATCCTCTGTCCATAAAACCTGTGCAGTCTTTTGGAGGAAACATTAAATTAACTAACAGTGACATTTACATTTACTCATGAAAGTTACCCAACCATGTTTTATTCATGTTTTACTAATGTAATTTTTTTTTTTTATCTTTCACTAAATAAACAGGGACTTTTGAGAGGCTAATGTTTCCATGTGGTCGATATGTTGTGATGATTCCAATATGTCCCAGTTACAAGCTCTGAAATACTGAAATCATTTAATAGTACAGTAGTACAGTCTAAATACATTTATTACATGCAGATGAGCAGATGTGTGTGTGGGTGTTGGTAGACAGAGTGCAACAGACTGGACAGTGGACTCTGGAAGGAAGACAAGCCTCCAGCAGAACCCCAATCCCCCTGAGTCAGTATGCGGTGTTGGGACTGGGCCTGTGCCAGATGTGGCATAATGTAAGCCTCATTAGGCCATGGCATCAAAGAGACTGGCAGCACCCGAGCAACAGAGTGTCGCTAAGACACTCCATTTCCTCTGAAACACAGCAGGTGTAAGAAGAGAACAGAGGGCTGATCTCCATTACAGGCTAATGAGGAAGTCTGTAATATTCAGACTGATTCACAATGTGCTGTGTCACAGTTTCTCAACACAGAAATGTCTTTATTTGACAAGCACCTCAGAATCTGCCTCAGCATCTCAGGATCGATTTCAGTCCACAGTGAGACAGGTTTAAAGAGGGTTTCAGGAATGTTCTGAGTACCCTGAGATGACTCTGATAATCCCAGCAGTCACTGTTAGAAATGAATACAGTGTCTATGTTTTCCTGTGTTAAAGGACATTACTCAGTCTATGGTGGGTAGTACAAGGCTAGCACTAGCACAGTGATTTCTGTTCAAAACTAGATACTTGAGGTCTAATACAGTCACATCAACTAATTAAGCCCATGTGGCTGAGACTGATCCGACCTCAGCCTACATTATGAGATGAGTGTGCACTCCAGGAGCACGAAGTGCACTCGTGATGCGCAGGTGTCATCAGCAGTGTCACTTCCCCACTTAAGCCACAGGCCCATCTGTTCCATTCATACCCAATGGAGACAGGTCAGTGCCACAGCCAGGCATTACGAGTCGACTGATGATCACCAGGTGCTTAGACCTCATGCAAGGAAGGGCTCTGTGAATATCAAATGTAACAGCATGTTACATCGCCAGGAAGTAAACGTCTCCATCAACATGCTGAAAAGTCCCAAGATTTATTCACTTTCTTATACCTGATGATGTATTTGGCTGAAATGTTCAAGCGGAGGAAGATAAAAAGTTCATCAGAACCGTTTTCTCAGTAAACTGTCCAGGCTGTGACAGGCTCTTGAGTCTGTACACAGGGTGATAAAAATGTCCTCTGGATAGGGTTTGAAGATAAGGGCTGGCAGGCGGCCAGCTCAGTGAGCCCAAAAAACCACTGAGATTCCTGTGTCTCAAAGACAAGTTAAACTCTTAATTGCTCCCAGCAGAAACATTTATAATAAAAACAGACTCCAGCATAAATGTATTCTTGATCCACTTGTCTTTGGAGAAAGAAAAACAGGAGCGGAGGAAAAAGGAGATGGGAAATGAACATAATCTACAACTACCAGTCCATAGTTGCTGATTGACAACTACCTGCTTTTTAGCCCTGTTACCCATTTCAATGAAAGAGCGCTGTGCTCTAGTTACAGGGGAGAGTTAAAAATAGGCCTCACTCAGTCACCACTTAGCCTAGCAACATGGAGAGCTGATTGTAAATGAGCACAGTGAAGTGCTTGAATGGCAGCCCTTGTCAATGGCTCTCTGGGATCTGACACACACACTGAATGTAAAGCAGTAGTGCACACTGCTAACAACTGAGCAGTAAACACACTTATCATGTATTAAGGGTCTATATACAGGGCAGATAAGGACAACTGCAGCTCTGCTGCTCTGCTGCTCTGCACGAGTGTGAGAAGACATTATGCTGATGGTTAGACCACTACAGTAATTTGCTAATACATTAATGTTACAGCCTCTAACTAAAAATCTTGCCCTTCCATCCTGACACTTTACTTTAGCTCGTCCCGTGGAGACATGTGAAGTAGCTGAGGACATGTCATTCTGTGAAACAGTGTTTGACATGATGAGCATCCACAAGTGACCAAAACCTGGTCACAGTTTGACGAGCTCGTGGGGCAGGAAGCCCTGTAGGCGAGGCGTTGCCTGACATGTAGGGGTGAAGTGGTTCCTCTGGACTATAGGGAATGTGACAGATGACTTCTTACTGCAGTTTCCTGCAGCAGTTCTCGCCCTTAATAATATACCAATAAATGAAAAGTGAATTACAGAATATAGAGCAGTGCAACAAGCTGGAAACTCAACATCGACATATTGTATCTGTTAAAGCTGATATGGCAAATGTGTTAACATAAATTTGTCTGTTTACATATCTAGCAGATACAACATAACATTAGCATTAATTTGGTGTTCTCTTTCTGATATTTACTCTCATTTAAGCAGTTTTGGTTTCCACCAACTTATGAAACTATTTTGCTGCTAAATGTTCTTATAAAACTGCTGCTGAAAATAGTTAGACTGAACCAAAACAGTTAAGTTGTGGGCCTCAAAACCAAAACATTAAGCATCACCATTAAGAGACACTAGAACATGCTGTAGAGACGAGGGGAATCAGAGAACATAAACTCATGCCACTCAACTTCACTATGTATGTTACTGATATGAACTCACGTCATTATCAGTTCACTCTGCCCTCATGAACTTTCTCCATCATATAGACTCTATATCAGAAAATAATTAGCTCCTGCTTTATGCATAGCCCATTAGAAGGAAGATCAATACACTTGCTCATTCAGCCTGTGCTTCATTAAGCGCACCACGAGGCATCACCACGACAGGGCTTGAAAAATGTCTTGGCAGCACCAGCAGCCTCTCTCTTATTCGACGGCGCTCTCGGGGTGAGAGCCACATGTCTGCGAACACCCTGCTTCAATACACAGCTCTGCTTCACAAGCAGACAGAAGCACATCTTACTGCTCTTACTAACCCACAGGCTCAGTCACACTGAATTTTGGCCCCGCAAGCTATGGAGACATGATTATAAAGTGATTATACTAATGAAACGAATAGAAGTGTGGAGGGTCACAGTTTGTAGCACTTTTCCTGCAGCCATACTTAATGTCCTTGCTGGTTCTGTGGTTGTTCTAAAAAAGCACTTAGAAAGCTCACAGGCTATGTGAAATAAAAAAAAAAAGAGTCTGATTAGGCCTTTAATGTCTAAAGCAATCACAGTGTTTTGTCTCTGTAAATGTGTGTGTGTGTATGTAGGTGCAAGGTCATGCCAGGCTAGGGGGGCTGGTAGGAGACCCAGTGAGTCTATTAGCAGTACCAGTCTGCTTCTCTGCAGCCATTTGGCCTCAAGTTACCTGATCCACATGATAGGCAGCAGGCTGAGCTGATGTTCCTCTGTCATCTACATACAGTGTTGATATCAGTACTGCATTGCAAAATGGATATCGTCCAGTCACTGAAAGCTACATCTGGTAAGACCAGTGTGACACAGTACTTGTAATTTCATATACTGCATAGTTTATCAGTTCTACACTAGCAGTCTCTGGGCAGCTATCCATCTTACTTAACTCTAACAAGCTGTTTTGCTAAGGTACAGTACAAATATGTGTAAATATGCCTCCATCCTTATCCTTTAATGTAACAGAGCATGGGTGTAGTGTGGTGTAAACACCATTTCAGAAGCTTTTACCTCCCTGCCAAGAATTTAAATATGTGAGAACACTGAATGCTAGAGATTTTCTGGAATGAAACCTGTCAAATTTAGACACAATTAACACAATTAAGGTCAATGCAATATCCTACTGGAATTGAACATATCAGTAGAGAAGAAAAGGGTATTTGTATGTGTTCGTATTCAAATATATTTATTGCACTGCTAACGTTTTGCAATGAGCCCCTTTCTCCCAGATTTAGTTGATATATGTTTCACAGAGCTTAAATAAGCTTAAAGAGCTTAAATCATTCTACTGGTTCTTCTACTGTGTATACACACAGTTTGCCATTTTGGTATATTTTCAAACGTAGCTTAACTTACACTTTTACTGTCTTTTCCCATGTGAAAAACCTTTTTCTGCCTGTTATCATAACAAATTGTACAATTTCTAAGATTGTGCAGACTGTAGACAGCGGTGACAGGCAAATTTGTTAAAGTCAACATGACAAACATCATAACAGGCCCCTGAAATTGCAATACGGACGATCTGATTTATACTAGTGATGGTCTAAAATTATTTTGTGGGAATCTGCTGCACAAGCAGGAAGCTGATGCACAAACGCATGTTGCCCTTTTCTGTTTTCTCCTCTTTAGCCTCAGCTCTGCATATCTATGCCACTGCTCTCATGTTCACCTGCCACCACACCTCAACCCACGCCACATGAAAGCAGGCTCCACGGCAGCTGTTGTCACATTCCCTGTCACCCCCTGTTAAGACCTGTTTTCAGCCGCTCCAGACACAACAACATCAACTCCTCGCCCCATCACTGCCAGAGCTGAGCTTTTTCTAGAGTCCAGGCTGAATTCTGACATTTGAGCTGCTCTTGTGTAGAGGCTCCACTGGGTCTTTACTTAGGTCAGGGTGTGGGACAGCTGTACGGCTGCTACCTTGCACTATCCTGAACAATTGTTTATGTTGTTGGTGCTTCCCGTAGCCAGGTGTGCTTTCTGACTGCTCAGCAGTTTCTTTGCAATTCCTCCTCCCCCTCATCCTCCTCCTCTTTCAGGAAACTGTTCACCTGGGCTGTCAATCAAATCAGTCTCCCAACACTGTTGATGTAAGCTGTGGCTCCCTGATTAGTCATCTTTCCGGTTCCTGCTCTCAGACCCCTAAAACAACCCCCAAAACATGAGTGCTTCAACAAACCAGAAACAACTAGAAATTCTTCACATATTAGGAAAGAAAACTTTGTTCTGAAAGTAAAATATGAATGAGGTCTTCCAGGGAAGACTCACTAATAACAGTCTGTGCACATTCTCATGGGGAGCTTCTCAATTTGCAGCACCCAGCGCATTAGTGCAGGCAGAAATATACTTATAGGAACGAGGAATGCCGGGGCCCGTCGCAGATAAGCGCTACAACGCTGAATGATTTCATTAAAACAGAGCAAGACAGATTGTGCAAGGCAGGCTTAACCCGCAGGCATGTATCAGAGGGGCTTCAACCTGCCACAGTGTGACGATGAAAACATGTAAATCTTACCCAGACAACTTCCCTTGTCACAAACTGAACGCAGCGACTCAATCATGGCATCATGCTTGGGGTTTGACAGATATGAATATTCTTATCTTATCGCAGGTGTCTGTGCAGCACTTGTCAACCCAGCTGCTGCATCCTGCTCTTCGTGTTGGCAAAGACTTTGGGTAGATTAAAACTTCCAGAGACGTGAATCTAGCCGAGAGAAAAAATGTGAACTAACGGAAGTCAACATCTTCACAAAACACATGGCAAAGGAGGATGTGCAGGATCAGAATGTAAAATGAATTAAGGGGGGCAGCATGCACAGAGCAGGGTATGGCCTTGCATAAAGATCGATAAAGTAAACTAATTGATATTCGCAGGTTATCCTGCCCGATATTCAGTGATTCTAAAAGCCAGTGTGCTTTTGGGAATCGTGTAAAGAGGTACATTATAACTTCTGCATTATTAAACTTCTGTGGGTAGAATGGAACTGAAGTAGAGTTTCAGTCAGAGAAAGAAGGGGGAGGGGAAAATGTCCTGAGACACAGAGCTCAGTAAATATTTGTCTGGAACGTCGACATGGTCCACTCGGAGCTGTCTGCTAAACTTGGCTGTTACTGCAAATTCACAGGTATTGTACATCAAACAACACACAGCCTCACTGGCAAGGATGGCAGCCCGAGTAGTTCAGTTTGTAGCACTACTCAGGATCCATGGATCTGTCAAACTCTGAAATCAACTGGATACTGAACTTTTTGAAAACATTTTGAAATTTTCAGTCACTTCTGCTATTTTGAGACATTATTTTGCAGGAAACTAAGAAAACATATTATAGGAATTAAAAAATGGGGCAGTTGTTGTCAGTCTAGACTTGGTAATTGGTCCTCCATTATTGTAAGCAGGGTGGCTATGCTGTCAACAGGGAATACTATTAAACAATTTGAGGGATCAGCTGGATTTGGCCCGGGTGGCTAATAGTTCCACAGCACTTTAATCAGGACTTTAGCAGTTATTCACACTGCTGAGAACGTACACGTGGCTGTAGTAATGGGGGTGGCGTGCTGTACAACAGACTTTGAGAACAACAAAGTCTGCTGTTCATGTCAGTTCTGATCAAATGCTTTTAGGCTGCCGTGGGTGCAGCCAGGTCACTGAATTAGATCACTGCCGTGTGTATGTCGGATTAAGAACTAACCAACCAACTAAGATCCTAATTTGGAGTAAAGTGCCACTGGTGAGTGGCAGTGACACTGTAGCAACACCCAAGGGCTCTGTTTTAGTTCACCACTCACTTGGCTTCAGGTCTGCTTGTATTTTACACATTAGGCAGTCAAGAGTGTGGGGTTTCGGCTTGGAGTAAGTGTTTCACCAAAAAGGTCAGGCTCTGGGTTCCAACCCATCTCTCAAGATGGATAACTTTACTCAGTTCCCCCAAGAGAAGCAGCAAAACAAACAGAAAACATCCTCACTCTGATTGAGATAAGGCAGGATATACAGCCCTGCCCAAGGCCTTCAAGTTAAAGAGGACCCAAAGTGCTTAAGCTCCACCCGTTTAGTTACTGTTGACACCTCTGTCAAGCTTTCAGTTCTGGCACTGCACATATGCAGTGTGCAGTGATAACAGAGGCATCTCTACCACTGAAAATTCTTAGAAATTTCTGAAACAGTGGGTCACTGATTTCTGAGATCAGTCTTCAAATATCTAGCCAGTGACCATCAACTCTGCCAGCTCAAATGACTGAAAGCTAAAAACTGTTTTAGCTAATTAGGCTAACACTGACTCCATGAGTTGGTAGAAAAGGTAGTCTCTATCTTAAAAGTAAAGCTGGGTTGGGTTATGGTTGTACAGTGGCAAATTCTATATTTTGTTGATTTCTTAAGTGAAAAGAGTGCAAAAGTATGGATACCTCACCAAGTCAGTACATTGGGGATTGTGGCCTAAGAGCTCAATTTTAACTTCATCTGTCCACAGAACCTGTTCCTATAACTACTCTGGCTCATCCAGATGTTGCTTCGCAGACTTCAGAAGTTGACTATTGTGTTGAGGTCGCAGGTAAGCTTTCCTTCTGATGTCTCATATGCATCAACAAGGCATGCTGAAACAGTGCACCACCACTCATGGGGTTTTTACTTTCGCTTTCTGTTCAGCAGATGTGCAGTTTCATCTGAAAGTTTTCTTGGTCTTCCAGATCTTGTCTTGACTTCCCCTTAACACGCTGAACAGTGAAATTTGAAGCTGGAAAGGCTTTGATAGAGCCTCCCCTGCTTTGTAGGCATCAGTAAGCTTCATTTTCAGATCCTCATTCAGCTTAGAGGAGCCCATGGCTGCTTAGTGTTATCACACGTTTTGAAGAGTCAGAACTGCTCATTGAATTGTCAGCAGCTGTTAACATGCTTTACAAGTCCTGACCTGTCAATTAAGGTCCAATGAGTTAATGGAGTCCTGAATGTTTTACATGCAGAGGGGTGTCCAGACATTTGCACATAAACAATATTTGTTATGTCAGGTACAGGGATTGTATTTACTTCTTTTCACTTCAATAATCAACAAAAAGTGCAACTTTCCCAGCATTGGCCAAACTGGACATCCTAATGGTAAGCATTTGAGCAGAAAACAAACACTGTTGAATTCATTCCTTACACTTTTGCTTTTGTGTTTTTGGTTTTGGAAAGGCTTTAAAAAAAAAAAGACACCATCCTTGAAAATCTTTGAACGCAAATATTGCCCTTACTGCAGCCCAGTGAACACAGCCTCGTCTTGTGGAGAATTTCAAAGCTCGACAGAACTGCTGTGTCTGCTCACGCTATGATTTGGCAATCGCTGTTCAGGAGAGGGGTTTAGCAAACCCGAGACAAGAGGCAAAATAAACCAAAAACATCCTCACCCTGGAAGAGATAAGGCAGCATGAAGCCAACGAATACTGAACCACCCTACACACTGCCCAACAAAAACATTCAGACCAACCGATTAAATGTGAAAAAGTGTTACATGTAAATAGCATTAATAGAACCAGGGAACAAATTTGTCCTCATTTCAATTACATGATTTACTGTAGTCACTGTGTGCATCACTGATGATCACGTATCTGAAAAAGTATGAGTGAGAAGTAAAGAATTCCCTACTAATTCTCAACAGATCTAAAGTCAAACTTCCTGTCCTTGTTTTTCAGTCCCAGATGGAGCAACTATGACTCCATCAGCTGTACACGGATAACACTCCCAAAAATTGCAGGCTTTCCTACAGATTTCTGCGCACTGCTGTGCCAAAGAAAACAGGGTAGCAGAGGAAATCTACAGCTCAGGACTGGCTGGCTACTCTCCAGCAGAAGGTTCAGAGTCCTGTCTCTGTCACAGACGTGGTCAACAACTTCCTTCCTCAAAATCAAGAGTATAAATTCACACATGTTTTTTAATTCTCTCAGATTGTGTAATAAAAATAGCACAGCTGTATAAGTGGCTCTCTTTTACTTGTTTGAAAAAGCAACAAGAGCAAATAAAAAAATAAAGTCACTTCAGGTATTAAAATACAAATTGAATCCACATTCAGGCGGCAAACTGTGCTCAGTCCTTTCAAAACTAGCTTCAAGAGTCACACTCAGGGACTGACTTCTCTCCATATGACACTAAGAAACTATATTAGGAGGAAGTGGACCTGGAATCCACAGAGAACAGTGAAAGCCTGAGGGCTGAATACATTTGTCCATTGTGAATTAAACCTAATTTAAAAATATCCCCACTGTCAAACATGATGCCATTCTTTTAAACAGACAAAGATAACACAGTGACTGATTGGAGCACAGTGGCCCACCTACTAACTGGTTCATGGTGAAGCTTCACTTGTCTTTACTTGTCTCTGCACTCTAGCTGTATCTTAGCATATTGGCAGGGGATTAACAGCCAAATAAACCTGCTTGGTCCTGCATACATAAAGCATAAATCACAGGCCTGTATTTGCCTATTCTTTTCTTCTGTTCCTGCTTATTCTTATGAGTTTCGGTTCCAGAGTTCACTCATGAGAGTGGAGGATGGAGAGTGGGTGAAAACTAAAAAAGGTGAGGTTTGGGTGGAAGGCAAACAGCAGCTAATGCACGATGACACAGTGCATTTTCAGAATTAAACAATTTCTGAGAAGATAATGGGATAAAAAAAAAGTACAGCAGCGTTCACGGAACCGTGCTGTTGTAATACAGGCTGGTGCAGAGGCCGGTGCATATTTGTACATAAATCTATAAGCAAAAAAAAGGCAATTGCTATATATAAGTAGATGGCTTTTGGCAGGTCGAGCTGTGATAAACACTAATATAAAACCGATGCCTATTCATAAAGTGTACAGAGAGGTTTATTTAGCATGTGACAGACATGACAGGATAAGGTCGCTGATATAGTGAAGTACAAAGGGAACGAATAAAAGTCAAACAGAAACAAATCTGGCTGGAGCCTCCTGGATCCATGGCTTCGAAGACAAATGCAAGCACTTGTATTTATAGACACACACACACAGTACACAGATATATTAGAACAGAATTAGCTTGGAATGTTACTTACATATTATTACCTTCTAAGGTGATACGGCTCGATACGTGTTAGCAAACAGTTGAAGCAGTTGCTTATTTATGCACTGAGCAAATACAGACTGGGTTTTCAGGTGTGAGGCAGAAAATCAAAAACAATGAGCTGAAAAATGCAGATGGACTTTACTGGCACCCCCACTGATTGTACCAAGAAGGAACACACCACACAGACTGCATAACCTTTCAGCAGGATTGTCTAATTTTTCCTCTAAAAACTATTTTGTTTAGAATAATTTGAAAGGTGCTATGATCACCATGGACATTTTCACATAGTGGCTTTAAGTTGAAAACGTAGATATCTTTATTGGTCTACAATAGCTCAGTGGTTCAACTCTACTACACAGATGAATGAGTAGTGGCTTTGTTTGATGTGCCCTCTCATCTCCGCTGGCTTCTAAAATCACTTCCCTAAAAAAGTGGCAAAGACCTGCCCTTATAATCACAGAGTCCATCTGCCTGCTTTCCTCTGTGTCTCAGAGATGGACATAGCTACTCTCTTGTAAACATTGGGAACCTTGGCTTGCTGCAGACTCCTTCATCTCTCAGAAAGCCACTCCAGCCGAGGGTGTTAAGACGCAGAGCTCTGTTTCTGCTTATTACCAGTCATGGTTTCCCTCTGGCAAAACAACATGAGGGGGAAACAGGGTGGAGACACCCATGGAGGGAGAGGCTGGAGCTCTAAATTAAACCCACATGTTCCCCAAGAAGAGACTTTCCAGGTGGGCCTCAACGTATTCGGCTGGCGGGAGGGTGGTGGAGCACAGCAAAGTCTCAGAGCACCTCGCTGCACTTTCCCGCACTTTTCGCCCACACACTGCTGTGCACTGAATCCACATGGATCTATTTAGCTCAACTATGGCATCACAAGGCACAATTTACTTTTTTGGCAAGCACCAGAGCTCCAGAAACTCACTACTTCAGAGAAACCAAAAAGATTTTAAATAGACATAGAGAAAGGAGAAGAGTCACGGGTTACAGTGGGAAACAAAAAGAATCTAAACGTTCCTCCAGTTCTATTGATCAAGCTTAGAAATGACACATTTGGAGATATTTGAGATATTTCCTCCCTGTCTAATCCATGGATATTACAAAAGAGTGCAAAGAACATAAGTTCAGAGCTTGGTACAAAGAGGCCAGGATAATTTTAGAAAGCACTGATTTCTATTAAAGCTCAACATGTGCTAGAAACAGCACATTTTAATTTCTTTATCACCTGCTGCTGCAGATTAGGATGTTCATGCTTTTATTCATTTATGATAATCATGCTAATCTGCAAACATTATTCTCACCCTGTTAATGACATGTTGTCTTATGTAAATGATCTTTACCCCAAATTAGGACTCAGTAACAACCATTTAGATCATTCTACAGAGCAGATTTAATTTTAGGAATTATGCAATACATTTGTTTCAGCAACAGTACTTTGCACTTTGGGATTCTTCATACACATACTTGAAAAAACATACACAGACATTTACTTGACCACAGAGGAAACTGCTGCTCTCTTGTACACTCAGCTAAGCTTATTACCGATCAAATATGATCATCAACATTACAGAGGAACCAAATCAGGAAAACTTGCAGTCGACCTGAAGCTTAATGCAGTTTTAATTTGGCACCAGTTTATGTTGGCGTGGCATGTAGTGTAGCCAGTTGCCCTGCTCAACGACGCGTGGTAGAGTGCCAGGGAAGAGGATCTGTCAGCATTATCTTAACCTAGTTGTCGAGCAGTGACAGGAAGGCGGGGATGGAATGAGATTAGATGATGTGGTCTTTTATTCTCTAGGCCTCTTTTACTCATCCATACTGACAGAGCCAGACAGCTAGGAGTGTATAAAAACTCTGCCAGCAACCTGCTACTCAAGCATACTTGAACCTTGATGGAGGGAAGACAAGCTCGTCATTACTTTTTGTCTTCGGGATGAGTTTGCCTTTGAGCACTTGCCTCTAAACTACAGGTTAGGGCTAACTATGGCTGCAAGCAGGAGAGGCGTTACTCCCCACAAGTGACCACAGAATTAATGCTAGTAAGATAACAATAACAGACAAAAGAAATTAAGTACTTTAGTTTTTTGTGGTTCCCTTAGGAGTCTTTACAGGGCCTTTGTTGGACTCAGAGAACCACTACTCCATAGCTTTACTCCGAGAGGACACAACAGCTGGACATACCATGCCTTAAAAGACAAGCTGATATATGGTAGTTCACTACTACAGCGGACAGGACAGCCTTGTGTGTGTGCATATCTTGAATGTATTAGCTGTTTGGTAATGGTTTGCTCCAGGTCAAAAAAATGTCCCATTCAGAAGTCCCTCAAGAGCCACACCCTGTTGGATCATTATTAGATCAGAAACTCACATTTGAACCCATTACTGTCAAACAGTCAGCGGCTAAAAATGTATGAGCGAGAGTCCAGATTCAGACACTGAGCTCCCGCTGCAGTAACACCACAAGTTCTCCTCCTTTCTCCGCTGTTTCAAATGAGTCTTTGGGGTCCAATGTTAGACATTTTCACACCATCAACAAAACACACTTGCACTACTTGACAAATTACAATGACAAATTTCTAGATAAAATTCTGAAATAGCTGTTTGTTTTCCTACAGTTGTGATGAATGTGAGTACCTTTCTGAATTCAGAAAACATTTATGGTACTCCAGAGAAACTGAAAAGTGACGCCTTTTTTAAATTCTAGCACAGGGGCTAGCTACATGACTTTATTCATTTTTCAATGCTGAAGCTGCACATATGGGGTGTCATAAAGCAACAACTGAGGCTGATATAAACGCCATTAGTTTCGCATGTATTTGGCTGTAAAGTACAGGCCAAAATTAAATGGAAACAACACAATGCTGGTTTAAACAGAGAGTGTCTGAGATCTGAGCTGTTTGCTGGTATCAAAGAAACAGAAAATTCAAAGGAGTTTTGCTTCAGTATTGATGAAATCAGGACAACGAGGGGGTGGGACATAACGCAGGAAAGGACTGTTTGTAAGTATAAATACTTCACAGTTAATAAAGCCAGTCACTCTGATTTACCTGTGATACTTTAGAAAATGGAGGCAGGGTTTTTTTTTTAACTACCTCACCATGGAGCTGCTCTGTCAGCTTTGAAGCTGTGAGGCTGCAGGGGGAGGGGACTGGTCCATCTGTAATAATATTACAAGTTGGAAGAGCACCTTGTGGTAAACCATAACCCATAATAAGACTGAAAATTAACTGTAAGCCACCACACAGACTAAAAATATACTGTCAAAAGCTTTAGGTTAATTTATAACTCTGACCTTATCTGCTGCATTACCTCAAAGTGAAATAAGGCTCCCTCTCCATTCATTATTGCCTGTCACCTTAAGTACCTTCTGAGAGCAGAAGTGACAACCCTGCACTGCCATTGTCAATCTCCAGCCCCTCACTCCAAGGTGCTGATGGATGAGGACCTACAGAGGAAATTACATTGTTATCTAATCTGACAGAGCTGGGCACACTGTACCGACCTGCTACTCTGCTACTGGTTTTTTATCCTCAGTGAAAGAAAAAAAAAGCAGATATCTCTACAAACCAGCAGACTGCACTGCATGGATATTATGAACAGGCCAAGGGGATATGTTGGCCCCTGTGAGCTTGTATGTCTATCAGCTACTTTTGGCCTTGTCAAGATTATCAAAGTTTTATCCTCTGTGACATAAGCACGGGATAGCTCCTCATCCACCTCAGCTGAGGGGCTGAAACCTAATGCTGTGACAGTGTGTGAGGACAGAGTATTAATATTTCAGGGAACGTTTCTGATGGCAAGGTGGGTAGGACATGTTGAAGACGAATACTAATGAGTTTGACTTAAGAGCTGAAATTTGTAATACTCCAATGGTAATTATGGAATATTTCAGAAAAATTTACTTGGACCTTACAGTTGTGCAAACACGTCCTGTTGAAAGTCCTGTTCACTTCTCTGTATGCTGTACATGAGTATCACATCAGGGAGGCAGAGACTCTCTTGTTCATGAGCACAGGGCATATTAATAACATGTCAGTTAGTAATTTCCTCCCTCTGAGAAATACCCTGGCCTTGCAACATCTCAACCTTGGCAGTATATCCTCAATCACACATTTAAATAAACTAAACCCAAATCAGTCCCACTGTTATAGGAGCAATATTTAAAACAGGCAGCCAAGATGGTCTTACTCCCACACCAAGCGTAAACATGACGAGTTAAACCAACAATTCATTTAACTACAGAGAAGCACAGGGCGCCTCAAAGCCACTGATGTCACACAGGAGGAACGCAAACGGGCTCTAATGGACACTAATACCAAGCAGTGAGACATTAACGATTAACGAGCTTGTTAACTGAGCCCCTTGACAAAAAGACGACAGCAGCTCAGCATACATAATCACACGTAGGACACGGATTAGGATCAATGAACAAACATTCAATTATACTTTTAGACCTTCAATTAATAAGAAAACCGTGATGTTACATACAGCCGAGTGAAGAGGCAGAAAGGTGAATGCTTACAAAGAGCGGTCAGTGGGAGAAGTAAGAGTGAGTTTACCCACACCAGTGGACTTGGCCATATTATTGTTGAATGTAAAATAAATTACATACAGTATCAACAAGGGAAAATGGAAAAAAAAATAAAGCTAAGGGAACTAATCCTGGTTAGTCTGTTTTCTAAGAGTCTGAATCTGAATCCTATCTCATAAAAAGGATTGGTAATGAACCCCTCCTCTAACCTTAATGTAATATAAATAAAGTAGGTCATTCACCAAGCAGCATATGGTAAATATAGTAACATGGACATGGCGCCACAAGTATGCCTTCACTCACTGTTATAAAAAATATATTTTATTTCAGGAAAGTAGCTTAGCTGAAGTTAGCTAACATTAGGCAGCGAAGCAGGACGCCGTGTGTGTCCCTCATTTTACTAACCTTATTCAAAATGAGATGCATTCAGCTGATGTGCAGCTTGTGAAATGACTCTAAACGTTGTAAACTATGACCTGGCTTCATAGGTCTTAGTCAGAGGTTGAAAAAGTGCAACTCTTCACTTGTGGCTCAGTTTTGGCCCAGATGCTCGATTTCTCTGTATCCTTATTTCTTAGATTAACAGAGGAATGCTACACTTCTACTCTACAACCAGGCTTCTTGTGATAATGGCCTGAGTTCCTGCACTGTGTAAATGAGTCAGTCTGTGAAACCAATCCAAATACTGGTTTACCCAACACTGTTCAGTAAAACAGAGATTATATGATGAATCCTATAAAACGGTTCTATTATGAACCATTCAGGAGTATCACATATCTGCCAAGATGCAGAACCAGAAAGGGTTAAACACAGAAACACTTGTTTTAACAGGACATCATGGTTGAATATCATGGACTATCAAATTCACTCTCTCAACTAACACACTGGAAATACCTTTTTAAAAATCTCCACAAGAAATTCAGTGTGGAGCACAAAAGCAAAACAATGCATGCTTTAGGATCTGAATGAAGTCCGATTCAGTGGACCTACAGTGAAAAGGAGGAAACAGATGTGGAAGATTAGATTCCTGCCAGACCCTCTCCCGTGCACAGCTCTGCTCTCAGTCTGGTGACATGCTGGCTTCGAATGCCACCACTGACTACCTCTCTCATAATTCACGCCCACGCTGCAAAAACTGCTGAACACAGGTCTTGTCCAGATGATCAATTGATTGGTCTGCACATTTATCCATGTGTACCCTGAAGTCTGGACAATTAGGCTTGGCAACAAATGAGAATGGTCAATCTGGTTGTTCTATTTCCAGGACAGGTTATTCATTTGGCATATGGTCAAGGGCAGTGATTAAGCCATTCTGAGGACTGCCTTACTAAAAAGAATAAAGCTTCGTTAAAATGCAGCCATACAGAACTGGGACACATTTAGACAGTGAGAAGTCTAAGCTACTGTGTAATAGATTCTTATTATAGACCCAAAATAAGGCTGAGATAATATTATGATGGCTAAACCATGACTAAAAACTTAATTTATCTTCAGTATTTTTTATGATGAGTCCTGGTCATGCCGTGAAGATATAAATAATTCTGTACTAACATGTTCTAATTCAATCTCTGTGGGAAACACAAACTGTCAGGCTTCAGTGAGCCAAACACTGTGGACAGTGTGTATGTGTGTGTGTGTGTGTGTGTGTGTGTGTGTGTGTGTGTGAGCCAGGACGAGACCCCAGGTCTCATCCTCCGTTACCCATATGACACCAAGTGGCCTGCTGGCAACAGTGAGACCTTTTACACACTGCGGCCTAAGAATAAAAAAAGATATGTGTCCCTGGCGCTCTGCTGTACATGAGTGCATACGAGGGAGTGGTATAGTTCTTTAGTTTTAACCCTTGCATGTCTTACTGTGTGGCTGCCAAACAACAAGCTGGTAACATGAAACATTCAAATTTTCCTATTGTTGCACCAGTTCCATGTTATTCTGGTTCAGATACTTTGGATAAAAGCGTACCGCTGCTCTGTGGCTTGTACGGAAAACATGAAGCTTTGCACTTCAGCCACAGACAAGGCCAGACTGAGTTCACCGTAATGGATGGAATGGATGTGTGTTTGAGAATGAGGAGGCATGGCCTAGTTTGGACGTGCACTGCTCCCCAGGGGGTTCCATTATACGTGACTCAGTCCTCTGGGCCTTTTACTGGGAAATGAAGGAGCAACAGAGTAAAGTCTTAATCCTCACCCTTGAACCATCTGCTGGTGGATGAACCTTAAAGTGTAGAGCGACCTGAAACCCAGAAAAAGAAGAACTGCTAATAATTTTAAAAAATATATATATGGGCAGCAAAAATTCTGACTTCTGCTATTTGGAAACAATATGACTGAATTGCTCATCTCAAATCCTAATGCATTCACTGTACAATAAGCCTTGTGGATCAGGTGATTTGCTTATGCAAAGCCCCAGACAGTACACGAAGGAGTGCTGGGATTTTTAAAGATACAACCTACCGGCGCATCCCACACACACCATATGTTTCCTTCAGTCTCGGTCATTGACCTGAGACTGGGGGGGTGCAGCTGAAGCATTTTCTGTCTTCATGCACTCGTCCAGTTGGGCCAGATCTTGCACTTACTGCATCTTTCTTATGTTTAAGTAGAAAAAAATGAGCACATGATTCAGGGGTGAAAAAAAAAACAATAAATTATTCAAATTCACACACAACATTAGACCCACAAAAGCTTATAACCGGAGAGATGAAGTAGATCATATGTGCCTAAAATGAAAGAAATAACTTATTGTGCCAGGCAGTGAATCATCTGTGCATCCAACATGTTTCACATTGGCAACTGTGACATACGGTCTTCAAAACAGTCAAACATCCCACCCTCAGAGGAAGAGGAATCACACTCAGCAAATTTAATCTTCCGCAGACAGACAGAGTCAACATAAAATAATCTATCCCTAGTCCTTGTTAGTCTAGATCAGAGGTTCACATAATGATTTTCAAGTGCCCTCAGGGTTTCTTGCGAATGTGAGATTGAGCATGACATTGATTTCACTAATAATCCATTCACCTCAGGGGTTAGCAGTAAAGAAGAATGTATGTGGGAACGATGATTCAGACCAAAGGCATCTCTATCTCTGCTGTCATCTCCTCTTGCTACAGCGTCAGCTCTGGATTTAAGTCATAGCACTGACTTCCTCATTTATCAGGTGGGGGGGTACGGGATGAAAGCCTTCCTACTCAGGGGTCCCTGGCATGATTGTGATGCTGGCTCATAGACTGTGACAATGTAATCATAATGATTGCAGCAGGTGTGGATGGGCCACTGCTTGTCAGAACACGTGAATTGAATTAAAATCTGCTTTTGAGAGAGTGATGACCTGTTGGTCTTGGTCAGTGGTTGCCTGTAAACCTCAGATGATCAGATTTTCTCCAAAGGAAAACCTAAATTAGGGTCTGCACCCTAGGTGGGGCACGGTAGTAGATGCAGTGAAATCTAGTTGGGGACCCCTGCATGACTCCTGCTTTGGGAGCCCCTTGTCTACAATGAATATAATGCCTGTTCTTTTAAGTGGTGTGACACTGTAACTATCCCAACTGAGTGTGCATGGATCAAACACAACGGCCTGCCGGGCCAATGCAACCATTTTAATTGTATCAACAACTGCCTGCGGCATTTCTTCAATGTAAAGTGAGTATCTGCGGCCTAAACTGAGGTCTCCTGCACGAGCATAGCGTTTTTAAACTTGCACGGCTTACTGGAAGTTTGCCTTGCAGGTATTACGAATGGTCTGTCTGAGGCTGCACAGACAGGCAGCAATCTAAGGCTGCTCTTTGCAAACCCATTTCAGATCCGCTGCGAGATTCCCCGATGGGATAGATATATCCCCATAAAACCACTTATTCCACCTAAGTGACTGAATCCACCCATGCAAACTTCGAGCAGCAATCCACTCTTGCGTGTGCAATCTGAGGGCACACGGTGTATGAAAATCCCGGCATGCACTGAATAAGAACAAGAAGCGACGCAAACTTACGTGAAAACGAAAAATAAAGTGGTCGAACCCACAAGGAGTGTGGCAGCAGTAGACACTGGGATGTATTTGGTGGGTTTAAATCTCTTTCCAGCGCTGTTGGGCATTCTGTAATTTCCACATTCCTCAATTATTTATTCCGATTGGAGTCGCATGTAGAAAAAAAAGATCCAGTGTCCAGTATATAGGCCTTTCTATGGCTATGAAAGGTACAACCAGTCCGCCTTTGCTATCGTTGAAGCCGCATAGATCCTAAGATAGTGAGGCAGGAATACACGGAGCTCTCTGAAAGCCTGGAAATCCCACCCTTACAATCCAGCCCACTAGTGAGGTCACTGAACCGCTTGAAAAGGTGGAGCCTCTCTGCAAACCCTGCAAGTGTCTTCTGAAGAAAATTGCCGGAGCTATGATGTAGATTATTTCACATTTGATCGGGAAGCGTTATTGTGCAGTCATTATTTTTATCTGGGAGATTTCGCTAATATATTAAAAGAAATGCTTTCCCACAAATCGTCAAACCATCGTGATGTTTATTAAATCAATTTAATCTCTATGTGTCTCAAAGTTTAGGATAAATCGATGTTTTCGTAATTTGGAGCTGGCACTGCAGGTACCTCCAGGTATGCAACGTTCCTCGACGGAGGGAACTAAACCAAACTCCATTTAGATTCTGGCAGTTTCATGTTTCTGTGCCTGTTCCCTGCAAACATACCCACATGGTCAATCCAGGCATAGCATATTTTAGAATGTCTACTTGAACTCTCAATTTCGGTGCTGTCGTAGTTTACCAATCGGTACGTGTTTATATGAAAATCCAGTTGTTAAATTGACTTCACTTGTTCCTTTCGCCGTCTCCCGACATCAGAATAGCCTATGGAAAACAGGCAGGGGCAGCGGAAAGTTATTTTAAGTATTGAAATTATATATAAATTGTGTGTTGATTTGTGCGGCTTTAAAGTATAAACCGTACCAGTGTTTCAGAAGCACAAACATGTGGCCCCACTGAAATGTCTCATTGTTGAATGGAGTTTGCAGTGCCTTTTCAACAGAGAGCGGAAAAGATTCAGCACCACTAGTAGTTCTCACAATAGGTTTAGGGATTAGAGCGCCCTCGTGTGGCTCGTTTACTTATGAGAAAAGCGAAAGAGACATCTTTTGGCTCGGAGCGGCCACCGTATGTTTGTAGGAAACTGAATAGATTAGCTTGCTGTTTGTTATGCCGACTGTAGTATTAGTTTCTATTTAAGCGCCTCCGCCCAGTAGGTATTTGTGGCACAGAAAATAGTTTGTTTTCGCTTGCTGGAGTTGGAGATAACAGCAGAAGACAATTTAGTAAAACAAAGCCATACATTTGTGAGGAGAGATAACGTTACACCTCGTTAACGGTAGGACCGTTAAGCTGAGCTAATTAGCTAGCATTAGTTTTCGTCTTCGGCGGCTCGCAGGATGTCGTACAGGAAAACTTTAAAACTTATTTGTGGGTTCGCCGGAGGCTCTGCCGTGTTGGTGTTCGCGGCTGCCGCTGCCGACTCCCACGGATACTTCGGAGAGCAGCGCGGAGATGCGGCCAGTCGGTGGTCGAGATTTACCGTTCTTCGAGCTGCCCAGCCGGCGTGGACACCTGCCAACCACACACCAGCCCCAACTGGACATGCCTGGGACTTCAACTGGGACAAGTATGTGCCTCTACACGCGTTGTCTCTTGGCTGATTATTTGAACGTGGATACTACAGTTGTATTAGCCCCATTTTCCACCTTTCACATTTGAATGGATGGAACTCTTCTCCAAATCTCTGTCAAATATCTGCCAGTTTAATACACGGCTATCCACCACGGTGAAATTCAGGTTTATTTGGGCGAAAGAACATATTTTACTCCTTTTAATGCATTGCTAAATTGAATTGCTGTTTTGAATGCTTGCCGAATCTAAGGTTAGACCAAGAGGATTTGTGGGATGCCACGATCCTGACTCCTCGAGCTACACTGTTGCTGACAAGCCAGTCGGCTATAAATAGATATTTTTAAAACAGATTTTGGCGCAGGGAGTCTTCAAAACTAGTTCCATGAAAGTTCTGTTAGTTTAGTTGTCGTTCCACGCTGTTCACCATCTTAAAGCATAGTTGAGTTAACCCAGATTTTCATGCCTCACGTTAATCATCTGAGACAAGGCCACTTCTAATCTCAAGATCACGTCGTCTCAACCCTGTTCAGGAGGGACCCATCTGTACTGTCCAATGGGAAGAAGAAAGAGAGTGAGGACCCCAGCTCCGAGCAGGACAACGGCAAACCCAAAGCTACACGCAACATACTCCTCATCAGACACTCCCAGTACAACCTGAGCGGGAACAGCGACAAGGAGAGGGTCCTCACTCCATTAGGTCTTGTTATTCAGTGTCTAGTTAAAGGACCAGTGTGTAGGATTTACGGGGATCAATTGGCAGAAATTGAATATAATAATTATTATGTTTCATTTGTGTATAATCACCAACTAAGAATTGTGTTTTCGTTAGCTTGGCCTGGGCCCTTAATATCTTCATAGGGGGCGGAAACTACGGCTGTGGCCGTGTCCCGGTTTGATATAACATATCAGCTCTACCAAATTAGTATGTAGGAGCCCGCGATGTGATTCGCTCTTCACGTGATAGATTCGTACTTCCGTGTCCTCTGAAACGAGGTCCCCGTCCTCTTAACCCACCATGTTACAGTGCTGTGTCTCTACAGTAGTCCAGAACGGACAAACCGAACACTGGTTCCAGAGAAGGCCTTTCGCCTTTTTACGTTGCCTAAAGGCCACCGTAGCTTCTCCTACACGCTTGGAAAGGGAGGGGCGGGGTATTAATTTGGGTGCAATCTGCAGCCTCATCCCTAGATGTCACTAAATCCTACACACTGGTCCTTAAAATTGTATCTTGTTACTTGGAAGGTGCTGTGTACCACACAGCAGTGTGGTGTGTAATTTCTGTTAGAGCAGTTATCATATATGTTTGGGGTTTTGTCCTATTGTTAGCTCTTCTGTCTCTGTGTGGGAGAAAATATCCCTTCTCTTGCCTGTTGTCCCACCCAAATTTTACCTCACAGATCTGACGGACCAGTCATTAGTTATAATGACAGTTGTGTCTCCACTTTCAGGTCGTGAGCAGGCTGAGTTGACGGGCAAGAGGTTGGCAGCACTGGGACTGAAGTATGATGTCCTCATTCACTCCAGCATGGCCAGGGCCACAGAGACAGCACATATCATCAGCAAACACCTTCCAGGTAGTGAATAGTTGCCACACTGCCTCTCAGTGCCGCACTGTCAGACACTAAGGCTTTGTAGGTTTACTGCTATTAACGTTTTAAGGTTAGAAACTATACAGTTCCATACTTGAACTCATATTTCCATTTGACACTTTGTGTTTCAGCTCTGCTGAAAAACATTTCCTATCCATATATTGTTGATCTTGGTTGTTCCTGTTACTGTTTCCGTTTTAGCAACCTAGGTTCTGCACCATACCCTTTGCAGTTGGTGCAGAAGTGTTGAACATCACAAATGTATATTAACATATTTCCCCTGCCCTAAATGTCATATGGGTCCAGGAGTGGAGCTGGTGAGCTGCGATTTGCTAAGAGAGGGCGCACCTATTGAGCCGGTTCCACCCGTCACTCACTGGAAACCAGATGCTGTGGTGAGAGAAGCTACAGCCCACTCTACCTTTAGAGATCAGATTTTCTCTAATTGCATATCCTTGTTTAGGTAACTCTGTGCTACCCACACATCTGTGCAGGTGTCCTGTCAAGTGCTTGTTTAAGCTTACAGTTGCAACAATCAGCCAATACATTGGTGCAATGCCACAGGAATGGACCACTGGAAGAGTTAATTTCCAAAATGCCAACGTTAAAGAAAAGGCTGTGGATCAATCTTTTTTATCACGTTTTATTTATTCAAAAGGATTTGCCTTAGTTAGATTATTAATTACCAAGAGTAATTAGTTGGTACCGGATATTTTATTACTTATGACTTATGTAGTATTGTTAGTTTTTCGCAGCTTTGAAAAATAACATGTAAAAAAACTCAACTGTAACAGTATGTGCTTTTCCAAAAACACTGCCCTGTTTGCTCTGGATAATTTGTGGACCATGTTTCCTTCAGTAGAACATGGTTGCAAGGAGGACAGTTGACAGAGAGGTCTGCGGGTTATCCAGAGGAACCAGGATGTTGTTAATAGAAACACATTGCTGTTGAGTTTTTATCTTGGAAAACTTCCATATAAAAAAGAGCTTAGAACACAGTAGCACCATGACAGAAAGACATAATTGGACTATGCTGTTTTTGTGTGAAAACAGGATGATAAAAGGAACAATCCTATAAACATCTTATTCATGAAAGCCTTACTCTAAATGTTGGACACAATTGGATTATTAATATGAATGTAAATGTAGCCACTGAAATTTCCTACACAAAGCAGCAGTTTCCTGCCCTAAGTGATTCAGCAGTGATTTAGCCTTTATCAAAAGGAATGTTTTCCATATGTTTGGCCTTATTTTGGAATGAAACTCTTCACACATTCCCTACAGTGTACAGCAGCATTGTGTATTGACTCTGTGCTGACTCAGGGGTGCAGACAGAACCCCTTTCACATGACAAAGGTGGCTTTCAACTTCTCTGCCATCCTCTAGCAGTACCATGAAGATGGAGCTCGCATTGAGGCAGCCTTCCGCCGCTACATCCACCGGGCTGACCCCAAGCAGAAGGAGGACAGCTATGAGATCATCGTGTGTCATGCCAATGTCATCCGTTATTTTGTCTGCAGGTTTGTGTCGCCGGCGGGCACGGTGGTTGGAGTGGTGTGGTGTGGCCAAAGTATGGCCCCTTGCTTTGCTAACCACTGTGCTTAAACTATGCTGCAGTTTTGTTTCGTAAGATTTTAAGATTGGATTTGTGCTTCAGTTGTGTCACTGTGCTCTTTATGGCAACATCAAAGGAAAATCCCTGTTTCATGTAAATATTGTACCTGCTGCATAAAGCTTTGTGCGTTTCTCGGTGACCGCTCGTCCTGTGCTTCAGGTTAAAAGGGATATTTAGTAAATCTTTAATTAGTAATGAGTCATTTGATATCTTTCAAATGACCGATTATTGGACAATATCACAGACACATTGTTGAAAAAGTTACCTGTAAATATATCTGAGCTTCAGTACTCAGATACTCATCTTCAGCTGCTCATGGAAGTCTTTTGTTCTCTCAGGGCCCTGCAGTTTCCTCCAGAGGGCTGGTTACGTATGGGCTTGAACAACGGCAGCATCACGTGGCTCACCATCCGACCTAGTGGCAGGGTGGCCCTCAGAACTCTGGGAGACGCGGGATTCATGCCCCCAGACAAACTGACACGAACCTGATGGCCTCCACACACACTACCAGTTTCTGGGACTCTGTTCGCCACAGGGTCGCAAAACTCAGTTTTCTCCTTAAGTGTCTTGACAGTCATTTTTGATGTTATTATTTTGTAACTGAACTACCATCATGTAATGGGAGACTGTGGTGATGGTGTTGTGATTACTTCCGTGCCATAGAATGCCAGCAGAAGTGATTAACAGCTGCATAGCTACTCCTCCTGAATGTAACTGAGGATTTTTACACAAGTGACTGATTTTTAAACCAAATAAAAGTTGTATTTGTAGAGCTGATGGTAATGCAAATCGTACTGTTAGCTTTGTATGTTATTACAGTGTACTGAAGTGAGGATTATGTGTTGTATAGTGCAGCTGTAGTAAATAAATTACAATTATGAATGCATCGGTTTCTGTCACATTTCTTTTCTTACTGATATTAACTGTCACAGAAACGACTGAAGAAAAGCACATAGACACATTGGCAGCAAAGTAGGAGTGATGTTTTATTGATTAGTTGAAAGCAAATGAGATCTAGACATACAGAAAGAGAATTCACCATTAAAGTTAACTTTTTAATAAAGCACAGAATGCTAGAAGCACAAGAAGCATGTCTTAAGTTGTTTAGGTGCATTTTTGCAAAGTTCCACATTCATAAACATTCAGCGACCAGAATTAGATCTGTTGTCACCTGAGAGCACGAGGATGACCGTACAATCGTCTCAGTGAAGGAGTTTGTGCTCTCAGATAAAGGTTTAGTTCACAAAAAAATATTACATTCAGAACACGTTTCTCTCGACCTCAGTTGAGTGGCAATCTGAATATTTAAAATGACTGGGGTTTTTTTTCTTCATCCTAGACGTAGCTGATGAGCTCTCATACAGCTGTGAATTTGTCCCCAAGTTACAAATCATTTGGATACAGCAGGTTTGTACACACTCACGCTCCACCAGACTTAAAGTGGAGAACTGCAGGAACCTGCCATATGTACATGAGTTTACTGTTAGCCAATTTGAAATTCATGACAAATAATGTTGGCCATTAAAGCTCTGCTAAGCACTTATTTCCAAATTAACACTCAATGAAATTCCTATTTGTGATAGGAAAAGGGTTGCGAGTACTGCTGACCCCACTAGGAATCAAAATCCAGCTCTATGAAACTCTCAGCTACTCAGGTGTGTTCTCTTTAAGCTTAAGGCAGTTCTTAGTTAACAAGATGGCCACAATAGGCCGTAGTAAGCTATGAAATATATCACGGTTGCTGTTGAGTCAGTTTTGGAGTCTTTCTGCCCCGCAGTGGTTAAAAATTGCTTAATCCAGCTTTAAGGTGGTCTCAGACTGAGCAATTTTAAGGTTTAGCCCAGACAAGACAAATCTGAAAATATACTTCAGTGATGGGTGTGTTCTGTCATACTCACACTGTGGGAGATGCTTGTGATTGAAAGATAATTCGGAGAAAACAACTAAAATAAAAAATTGCACAGTCTAAGGCCGCCGTTAGTGGCTGAAAGGAAAAGTCAAGACATGTCCAGGAACCACCGAGAAAAGATAGAAAATGTATGTATTTATTGAAGAACAAAATAAAAACATGGAAGATCTCAGTTTTATCAGTTTTTCCCATGTTTGCCAAAATCATCTGTGACTGACGCAAACTGACAGAACTAGTCCATCACTTCAGAAAATTAAGGCAATTCCTGAACTGAGGAAAAAACATAGGAAATGGCAGTCGGTTTTAACACCATTAATAAAAACATTTAAATTTTGTGCTACTGACCAACATACAAAAAATAATTTTTAAAATATTGACATTTTACTATTTTTTTTTTTTTTAAGAACATCCTCAGTGACAGAATCCTGTTGAGGACTCCACACTATAGGTTTTAGTGACCAACTACTAACTTTGGGGAGTGAGGCTTGAATTCACGATATTCAAAAAAGTTGACTACAGGTGCTTCACACTTGCCACAAATAACATTACCGTCAATTCAACATGGTCCACACCCATACAGTACATAAATTATCAAGGTTTCTTTTTTTCCTATTTAAAGTCTTGAGTGTACATCACAACCCAACGTGATGAGAATTCCTGTATTACATAGGAGTAGTACCATACATTGTTAATACAAATCTTCCAGACACTTGTGCATATTTCTGTTAGGTATGTGGTTTCTGAGCTCTGGTGTAGCCACCTTGGTGCAGCTGGAATTTTAATGGGGAGGGAAGGTTGGGGTTCGAGTTTGGAGAGGGTATGGCCGCAGTGGTAGGAGGCGGGGGGAGGAACGGGCAGTTAGACCGGTGGCTCGTTCAAGTGCTTGAGGCGGATGCGCTGGATGTAGCTAGCATTGGCAGGGCTGTAACGGCTGGGGCTGAAGTCAGGTGAGGCAGCGTACCGGGCAGGACTGAAGCGAGCAGTGGGAGACATCAGGCCACTGACCGGGGAGCCGGGAGTCTGATGCTGCATCCTGTGTCGTGGTTTTACCACTGCAGGGCTGGGCCAGCTAGACGCACGTCAACACAAGTCAGTAGTTACAATTATAATATTGTTGCTTTGATATTAAAACTGAAAGGTAAATTAAGACAGATTTACCATCTTATAGCACAAAATGACCACAAGGAGCTAACCCCTCACAAACAAAATGCTCCACCCACTGCCATTTCACCTCAGAACAAAGGCCCAGTATTTCTCTGACCAAATGATCCCTGAAACTAAAATGTTTTCCCACACAATAAATATTTTTTATAGTATTTTAGCTTTTAATCCACTAACCTCTTCATGTCTGATGTAGAGTATGACGTCATTGTGCTCTTCCACTTATGAATGCTGGGATACTTCTGGGGATCGATGTCTATGCCATCTATTGCTGACAAGACCTCTCTGTCCAACTTGGTTGGTGAATCCCTGTGAAAACATGGAAAATCATTCACACATGCAGGTATCTACTCACTGTCATTGTAACTTGTCAGTTGGGGATCATGAAGCTTTTTTGTAGCTGGCTGCCTGTGACGTTTCTCTAATAATCTGTGGTAGTTTAGAGTTAGCTGGTCTTTCCGGGTACATGTCTAGACTAGATTAAGAGATCACAATAAAAAGATCCCAATTATAATTATTATAATTAGTCAATTACTAATAATTACAGTATCAGTCTGAAGATACTAACACATCATCTAGGCAGAACTCATTATGCCCTCTGCAGAGAAACCAGTGTGACTCACCCATCGATGAAAAGTCCTCTTCTAATGTGCGGTGGAGTCCTGGGTAGGAACTCATGAGAGTTCTCTAAGGACTTATAAGAAGACCCAGAGGATCCTGAGCTGCTCAGGTCCCTCCCCCCATGATCCCATGACTTCGACCTAGCACAGAAGTTGCGCCCCCCTGTTACTGACCCCCTAGTCCTGCCCAGCACCTCCAGGCTCTCCTCTGCTTCAAAGTACTCCTCTGAGCTGCCGCTGCTGCGCCTCTCCTCTGTCCCCCCTCCCTCTGTTCTCCAGCTCGGACCTTCCAAGGCCTCGCCGTCCTGACTGCTGTGACCGAAAGACAGGCGGTTTAGCCCTGAACTCAGGTCTGTGGCTGAGGAGGAACTGTAGGAGTCCCGGATATCCCTGTGCCGGCTCCCGCCACTGCTCCTCCTCTCCCTGCAGCTGCTGAGGCTGTCTAGCGGTTCTTGCAGTGACATGCGTTCAAACTCCACCATGAGGTTGGAGATGGGCGACAGCAGGCAGGACGAGGACGGGGAGTTGCGAGGGGACACCTTGTCTCCATTGTGAGTTCTATCTCTGGAGGAGGAGCACACCCCATTTTTGCAGACGACGCCGGGCGACAGGAGGCCGTCGTCGCAGCAGCACAGCAGGTCCTGCTCGGCTGCTGTCTCGATCAGGTCGGCCCCCCGGTGGTGCAGAGCAATGGGCAGGATGTGGAATTCACGGCCGCCCACCGCTCCCTTCAGACCGTCCTTGGATGCAACAGAGGAGGTGATGCTGGTGAGTGCTGCGTTCTGCCGGTTCTTCATCTCCTCGAGGCTGATGTCATCACCCTCGTCCAGGAAGGCACCAACAGAGATGGAGTTGCAGAACTTTTTGGGCTTGCCTGCAAACAGGGATGATGAATCATCAACACAGACTGGTAACTAGTCATTATTACACGGTAGTTTTATCATATGAACATTCATGGCAGAAAATTAAGTAGCTTTGCAAAATGCTTTGTTTCATATCTAACAAGAGGCTATGGCTGAGAACATAGACTATCAATTAGCACATTCAGTCATGGAGGATGATCTTAAAGGTGCAGAAACCATTTCTTATTTCAGCAGTTCATACTTTTTCAGGACTTGCAGCTTCCCTGCTACAGAATAGGTGAGCGTACCTGGAGAGGGGCTTTTGAACTTGTTGCTGGTCTCGTTCTCCCCGGCCTCCTCATGAGCCCGCGGGTTGAAATCCTTCCTGCTCAGGTACTCTTCCAGCTTTCGGAGCCCCTCGGTCGATGACAGATCCACAAAACTGTCCAGGAAGTCCCAGTACTCAGCCCATGGGTGACCCATCTCATGAGCCAGGTCTCTGTAGATAGAGGACCACTATCATTACACACACAAAATACTTGTGTATTTATCAATCGAAAATACTGGTGTTTTCGTAGTTGCTGAAACATGAACCTATCTTTCACTGGCTAAAAGTACACATAAGATTGAATCACTCTGTAATTTTATAGACTGATTTATGTCTGTGAATAACTCGCTGTCACAGTTGCAGCTGACCATTTATCAGATTTTTAATTTCATATCAAATATTTGTTTATGCTACACATACTATGTAAAACTGTATGTAAAACATGTAAAACAAATTAGATTATTTTAGACTTCTTAACCTTTTTAATGGAAACTCTTTCATTTATTCTCTGAGATTAATTTTGCTGGAACGATGGATGAACCAGATGTGAACCCAGGGTGTGTTACACATGGTCCGACTTGTTCATAATCCCCAAAGGCACATTTATCCTGCTAGTGCAAGAAGTATTTCCTTCACCGTTTTCTCTTCATGTATCATATTCAACTGCAATAAGCCCAGCAACATCACCCTTCTGCAGCATCATAATATCTTTTCAAAATTTGATGTTATTTCCATTACCTCTCACTACTGGAGAGGAAGACAACAGGCACAAACTTACAAATCTCATAAAAGTAGCAACAATACAATGTTAGACTTACCTGCCCACTCTCTCTGCTCCACGGTCAGGATCAGATTTGAGGATGTGGTGGAAAATGTCGGCTCGGTCTCTGGGTGGTGTCTTCCATGACCGACGAAAATCATCTGCCTACAGGAAAAGGTTAGATTTTCTAGCCGAGATCTCTTTCAAATGATAAAAATGAAACCTGTTTTGATCTCCAAACGTTATGATGTGATTTTCTGAAATACACAGAAAGAGACAGGTGTTTAGATAAAGAACTTGCTTTAGAAGGGCTCAGCGGGCCAGCAAAGGCTGTGACGGCCATCAGTGGATCCATGGGGCTTCTGGTGTGACGCTGGATCAGCGAGAGACCCTCTGAGGCCTCCGGTGACCACGGAGCACCAATGATGGGCTGAGAGGTGTTGTCGGTTGCCCTCAGCAAAGGGATATAGCAGCGGTCTGCGAGACAACAGACAATAAAAATTGTAGATAACATTGTTCTGTGGATATAACTTTTATTTACAGCCCTTTACAGAACAATGACTGCACCAGTCAGAATCAGATGTCAAGCTGGCGGTCTATGTCAAAACAAAATCTAATTTGGTGTTGTCAAATGGCTGTTGCATATGGTGCTGTCAGTCTGCGCACAGGACAGTGAGTTGAGATATACAGTGTGCAGAACTTCATGCCAAATGCCATGCTCACACACCATATTCAGTACAGTACCAGTCTCACACTGCAATTGTCAGCTTTATCAAACTACTTGCTTATTTTCACACCCCAGACTGACTCTCAGGGGAGTGAACAAAATCACACAACTGTAGCTGTGAAGTGATTTAGAACACAAACTTGCCAGGAACAGGAGAGCATAGGAACAAAAACATTCAATGTTTTAAGCAACCTTACCCTCCAAATATTCACTTATCTTCTGCTTCACTTCTTGGGTTTTATTTTTTCTGCTACAAATGAGCTGTGGAAAGAAAAATAAACAGTTAATGCTACGTGTGTAGACATACAGCTGTTGCTGAATCAGCGGAGGAAAGTATTTGCTCATCTAAGTTTAGCTTACAATGTGCACTGAGTGACTGTTGCCAAAAGATTTGAAAAGCAAGCTAAAAGGTCACAGTTTCAAACCCTGAGTGAGCATAACTGTATCTTCCTCAGCAACTACTGCGCCAGGATGTCAGTGTTCAGCAGTACTCTATAAGGCTGAGTAGCTGCCAGACAGCTCTTGTATGCATGTGGACACATTCATGACTACTTTCTGTGTATTAACCCCCAGCAGCGACTACCCATGCTATGCAGAATATGTTCTTACTCACTGTGTGGTACATTACATAAAGTTTATATACACACACCATGATCCTATGACAGTTTATATCCAAAACCTCCAGATGTTTTCATGTCTGTTGAACCTTCTGCTAATACTGCAGTATTTGGAGTAGCTCCACAAGATATACATCTCTGAAAAAATAGGCTCATCTCATTTAACTAGATGACTTATACAGCTTAAATGGAGAGAAAAATTTCCTCCAACCTTCAAGCTACGATTAAAGACCTTATACATCATCTGACATTGGAGAAAATGTACTATTCTACAAGAGGCTGTGCTCAGAAATGTTATGCTATCAGCATGGATATAGAAAAAATGATACTGACTGTAGTTTTGTAGTACTTACCCCATATTACTTATTTGTAATTTATATATATATATTTAAAATATTTTTCTTAGTCCTCATTATTATGGTCAATTTTTAAAATAGTTTTTTAGACAACTGTATCTGTGGTTCATTCCATTTTGTATGACTTAATCCCCCCTAGAAGAAAAAAAAAATTAACCTTACATCACAAGGCTTCAGGTCATCCTTGTTCTTGCAGTTCTTATCGATGCCTGGATGCGAGCACAATACATTGACCACATCTGGACACCCAAACTTACAGGCAAAGTGGAGTGGTGTTTCAAACCCCTAGAACATGCAGACAAGCAGAACAAAATACAATGTAAACACAGCCCATTTACTACTTTTGGAAAGAACCTAATCTAATCTGGTTTACCTGGTATGATAAAAGAACTTACAGCCTTATCTGGAGTGTTGAGGTAAAGATCTACAATGTAGCAGATTCGCTTCTGCAGCATGACTTCCTGGTCGTCTGGGTACATGAGGCGCATGAACTCTGGGTTTTCCAAGGTGTCCAGCAGCAGCTGAGCGATTCCTGCCTGGTTCTCCTTGGCTGCCACATGCATGACATTGTACCGACAGCCCTCCTAACCAGATAAAAAAGAGGAACAACTGTATGGATCAGGACGTAATCCTCTTTAATCTCCTGTCAACAGGAAAGGATGCTTAATTTAGTCAAAAAGCTGCACCTGACCTTAACTTCACCTGCTGAAGAATATTTTTTTTAAACATGAACTCATTGCAGAAGCACATACACCAGATCAAATTTCTGTCTTCATGTGATGTAATGTAATGTAATGTACTGTAAGACATTTATGTTTCAAGAAATGAAAACATTTAAGTCAGGATATGCATCTCTAGCAAAAAGTTTCCACAGAGTCTGAGAATCTACAAAAGTACTACTACACGGAGCTCAAACAAGGCTGCATCTTACCTCGACTATAGGTTTTATTTATTCTTCAGGAAAACTGGCAGGACAAAGACAAATTAACTTTATGTCCTCACCTGCACAATAGTGGGATTATCCCCTGAGCCAATGAGATACCGCGGGTTGCTCCAGACCAGGTCGCTGAAGGCCACCTCGTCACCCTTCTCCACAGCTTTCCGCAGTTTGGCGGTCAGGTCCTGGGTGCGCGGGCTCTTGAAACTGTTGGCCCGCTCCCGGTTGATGGTATCGACCTCCATGTTGTCTAGCATGGAGAGGGAGAAGAGACAGAACGATGGGCACCGCTGCTGAACACTCCAAATATTGTTCAAGACTAGTGTGCTCCATGGTCAAACTGTGGCAGAGGCAAGAGATTTGTCTGCATCTGTTTGTGTCACTACTATGGACCTGACTTTGACAAAAGAATAGTAATCTAACTCTCCACTACACAAACATTTTGAAAAGTACAATGATTAGTTCAAAGATGGAACTTAAACCAGAGGCAGCAAGATTCAAAGAAAGAGGAAAAAAAATACTCCATGGCCCAAAAGATCAGTGTATCACACCTTGATGAAACCTAGACTGTACTTCTAATAAATAATTCAGAGATGTCGATCATGGGCCTATCTACAGGGAAGTTTCACATGTCTTATCTACTTACCTTTACCAATGACCAGGCCTGGTTTGACAGGAGATACACAGGGTGTAGATTTATTGGGAGAGGGGAAATAGTCGCAGATCCCCTTGGCAAACTTCTCAGCATCCTCACGGTTGGGAAAAGCTTTGAAGCGGGCTCCCTTCATCATCTTTACAGCTTGGAGAGCATCCTTCTTGTCTGTGTACACATGTGCTCTCTCTAAAAAAAACAAAAACAAATAAACAAAACAAACTAGCCATTTTCTACATGATGACAACCTGTTTTTTTTTTTTTTGTTTCATTTGTTACAGATTGTTAATGTGGCTTTCTGAGGTGGATGAAGGATTTTTTCCCTCTCTGTTCAGTCAGCGTGTAAAGTCCTATTTTGATGAGGATCTACAAAGTGCAGTTGCAATAAAAGCTTGCCCGGACATAGTAACATTAACAAAATTGATTTCTGTAGTAGCTCAAGATTAATTTAGATCAATACTCTATTTCAGAGAAGTCAGGCAGTCCGACTGCTCTGCTGCTTACCGCCACAGAAACAGCAACAAATGCTTTCATCCACTTAACAGACAAATGTGGATGTCAAACGACAATAGCAGCACATACTCCCTAAACATATACAGACTGGAAAACACAGTAGAATAAACAAACAAGCCATCAGACCCTAACCCTATTTATAATTCTGTTTACATTTCTTATCATTCATATTTGAAGTGAAACTATATTTATATTTTCAGCATGTTTGTTTCCATATGTGCTAAAAATATATTGCTGTTATAGGTCTGTCATTTTTATTGCAGAATTTAGCAATACCAGTAAATGTGCGAAGGTATAAAAAACTAATTGTGAAAACAAACTTTTAAAATTTCTGTTTGAAGAAACTTTTAGTTCCTGTTCTTCGCAAAAGTTTGAGACAACCTGGCAAGTAATCCTGAGCACTGCTGTAACTTCTATTAGATTTAAATATGGAACAATTATATCTGACACCACACAATTTGACAAACTGAGTCTCTCTTACCATTTCTAGCCAAAACATCCTCCCACAGTGGACATACTCCAAAATAAAAGGTTGGGGACACTTGTGCAGACTTTGAAGGGGTTTCTGTTTTGGACTGAGGGTTACTGCCTTCAGCAAAGTTGTCTGAGGCCGTCTTTACTGAGATCTCCTCTTCCTCTGGAGGGTTGAGACCCACACCATAGCCAAAGTCCATCTCTTCACTGGCAGCCTCAGGGGGGCTGCTGCCTGTTGCAGAACTGGTGGGTGCAACTGCTGAAGTGGCACACGGCACAGGATTGGCATGATCGGCACTGCCCGAAACGCCTGCTGAAGAGCTATTGTCCGAATCAGTGGCACTGCTCCCTGACCCGGCCAGAACTCGGGCTAACTTCCTCTCAAAGGTGGCTCGGGTGGTAGCTGTGATTGGGCCGCACTTGAGGTCCACTCGGGCAAACTCCTCACGCAGTTCATCGGGAGTTAGCCCCCTCAGCCTGCTCAGAACCGCCTCCATGCTTCAGCTCCCTGCAACACAGCACATAAAACACTTCAGCTATCATGACCATCCTCTTTTCCCTTCCACAAATCTCTACTACCATCCCTACCAAATAACAACCATACCGTCAGAAAACAAATCTGTTTATACTGTCTGGCATTAAACTGTATGAGCACAAAATTTATTTAGTGTACAGTTTACTTTGGTCATTACTCATAAAACGATTATTTGCATATCAACGTAAGAAGTTAGTACAGCTTAAATTTTAAATGCAGTATGCATTCACCTTACTCTAAAATCCTCAAAATAAGCAATACAACAGCTTAACTGCCCCGTATGCACATTAATATCCTACCCCAACAAGCAGTCACATGCTGAAAAAAATAACGCAAACTGATATTACCAACCAGTGCCCTTCAGTTCCAAATATTTCCATGTAGGCTACATAACTACATTACATAGCTCATGTGTTTGCTCTACAGCTACACGGTCTTTTACAAATGTAAGTCAATGTAACGTGAAGCTCATATACCCCAATTATTAACCCAGGTTATTATTGTACCTTATCGAAACCAACCACACTAATGTGGGACTAGCATCTGCTAGCTAGCCTGCTAACCAACAAGTCAGCTTTAGCAGGCGGGGAATGTGCCTGACAAAGCTAGCATGAGTTGAAACTGCTCAGATGAAAATCTAGACTGACAGAGTAAAGTAGGCAGTTTGGACTGTAATACTGACGATTACAAATATATATACACATAAAACTGGATAAATCATAACAATATTAGTCGGTTCATTCGCACGCTGTCACGCCCAAGTATGTCATTCGAGGTGGGTTCTCGGGCTGTAACGTAACAAATTTGATACGTCTTCGTGGTGATGATGCCGATAAAAATCAAAGTGCACGTGATGACATCTAGTAACAAATGTGTCCCTATACTTACCAAGGAACATTTTTATTTAATATACGCAGAGCTATGGGAAACCGCTGTTAGTTTTGCACAGAGAAACTGTTGGATAGACACAAAGCTGGAGACGGTCTGGAATAGTCTCATTGTTTACAACATGTCCTGCGCATGCTCAGTTGCAAGGGAGGGCACACGCTGCATTCTAGACCTGTGGGAAAACTCAAACCTGGAGAACATGAAGGTGACAGGCGCCGAACAGAAAGCGGACTGTCATTTCTCTACTAAGCAGCGATAAATTGCATCATTTGCACAATATCTTACGCCAGAACTATACGAAAGAACGGCACCACTGAACTCTCTCTATTTTACACCGTTTTTTGTGTAATGGCTATTTATTTTCGGTATTTAAAAAATTCTGACAAAATATCACTCAAGATGACTTGCTGGTCGCTGGTCCATGATAAAAACAAAACAAAACACATAAAGCTGTTTAAAACTGTATTTTGATTATATCTCTATCATTTACGTAGTTTGTCCAAGAAAGGAATGTAGCATCATGCTCTCCCGTGGCAGACGTCGAAGGAAACGGTAACCTAGCACCCTCGTGTCTAGGTATCTTCTTGGTTAACAGCACGTTTAACTATTTAAGATAAATTGCAAATTGGTGGAAATGTAATGTCATGTTGGTATAAACATCATACTCAAGAGTATTCGTGGTGGCATAGTCCCCGTGTATGCAATGCAAGCCAACTTGGTCAGGCATGTATCAGGCAAGCCAAAAGTGAGACATGACGATTCTCAAGATATTTATACGCGAACTGTGGCAAACAGCAGCTTCCTTTGCAGATCAATGTCCATTAAAGGTGGACGCAAAGAAAGGTAGAATGGCGTTTGATACACGATCCATTCTCAGAAGCTGTTTGACAAGCATGCTAACAGTCATTATGCCGCTTAGCAAGCCAGGAAGCTAATCGCTCAAGCCACCGGTTAGCAATAACATGCGCTAACGCTATGTGTACGGAAAGAACACAGGTATTCTTACCGTACACATAACTGTAAACATGTACCACAGTCAACTGTAGTGCACTGGTAATTGAAAATATTCTCGTTTTAACAGAACCATGCCCACCTCCTCCTCTCTCTCCCCGGCTACTGTTGCTAGGTATCTTCCCACCTCGACGGTTTCAAAATGCAGACAGCGAGGACCCGGTTCCGTCTAATCTAGTGCCTGAACAAAACAACACCTTGTGTTGTGGGGAAATAAGACAGAACGTGGAAGTCACTTAAGACAACACACACTGACAGAGCACAAGCTGTGATGACATACGTATAGTGCAATTTTATGATAAATACAATCACATCTCCCAACACAAATGTTAAAACAGGAATGAATCGATTCCACTCTGAAAAAACAACAGTAGATACAGCAAGGTTTATGCATACAGCGCAGGTGCCCCAGCAAATGTTATTACATACTGCCCAATATTACAGTGAAAGGTAGATTGGAAGATACAGACCAAAAGTTTTTTTCTTTGTTTTTTTTTTTAAGAACACAGCATATCAATATTTTGTTGTTGTTGTTAGCATCCTCCTCAAAATATGTATTGTCCCTTTGGAAATTCATAAGCATACAATGGTGTTTCAAAACCGTTTTTTAGTGTGAGAATAAGCACCGACACAGCAGCTGCAGCACAGTTGCATGCAGAAAGCTATACCATTCCACACTGAAATTTTAGTGCGGATGTACCAAAATTACTATCTGCTTTGAGTTATGGTTTGCATTTGATACCTTGTATTTTAACTTCTTTACACTATTAAACAATTATGATGGATTTACAATCATACAAAAAAGGAAGTGTATTTATATATTAACCTCTGGAAACAATTAACTTATTCCCTTATCCATGAAACAGCCATAAAACAAGTATACCATATGATTCAGGGTTTTTTTTTTTTTGTAAATACCGTATGTACCAAATGTAACAACAGAAAATAAACACATCTGATTGCATCTGCTCTTAGAAGTAACACTTCTGCTTCATCTTACAACTTTGTCTCTCAGTCAGTTTTGTTTTGATAATCTAGTGTGCAATGTCAGTTGATGTGAGCCACTTATTTTACAATAAACCATTCTTCAGTAAGGATCTGCACACATAAACAACATATTAGATCTTGCACACACCCAGAAATACGTTCATTCAAACAAACTTAGTCCTTTACAGCATATTAAAGATTGCTTAAGGCTTTTTTGCGTGCGAATTACTGCAGTCCATGCTAGCCAAACCACCTCCATACATAACGGAGATTAATATTTTTAGAGTTTAAGAAGAACCCAAGTTGATATGGTAACAACAAACATAAGAAACACTGCATTTTAACAAGAGCCCATACATTTAAAAAAAAAAAAAAAAACAGACCACAATTGTATCTGACTTTTAACATTGTGAAAAGGAGTGATGATGTTTTCATCACAAGCTGCTTAGATGCTTAGAGACCATGTGGAAGCGTAAGCATGTGAGTTAAATCATAGATGAGCGACTTCACTCATACACAGGCACAAAAAAATGGAAGAACAGTTCATTGCCAGTCTGGTGGCAAACTCAGAGTTGTTTCTGTCACCAAAAACACTTTTTAAAATAACGTCAGCCATCATTAAGCAGCATCAACGCCACTGAGCTAATATTATAAGGAGGACAATGACTTAATACCTTTTAGTGAGTGAAACTGCTGATTGAACAGGAGAAAACTGACCCAACAGATGAGTCTAACAAGACTATATTTGCATCTATGCTAACAAAACTGAAGATGAGGGATCCTCTGACAGAGACTGTCAAATGAAAAGTTGTAATTCCTTAACTCTAAATAAATAAATGTGACAATAGCATAACAAAAATATAAACAACCATCAAATAAAGAGGAAAGAATAAAGCTATGGTATATAAAGTATTACTCTGCGAAAGCACTTCTGTGCCAATGGGAGAATGCCAAATGTTGGCAGCAATTGTTAAGAAAAGAGAAAGGGATTATGGGGCTAAAAAAGTGCCTTTGTGGATAAAACTCCACTCTCCCTCTATTAGCCTGAGAAAAGTTCTTCTGTTATGATTGCTGCTGTTCTGCTTCATTGTTATTTTTTACCACCATGTTGTTTAGCGGCATTGATGATTTGGAGATGCTGTTTTGAAGCCCCAGTTGAGCAAGTCCCTCCTCTGTATTTGTCCATGAGCTCACTGACTCATGTACTGTTACTGTGTGTTCCTCCATCTGCCTTTGGAGGCTGTCCATCTCCTCCCTGAGAAAAAACAAAACAAAAAACAAATTACATGTATTCTGGCATTTGGATAACTGCTCAGCACTACACAGCAAAAAGCTTCACGTAGGTATGTTGATGATGTCTAATCCAGTCACAAAAATAGGCTTACTTGAGCTGCCGTAGGCAGTTGTGCAGGTTGTTGAGGGGCTCCTTGTTGACAGAAGTTGATGGTTTCAGCAACTCATCCAGTAGGGAGGCAGGCACTGGGCAGTCTGGGATCTTAACTGGCGTCACTGGGTTGGATGGGTTCCCATCACTCTTTAACTCCATGCGCTGCTGCCCCAACAACAACAATGGAGGGTTGTATTTAGTCATTTATCCTCATTCCTCATTTGGCATCATACTCACAACTTGGGCCTTTAATTCTCTCTAAAGAGAGGGCGTTGGCTTTGTAAGCATTACTCATTCTGCAGATATTAAGGGGTACCCCAGTTGGGTAACAACATAGCAGCAAGTGGTTACTGCTGCCCATGTGAAATGCTACAAATACTAATATTTAACTTCAGTTATAATGTTCTTGAACTATGTCTGACGACCGCTAAAAAGTTTTGCTAATATTCAATATTCAAACTATCTGAAAGCCAGCATGACAAGATGGTTAAGGAGTGGTTTTTAGCAGTTTACCCAGAATTCAAAAGCTGTCATGTCTAGAGAACTTGGGGAAAAAGCACTAAAACTATCCCAGGACGCAACAGCTTTCCACAGAGCCGAAAGAGGTGCGTTACCTTCCTTAGCCGGCTCTGTTTGAGGTCCTGTTTGAGTTGCTGGTTCTGCAGCAGGACCGTCTTCATGCTGTTCCTCAGCTCACCCACTTTGGCCTGCAGCATAAACTTGTCTTTCCTGGTGCTGCTCAGCTCCTCTTGCACCGACTCCAGCTCCACCTTGATGTTCTGAGCCCGACATAAAATTTTGTTAGTTATAAACGATTTTGAAAATAGGGCAGATGGTGGTATTTATATAAATACTGTACAGATGTTACTATAGCGCTCATTCCTTTAGATTCCTTCTAGACTGTACCCGTTTACGTAATTTATAAATAAAGTGATATTTTACTTATTTTGCATCTTTTAAACATTTAGATACGTAGCTAGCTTTACTTGACGACTTTGTGTACATACTACAATGAAGTGAATACTTGCCTGCAGAGCTGCCTGTAGGTTGTCCAGCTCCCTGTGATGGCACTGCTCCATCATCTCCACCTGCTGCTTTTGAGCTTCAATCTCCCTCTGCCTCTGCTCCACCTCCCACTTCAGGTCTTCAACCTGAATGAACAGTCAATGTTAGCCATCAGTTGTTCTCCAATAACAAGTGATGGGTCAAACTAAGGCTGAAGCAGATTTTAGAAAACTGGGATCCTAAAACTCTTCATGAAACCCATGGCATTGATAAAAGTCTGCATGGTCAAAATCTGGATTAGAATCAATTCAGGCTAATCAATATTAATTATAGGCAATAGAATAATAAAACAGAATGCATCATTCAATCATATTAGAGGTGGATGACAATGGCTTCTCACAGTCATAATATTAAAATAAAGGTCGTCATCAGTGTGACCCTGGTTCAGAATCCCTACCTCTTGGTGAGTGAGAGGTTGCTTGGCCAGTTCATCATCCAGTTGTTTCTGGAGGATCTGGAGCTGTGAGTGAGCTTCAGCCAGCTCCTCTTGGAAGCTGGAAACCTCCTGAGCGTGCTGCTCATCCTGAGCCCTGCAGAGTGTAGCATATTCTCTTTTAAATAACTGTTAACCACAGATTTAGCAATATCATATTACATTTTAAAAAAAGGTTATTTTCCAAAAGTCACTGTATTCTTTTATCAGACAAATGTATGTACTGTAGTTTGTGTGCTTCACTCTGCAGAGCTTTGACCAAGTCCTCTTTGGCCTGCAGGTCCTTCTTGATCTCTGACAGTTCCAGCATGGCCGCCCTGTAGTGCCGTCTATTGTGGGCTGCTTCAGCCTTTGCTGCTGCCACCTAAAGGACACATTGCATTATTACAACCTAAAACACACCAGGAGAACAAAACGCTCCAGACCTAAAGCAGTTGACAAAAAGATGAAAGCTATCCACCTACTATAGATGCATGTCACAGCTTTCTGACATTTCTGTTTTCAAAAAGCATTACTGTGCCTTGTGCAAAGCAAATATTTCAAAATAAATATTCAAATATATTCAAATTATAGACTCATTAGTATCATTTGAAAGGCAAAATGATGTGCAGTTTGAATTTCGGCTCAAAGACAAGGAGAAAATGCTACATCCTGATGCACAGCATAGAGCTCCTACCTGTTCCTTCAGGTCCTTGACTTTGGTTTTCTCTTTCTCCAAGGCAAGCTGTAGAGTTTGCACCACCTGCTTCATTTGCTGGTCCTCCTCCTCTTTACGCTTTAGAACAGCTTGAACCTAAAAAAAAAAAAAGCATGAACGTGAAAACAACATTCTTTGAAAGAATTCAAAAGTGCATTATTTCTCAATGATTTTTTTCCTTTTTGTGGTAATTAAGGAACTGTAACACTACAAGATGCAAACATAACAATTTTTTACCTGTAAGTTGAGTTGGACAAGATCTGCTTCTCTCTTAGCTAGAGCAGACTCCAAAATGTTGGCATGTTCTCGCAGTGCATTGTGGGACTGTGCCAGTCCAGCCAATTTCCCCTTTTCGTGCTCCAGCTCAAGTGCTAGCTTCTTGTTGGCATCTTCTAACTTTCTGATCCGCTTCTTGAAGCATCGTGACTCTTGAAGCTGTGAAATCAATTCCTATCATTAATACAAAATAACAACCATGAACCGAGTGATTCCAGAAATGTAAACACACAACCCACACACGGTTGTGATAAGTCTCATATACCAGGAAATGATACTTCCCCGTCAGACATAAAGAGCAATTTTGTGTTCCGAAAACCTGAACAGATTAACACAAACTGATACAATTATCATAATTCACCTCATCTTCAAGCTCCAGGACCTTCTCCTGGTACTCCTCCAGCTCTGTGGAGGTGAGGGTGATCACTTCCTGCAGCTCCTTCTCTAGCATAGTCTTGCTGTTGGTCACAGCCTCCAGCTCAGCTTGCAGAGTCTTAATCTTCTCCTGAGTGACAAATAAAAACACAATGTATTTCACTATATTTCAAATACTAAACTGGTGCAGTTAATCAGGATTATTCTCAATGATATGACAAGTGTCCCTATCAGTGTTTAAAGATGTGTTGTAGTATCGACACTTGGCTATGGAGCTATGACTATATCAGAGACCTGCAATAGTCTCACAGGTTTACACAGTACCTGTAAGGCCTGGCTGTTTCCCCCATCAGACACCTGGGTCTTGAGTTTGACCAGCTCTGCTTCGGCTGCTTCCTTGTCCGTCAGGGCCTCCTGGAGCCTCCTGCTCAGGATGCCCACAGCATTCTCGTAAGCCTTGTGTTTGGCCTTCATCTCCTTCTGAGCACTAGTCAAATCGGTCCCCAGCCGCTTCATGCGCACCTTCTGCTCTGAGATGGCCCTATTCAATGTATGCAAGAAATTAAGTTAAAAATGTCCGTAAAGACATCAGGTTCACAGCAGAGAGCAGACCATACATATATAGATACATATGAATGCAAGATGAAGGTGTGAAGAACTTACATCTTAAAAATCATATTTTATTTTATTGGGATAAAAAACACACAAACAGAGTGTAATAATTGATGTTTTTAAACCAAATGGACTGGCTCTTGTTTCTATGGGGAGATCAGGAATTGTGTAATCAATGTCCCATGTATCTGAATTTATAAATAGCACTTGACAACAGAGATGTGCATCATGGTCCAAGTCATTACTGTAGGAATCATGACTCACTTTTTGGCTTCAGCCTCCATTTGCTCCACCTGTTTCCTAAGGCCTTCGTTCTCTTGTGTCACTGCTGTAAGCTGGCTCTGATCGAACTGTAGAGACTGAGGTGGGAGGGAAAACCAAAAACCTAACATTACAATACAAACATAGCTGACAACATTTCTTTTTCTTCAGCTATATTTTTAAAAATACTTTGTAATGCAGTTTCAGTAAGGAACATGAAATTACACTACCTGAATCTGGGTTTCTAGCTGATCCCTTTCTTTCTGAATGGCCTGCAGATGAGCTTCCATGTTACTCATCTGCTCCTGGACTCTCACCACCTCCTTCTGCAGCCGGGCCTGCTCCAGCTCTGCCTTCTGTTTCTCCCCCTGAACACCCAGGAGCTCCTGCTTCAAGTCCTTCACCTCTGCCAACAGGCGCTTTTTGGTGGACTTGAGCTCGCTGATCAACTGGTCTTTGGAGCTGGCGTCCCGGCGGTATGCTTCCACCATCACCTGAGAAGTCAGTGACATTGTGTGTCTAAGGTTTACATAAAATAAAACACTAATGAAGTGAGTATTTTCTCCTTTCAGGGAGTGTGAGTAGGCTCGCTCATACTGAGGCGGGAAGGCAAAATGACATTTCACAGGATACTGGGAGATAAACTGCAGGAGAGAGCGCTGCGACAGGACTTGAATCCCACACTGCATTATCTCTAGGCTTGACTGAGATATGTGTCGCTGAACAAAGCCAGCCTCTACATAAAAAAGTTGTATATGTTTTCTTTTTCAGCCCAAATAGCCTTGTGCTTGCTCTTAACAAGAACATACATATTATACACAATAGGACATTTTACAAAATATTACAGGAAACCAGTGATGCAGTTTGTTTTATTGTTAATTTAGAGTGTCCATGCTTTTAAATATATTCAAATGTATTCACATTTTTTAATGAGGGTACGGCAGTAAAAATGAATAAATAAATAACTGATAATAGTGAAGATCACAACAAAAAAGGAGTCCAGCTATAGACCTTGACTCGTCACTGGTCACTTTGCCATTTATGAACGTATTTTAGATGCAGTGAGGAGACATATTAGCTCGTTGATAATGCAGCACCAGAGGTAGAGCAATTTTCTTTGGTCTATAAAAACAATTCACCTTTCTGTCATTCTGTCAATTAACTTCACCCTCTTTATGACAGCCTGTCAATGCAAAATGAGCAGCATCCTCCATAGCTCAATGCACTGAGGCGTGTCGAAGAAGATGACAGCCATCTGGTTCTACAATACATCCTCCCACGACAGCATCAGCCTTAGCCAGCAGGGAGACTTCTGACAAGTGATTTATAAATGAATGTAAAGTCTGGTATCTACAAAGTTTACACGGTAAGAGAGAGCTGACCACGATCTCACACTGGAGCACACTGGAGATGTCTTACCTTCTGTTGTTGGAACTGCTCCTTAAATTTCTGAACTTGTTTCTTCAGGGTGCTATTTTCTTGTTGTAGAGTTTCAATCTGTAACCAAGCAAAAAGCCCCCCATTATTCACTACATAGTGGTGGAGAGGTAATCCCAAGTGAAATAAAATCTGACACAATATGCTACTTAAATTACCTAATAAATTACTGGATTTCAGTCAAATGGTAGAAAACATACACATTCATCCATGAATACAAAAACAAGGTTTGTGCAAGTGCAAATCGATCTCTGATCAAGTCACTCACAGCTCTGCATTTTCTACAATTCTTTAAAGCCATGGCTGAGAAAGTATCTAACCATAATATGCCTAACTCAAGGTGCTAACAGAGAAGTAGCTGGGGAAAATTATGCTGTTCAAGCCCACAAAGAAATTTTAATATTTGCTGTACAGGTACTGGTGATGGTTCAGTCATGCATATGACTTCTCCAAGCATGAATGTTTAGTTTCTGTAATGTTTTCATTTTTTCACCTCCCTCCTGTCTCATACCTGGTTGGCTTTGACTTGGACTTCCTGTCTGAGCTGATCTAAGACATCTGAGGCCACCAGAACATCCTCTCCGAGACGCTCAGCACCCTCGTCAAGTTGACTCTTGTCAGCCCGAGCTGCTTGCAGCGCTACCTCCAGGACAATCTTCTCGTTCTGGAGGTACTGGATGTTGTCATCCTTGGCGTTGCTCTCTGTCTGCAACTCAGCCAACTGGGCCTCCAACTCCAGGTAGCGGGCCTCTAGCTGGTTGATGGACTGCTCTTTGGTGTGCAGGTTCTCCTGAGTGGTGGTCAGCTGGCGCATCAGCTCCAGATGTTCTTTCTGGAGTGACTGCAGCTGCATGTCCTTCTGGGAAAGGGTCAACTTCACCTGAGAGTGTGACAGGCAGAATAAAGTATTAAAGAATTTTTCTGACCATTCAAGGTGAAAAACAAGTTTCTGTCACGTTACATTTGACATGAGTACCTGTTCTAGCTCCCTTTCCAGGGTGCTGGCTGTGTTGGCCAGTTTCATTAAGCGCTCTCGCTCTTCCTCAAACTCCTCCAGCTTGTGCTGCAGGTCGTCTTCCACCATAGTTTTTGCATCCTGGATCTGCTTGTAAGCAGCTTCCTGGGTCAGCATGTCAGCCTACACCAGAGACAGTAAAAAGTTTTGAACAATAGGCTAAATTCATTTCACAAAAATAATACCAGATGAAAACAGATACCTACTACACAATGTTAAAACAACTCCTGACAATTTAAAAAGCTTGATTTTATATACATATATAAAGTCCTGGGCTGAATAATGACCTTTATGTACGGGTTGTTTCTTGAGTGGATATAGAGACTTCAAAAACCTGATAATTGGCATAAGATCAGAAAGGGGTGTTGGAGAATATACCTCAATACTCTGCAGCTGAACAGCAATACGCTCTTTTTCTTTGATGGAGCGGTGTTGGGTCTCAGTGAGCTGGTGAGACAGTGTCACATTCTCCAGCTTCAGATGTTCCAGAACGCCAATCTGAGTCATCTGTCCAGTCTGGAAAAAGAAAGAAAGACCAAACATGTCACATAGGAGAGTATGGTCTTTCACATGTAAACTTGTGTCTGTCTACTGAAAGGCATGATGAAAAAACCAAACGTATCAGCATCAACCTTACCTGCATGTTGGCCATTTCGCTTTGCAGTCGTACTCTTGCTTCCTGGGCCAGTGCTAACTGCTGCTGGTACCACTGTCTGACCTGCTGGAGTGAGTCAATCTCGGCCTGGGAGGTCTTCAATCGGCTCTGCAAGGTGCTGCGTTCCAGCTGAACCTGTTGAAGCTGGCTCTGAACACCACCCATCTGCTGACGCAACTCCTGAACTGCAAAAGTGAAAGATCAAAAACATTTACTATAACAACAGGGTCGAAGGTGACACTATCTTCTTACACTCAGCTCTCTGGGTCTCCATCATTCACCTGTATTGTCTCTCAAGGTCACAGTGTTTTGCATCTCCTCCACCTTCCCCATCAGCCTGTTGTATTGATCTTCAGCCACCTTCAGGTCATTGCTTAGAGAAGCAAGACTGGCATTCTTGCTTTCCAGACTTCCTTGAAGCTCCACCATGGCCTTCTCTAACTGGCTGCAGTTCTGCCGCAGTGTGCCAACCTCCGTGGTGAGGGCAGTCTGTTTCTCCTGGCTGACCTCAGCCTCCTCCTTTTTAGCCTGCAGCTGAGCATTCACTGTAGCCAGCTGGGCCTGAAGCTCTGTCTTCTCCTTCAAAGCCTGGAGAACAGCAAAGTGTGGTCAGCACGTACACCCAACTACTCTCAGTGTTTCCAGTATAGTGTCATTACCTGGGCAGCCTGCCCAGGTAAGTTAACAGCCACCAAAGCTAAATGTAATCTTTAAGGATGCTGTGCTTCATGACCTGGCATTCAATAACAGTACAGACATTTATTATGGTGTTAAATGATTGTAATTAACTGAATGCAAGTGATATTTATGCAAACATGGACAGCCCTATTAGCATACTGAAGTGGGAGGCTTTATGTGCACGAAAAAGCAGTTACGAAGAAAAAAAGGTCAACAGCCATAACACAGGCTCTTTGATGCTGTACTTAAGTACAGCAGAATGCTAACATCAGCATGCTTATATGCTCACAATGACAACTCCAGCATGCTAATGTTTAGCAGATATAATGCTTATTACGTTCAACATCTTAGTTTAGCGTGTTAGCATGCTAACCTTTTCTAATTAGATACTAAACATAAATTACATTTGATCCTGATGGGAGTGTCATTAGTCCTGCAGGTATTTGGACATAAATACACATAAATCCAAGTACTGGACAAACCAAAATTTTGATTGAAGGATGGCACAAGATGAAAGATGAATGATTACAATTCATCCAGTGGAGAACATGAATGTTTGTACCAAATTTCATAGGAATTCATCCAACAGCTGTTGACACATTTCGCTAAAAAAACAAAAATGTCAAGCTATTGGTAGTTTTCAGATTTTTCAGCGTTAGCGTGACATTTAGGCGATTCACCAAAGGATTCATCCTGTGGGGATCAGGAATGTCTGTACAAAAGTACACATCTGAAAACCATCTGAAAATTATTGACATATTTGAGTCTGGACCAAATTCATGAACCGACCTTGTCCTGTCACTAGCATGGTTAAAAACTATTATGTATTAGAAATGTCTTTTTATTTTAACAGGTAACCTAATTAAAAGAAATAGAGAGAGAAGACGGAAGATATTATCAAAATGTCTGTATTATTTTGTTCACTAATGTTAAAAATGTGAATGGATGGATGCTTTGTCCAGACTAAAGGGAAAATATGATTACAGAAATCAATATGTTGTATAACCTGATTAGCCTCTGATGACAAGGACTCCAGCTGGCCCTCAAGTCTCATTTTCTCTTTCAGCACTTGGAGCATTTCATCATGGCCCATTACTGAGCTCTCCAAAGAAACACTGAAACAAATGTAAATGTTAATAAACAATGCTGTAATGATTAATTTATCAATCAATGAGTTGATTGAGAAAAAATTACAATAATTTATACAATCAAAATAATTGTTTTAGGCAGGCATTGTACGATTTGCTTGTTTTTCATCAATCATTCATCTATCCGAGGCTGACAAATACCTGCTGGAGAAACTGTCCCTTCGACTTCGAGGCTCCGCTGTCCCGTCTCGCTCCTGCTCCAGCTCCAGAAGGTGCTGCTCCTCGCTGGCTGCCTGCAGCACCTCCTGCAGGGAAGGGAACTGACCCATGGCCTCAGGGGCAATCTCCCTCCCCTCCACTGTGTAGGGCCCCTGCTGCCTTTCCACTGCTGCAGAGAGGATGCCATATGTCCTCCTGGTAGACACACTGCTGTAAGATGAGCTGTCGCTGTCGTTGCCGTCGTTCCCCAGCCTCGCTCCTGATTCACTGCCGTCAATTTCTGAGACATTGTCCCCGACAGGTTGTGGCTCTATCTCACAGAGGCTGCCCTCTGACATCACACTGATCTCAGACAGTGTGGACACTGAGCTAATGGTGGACTGGCGGGAGCTCACTGTGTTATCTGCTGTCCTTACCCCACCTCCTCCTCCACCATTATTCTCGGGAGACTTGTAGTCAGCCAAGGAGTGGATCTTGCTGGGGCGAGGTGACTTGGACTTCTTCTCCTTGGAAGGAGGAATTCCCAAGCTACCCAGTTTGGGACCACGTGGGACACTGGTCCTCAGGAAGGAGTACTCCTTGGTCATGGCGACGGTGCTGGCCCGGGGCAGAGCCTCAGGATGCAGCATGAGCTCTGGATCCAGGGTGCTAAATGGCCTGCTCTTGGTAGTTGTGCGGTGAGACTAGAAAAGAGACAGTAGGACATAATCAAAGGTACTGTAATGACGACAAAATCTAAATCAAGGTTGCCCAGGCTGACGCCTCTACAGTATAACTAAGCAAATAAGGCAGTGTGGCTGATCGGTATAGAGAACCTGCGCCAATGCAGACTATTTCTTCAAACTCAAAAGCTGTGGCTAACTGTCAATCTTCTGGGTCACATTTTCTGAGAAAATAGGATGTTTAGCAACAGATTTCACTTGAATGCCCACAGGAACAACTAACTAACTTATCTAATGAAAGAAATCCCAACTTTAAACCCCGGGACAGCTAATAAACTGGGTGATAAATCATGTCTACCAAATTTCTTCCAAATCTGTTTATTGCTTTTGGAGACATATCTCTAACAAACAGACAGATGGATGAAAAATGAGGAGGCAAAAATTTGGCTCAAACAATGACAAAGGTTACCTGACTACATTTACATTTAAAAATTTAGAGCTGTCTATAACCTGACAGCAGCTCCACTCACTCACCCTCTCCTTATGTCTCTGCACTCTGTATTGTTTGAGTTGCTCCTCCAGGCGCCGGCGAGCCTCCAGGCGAATCTTCTCCTCGTTCTCCATCTCCAGTGATGGCTTCTGGTTGGCTGAAGGGAAATTATGTTAGGCTAAAGAAACTGAATATTCATCACATCGTCGCATACCGCACTTTATGTACACAGAACACAGTTTTCTATGACTGTAAAAGGGAAATCCTGGCAATAAGCCTTATGTTCCCTCATTGGTCAGACATAGCTTTGGTGTAAATGCTTGTGTGAGGTTGGCTGTGTATGGTGAAGAGTGAAGCTCCTTGGAAACCTGTCCTCAAATAGCAAGGGTAAAAAAAAAAATCATTTAAATTGGACTTATGTAAATCTCTGGGCTGTAAATGAGTTTCTGCACACACCACAGTGACAAGAAAGTCACAACTTGTACAACATTCACCAATTTAAATGAAAGCAACACATTTTTTATATAAATTACAGGCAAAATCAGTGTTGCAGCACATGTTTCAGCACTTATTTAAAGGGTGCACTACCCTGTATCACTGTCTGTTTGGTTGTTAGTTCATGCACAAACAAAAAAATAAAAAACAGTCAGTCATGACAGCAACAGCTATGCAGCTAGTATTTCCAATATTGCAATGCGACAAATGAAGACTTCTATAAACGCACTAAACATGTACACTGGATTAGTCATGTTCATGCACCATCAGAAGAGATGCTAAAGGATTCTTCATGTGGTGCTATTTGTATATTATGAGTGAATCATTATGTGAAGCCAAAGAAAATCACCAGAATCCTAAAAATATTCTGTTTCAAATTGTGAACATTGCAATGATTCCTTAAAATGTCACCAAAAACAAAACATAACAGGGAGTTTAGTTCCAAAATGCAGGCATTAGTCCAAATAGTGTTCCGAATGAAGCACCTACACCAAATTCTATTCAAGCAATTAAATGCCTATGAGAGTTACACAAAGAAGGTAGATTCAAACAACTAAAAGAAATTCCCACCCAATCCATCTGTTCAGATAATACACAGACAAGGGAGTTAAAACAAGGATGGGGACATGAGCCAAAAAAGCAAAACATCCCATAGCAAAATGAGGTTTAAATACAGGGGGGTACAGAGGGGGCATTCACTCCAAATAAGTTTATGCTTACACAATTCTGTCTCCTGCATAGGCATACTGAGTCTGAGCGACTGCAAAGCATCACCCTTGTGAACCGTGACCTCAGCACTAGCCCCCTCAGACTTCTCTAGCATCATGGGTGGATAAGCAGCCACACCTGGGGAGGGCTCTTGGGTCTGGGAGTTGACTGGGGAGCTGGTGCTCTGCAGAGGGGCTGTCGGAGGCAAGGACCCATTTATACGAGTGTCCCCTGCAGCACTGAAGCCCTCTGCCAGTCCGTCTCCATTTGGCATCACATCTAAACTAACAGGACCTGAAAGAGAGGGGGGAGGATAAGCCCTGAGGAATGTGACAATTAGTCATAAGTTCTCAAGAACGAGACTGTGTGGATTTGATTCTCTTGGCAAACTGGCTGGACAACTTTGTCGAGCTACAACTGCATTAGTGAAAAAGGTAGCTGGAAACATTCACGCAGCACTGGGCAACTGAAGCATCTCTTTAGCTGCACCTGCTCCTGTATCAAGGAGCACAATTACCAAGCTCATCTTGCAAGGAAACCACATCTAAAAGGTACTGAAAAACCTTTTTTACCTTTACCTTTTACCATTTAATGTTCTACAGAAATGGTTAAGATGTGAAATCAGCCATAAATACAACTTCAAACATAACTGTACAATATTCACAAAAAATGCATTTATGCTACAACTGGAATTGACAGAATTAAAAAATGAAGGCTGCGCGCTACTTAAGGGGAAGCATCGAATAACACATCAAAATTGAAGCTTAAGTGCTGTAGCCTGCAAACATAGTTGTCCCCTCATGATGACTAATTAGAATTCAGTTCAGCTATTTAACACTTTAGTTCAAAGAGGTGTGTAATATGGAGCAGTGAAAGGCCTCAGGCCTTGTAGTAGCCACCAAAACAGGTCGTGCATGGCAGGATACAAGTGTTAGATAAAAGAGATACTGGTGCTATCCCTGAAGGGGAAAGAACTTTACAGATCGGAGAGCAGATTTGGAAACAAGTACAGCACAGCATGAAGACAGTCATACTAGTGGCTGTGTACTCAAAATAGGTCCAAAACAAAAGAATTTCCTGGCTATGCAAGTATGTGGAGGTCACCGCTGCTGCAGTGCTAAAATGAAAGTGAAAATAAAGCAATACTATCAAACGGGTCGTGTATCATCACAGTACCTAACAAAGCGCATGGTCTCTTTTACTCAAATTTGTAATAAAATGTATTTTTATTTTTTTTAACCAACCTCTCCACAGATCTGCACTACATGGAACAACTAAGCAATTAACATCCAATCCTACTCTGTGGCATGTATAAAAATACTGAGAAGGTCCAGTGGACTCTGATTTTATCACAAAATGGTGAGAGGAAAAGATCCAAATGACTTTCATTGTTTGTTCATTGTTGTTGCACAGATGGCAGGAGCTTCAGTCAGAAAGACTGCTCACCATATTCTCCACAAGTGGGCGACTGCATGTGTGGCATACACCAAGAGAACAGTACAGGCCTGAATGTGTGACCCCTACATTAAGGGGATTTGTTGACTCTGCTATGCTGTGGTGGACATTTTGCTGGCATGGTTAAGGTCCACTGGTCCCCATTGGATCTTAACTGCAAATCAATACAAGGTTGTCCTGAGTGATCACCTTTATCCTTTATCCTATAAATAAACATTTCTATCCTGATGTGAGTGGTCTCTTCTAGGATGACATTACTCCCGTCCACAGACCATGAGGGGTCACTGAAGATAACATTAGCACATACCACTGTATATGTTTATACTTAACTGTATGCCATTGAGACAGCATCGGGACTCACCATTGCAAATACTCCCTTTTGTGTTTTGTGTGTTCTCCTGTCCTTGTAGTTTCAATTGTGTTTCCCCTTCCACAGTATGGGCTTCAGCCTCTTTGGATTTCATAACATGGTCATTTTGACAAGCATTGGCCTCCATTTGAGCTGCTTCTGACTGATTAGTTTCCATTTCCATTAAGAAACTGAACAGTCACAGTACTGCTGGTGCCTCTTTGGAAAGAACGTCTCACTAAACCATCTTCTTGGGAGGCAGGCCAGCTGGGAGCATGACAGCGTCCAGGACCACTTCTGAACACAGGCAGCACTGAAGAGAGAAAACACTTAGCTTAAAACCTTGCCTATAATTTGACACATAAGGATCAATATAGATCACAAAAGTAGGTGTGGCTCCTCACAAGTGATCTGATTCAAACAGTGATAATATTACGTAACAACACAACGTGCTTTTATCTAAATAGCTTGAGTCAAAGGCTAACAAGCTAGCTTGGTAGATAAGTAGATTGTGTCGCGTTAAATATAGATTAACTAGCAACTAGCAGTGATTTCCTTTACTTTAACACAGGGAAACTGATAAGATCAACTCCGTGAACCAATATGACAGGCCATAACTGATGATCGGCTAAGGTTCAATCTGGAAATATTTAATTAAATCTTTGTACGTATCTGTATAACCGATCAGACACGCCTCAACCAGCTAACAGGCGTTTAAATGTAAGCCTGTCAGTTTGAGAGGAGCAGACGCTGCGTTTGATACACTGATATGTTTCGCGATTTTGCACACACAATACTGTAACATATAAACCAGACTCACAAATTTTGTACATCTGTCGACAGGCATGGCTGAGTTTGCACTTTTGTATTTTAAGACTTTGTATTTAAGACTCTGCTGCGGTGACAACGGTATTACTCAAAATCCGTGCATGCTTCAAGTAATATTATTACCGTACTTTTATCTATCACTTTCAATGATAACTTTTGACTTCAGAGCTGAGTTGCTAGGTTCATGTTCGCTATCTGACAGGAGCTGGGTTACTCTGGTAGCCTCTGTTCCGCACCGTTTCACATCGTCTAGCTGGACTCACCAGTTCGCGGTTCAGAGGACACAAGAAAACAAGACAGTCATTGATAAAGGTAAATCTTAAGGCTGGTATATCGCCCTTAATGTGTTGACGGGGTTTAGTTAAACTGCACCTGCTAACGACAAGGACCACAGACTAAATGGTAGATGAATAAATGAAGCTCACGATGCTAGCGAGACAGCTAGCTAGATATGTTTACGACGAGATCCGTCAAGCTAAATTTGCTACATCGCTAGCCAGAATCGCCAGCGTCGGTTCGTAAGTGATTTATGAAATATTCTAAATAATTCAACGAATTACCCACCGTCACATAAGCACGTTACAAAGTCCCTATGTAAATTATAAAATGACAATTTCTGTAAATGTAACAAAAGACATTAAATGCTCACCTTTTTGCGAGCTTCGCCTTTTACTACGTGGCTGTTTAGTTTCCGTCCCTTTACTTGTCCGACTGGAAACAGAGGGCGTAAACAAAACGCTGTCTGACAGAGTAAACACAGCTTGTCAGACAGTGGAGTGTCTGCTGTTTATACTCACAATGTATTTAAAATACAAAACATACTGTATTAATTCTATGAGCTGGTTTTAGTGCAAATACATATGGCAATGATTAATTGATGACACGAACTATAATATGGAACGGACATTACATCTGCTGCTGTCGGATGTGGTACAATGTTTCACTCTTCTTGGTCAAAGAGCTGTGCCCTAGTTTTCCGCCGTGGCACCCTGCAGCTAACCCAAAGCTGCGGATGCCACCAGAAGTGCTATTACAAGCTGCTAATTCCATTTTATGAGACGTGCGCCATACTGAGCATGGATTGCATTCATATGCACATCATTAAATATTGCCACTGCTTAATGTAATGAGATTAAACTGGATTCCATATAATGGATTTGAGTTAAGCTATATTTGCATTGTTCTTCCATTAAAAAAAAAATCTCAGGACCGCAATCGAAATAATGTGATTTTATTGTGATACACTGATGAAATGTCGTGTTCTGTATTTTAATTCAGCAAATAAAGTCAGTCAGTCTCTGTCATGTGAAATGTGTTCTGTTGTATATTTACTCTATTTTAGACATCATCACACACCCGGTTCAATTTTGATTTGAATGTGTCCAGGAATAGTTCAGTACTACAACCACTAATAAAAATAATAATAATCATAACAATAATAATCTTTAAATTCCTTCTTTAAATCCTGTATATAGAATTAGTGTAAATTAGTGCTTTTTAGTGATTAGTGATGGTACATCATCATCCTAATAGATAACTGATTAGAAACACGACCACCATCACATATCATCAGTTGCAAAATTCCCTTTATCATCAATCAGTGAGCATGTTTTTAAGAAAAAGAAAGAAAACAATTAGATGAGTTATTAGATGACCAAAGAACACATTATGTGAGAAGCAGAGGTTTAGGTGTAAGGTGTAGAGAGTTAGGTATATCTCATCCAGGTCCCCAGTCATGTCAGGCCTATGTCCAAAATCGATCCCTAAGCTTGTAAGAGACATGATCAAAGTAAGTAAATAAGTGAGACCCACTGATACGCTTTATAGTTCAAATATAAGTATAAAGTATTTATAAGTGTAAAGTCAAGTTTAAAAATCAACATTTTCATGCAAAGGTTATATAATATACAAGACTCGCTCCAAGCCATTTCAAACTGTCTTACTTTTGCGCCATCTAGTGTTAATAATAACACTGTGACAGGAGGCTAAATGAACGTAAATGAATATACCCGCCAGTTCTCACTATAAGTAAACTCAAAACTCAAAACAAAGTTACCTGATTAAATGTTGTTAAGGAGTGGTAAAATCAAATTTAGCAGTTAGATTTGGTGCACTCTTAAAGACAGCCTGCAGGATGACTTTCAAAAGAATTATGTGATAGATCAGAGGAAATTATGCTGACTCATATTATATAATATTTTGAAATACAGACTCTAAAGGAGAGTGGTGGCACAGCATCGAAAGGACGCCATCGATTTTGATTCTTTGGCTTCAAGATAGTCTGCCTGTGACATGCTGCAGAACATATGGCTGTTTGTTTTTTCATCCAGCTGTCTGGATAGTCCCTCACCTTAAACCTCACCTACAATACTGTGGCGTGGTCATTGTATGCCTGTGTGTGCTGTTAGGACTGCTGACCTCTGTACATCTGCTAAAAGAAATGTACGCATTTGCTCTGATTACTGAAGATCTCACTAAACTAAATCTGCTCAGTTTCTTAAGTTGATATTTGGAATCAACCCCAAAAACTCATTTATTCATTAATTTACATTGCACTGTAAAATTGGAAGAAGGAAGGAAATAGAGTTGGAAATATCATAGCTAGACCTAATGTTTATTTGACTGGTTAAAGGCACAGAAAACAATCATATAAAGTGTTTTAAAGGACATTTTAAAACACACTTCATATCCCCCAATCAATGGTTAAGTTGCTATCAAGTCGAGAACAGGAGAGTTTTTTAGCTAGGAGTCTGGTCCTGTGTCCGAGTTCTGCCATGAACGATGGAAGCGCGCTCCCGATACTTCAGGTGAATGAGAGGGAAGCAGAGGAGCGGGACACGGTTCAGTGTGCGTCGCACTAAAAAGGAACAATTAGAGGAAAATGAGTTGTGTTACGTCGCCTGGGGCACATGTTTTTATGACAACGTATCTACTCTTCGTGATGGGATGCGTTGCACAGAAAGTAAGCTACAATTTCTTTACTGCAAAAATAATTCACAAGCTTTACCTCCAGTCCTGTTGAGTGCCGTGCTCACTTGCGTGGAGAGAATCAAGCCATGAGCCTCGTTCGTAAATGTCGTTATTCAACAATTGTTTGCTTCTGGGCAAACATTATGACCCCAAGGAACTCGAAGCAAGTTAGTCTGAGAAAGAATAGACACTACCGTATACTTCGGCATATATCTAATACACAAAAGAACACTTGTGTTAACAAAATTTGACATTAAATCTAGTTTCTCTTCATGCACAATTCTGTACTACCATATTACAGTTCACCGTAGTACGCTATAGCAAGAAGCGGTACGTAGTCTGAGCCGATTTCTAAAAGTTGAGATTTAAACACTGTAAATGCTTTTTGTTAGGTAAGACGTAGGCCGACTATATTAAAATACCACTGTGCTTCGAAAAATGTCTAAGCTCATGTATTAAAGTGTAGAGAATTTGGGCTTTCATGGGTGGTCTTTAAATTTTACAGTTTTTACTGTTGAGTTTTGTATGGCTTCAGTTTGATAACAGAACAGGACGTAACATAACCCTCTCAGATACGCAGGCTTAAGCTGCTTCTGAAATTCCGAAAGTTGTGTAGGAAATAAGCTAAACGGAATTAAATGGTTGTCAAAATGGTCTTGTAGTTTGTGTCTGTCCATAACGTTTAGCCAACACGTCCGACTCATGTAGCCTATAAACTGCTGTAAATCAACTGAAAGTTTTTTGAATGTGCTGCCTGCAATTCAAAAGGAGAGGTTCAAGTTAAGTTTCATTATTAATACTATAAAAATATTCCATGTGGTTATTTGACAATCAAAAACTGAAATCTTGAAGAAGGAAAAAAACATTTCCATAGCCAGACTTTTTTAATCACCTTACGTCATACTGACTGACTCTTGTGCATCTTTGCCATTCATAACAAAATTATTAAAGTTTTGGGCTATATTTTTAAAATGTCCAACCTTGGAATGTGACACATTATATCCTCTGGGGCTTTTGAATGGATGTTTTGATGGCACGGGCATGTTTTGATGTTAAGCACTTCTCAGAGTTAGAGAATGGCATGCAGAGTCCAAACTGCTGAAATGAGAACCACATTGAGACCATGTTAACCTTATGTTGCACTTCTCATACTCATTGAGGCGAATTCTCGAGCTTTGACTTGTGAGGCGTTCATGATCAAAAGTTGAGCAGGAACGCAAACAGTCAGGCATTGCTGTTCGGGGATGTTTTCCCATTCAGTCAGGCTGTCATTCACGTTGGACGTGTTTTAGCCTCTCCTGTGGTAGAGACAAAGCTCCTGCCAGGTTAGTGAGGCTCACAGCTGTCTATGGGTGCTTCACAGTTGATTGGTTGAGGTTTAAAAGTTGTTTTGATGCCATAACCTGAGGTGTCACTTCATAATTTGGTTTACGTGGATACCTGCACCGGAAATATAATATACTAACTAAATAATATAATAACTACACGTGACTGAGGATGACAGGACTTGTAGATACACATTGTCAGTAGCCTGGAACAGTCATGTTTACATAGACAGGGGCAGGGGTGGGCCTCGGTACTTGCTCTTGAAGAGAGGAGCTGTGATCTCTCACTGCTCAGAAAACTCTTCTTCTTAAACTTCTTAAAATGACAGGGATATATTCTCCATATTTTATGTGCTTTCCTGCCGCATTTTTTCTTTTGCCAAGAACCCAAACTGTAAACTGTCTCACCCACTCAGTCTTCTGATCACATATGCACACATTCAAGTCTATTTTTAATTTATGTGTGATGCAGCACACTGTCCCCATTTGTGACAATGGCTGGTGTAATAATGTAAAAAAGGTTACCATTGGCATAGATCGCCTCCAGGACACCAAGACCACATTGTCAGCCAGGAGAAGCTCTGTGGCTTGTCAAGAGCCATCAAGAGCCATCTTCTTCCGCTGATGGACAATGACAGCTCAGCAGCACAATTCTTAGAACTAGACAACAAAAGCCCTTGGTATAGTGAATTGTCATCATCTCTAGCTTTAGTTCCTGTGTGCATAGGGTGCTCACTATCTTTGCAATTATCTGCCTGAGGGGGCACGGTAAATGATGGCTTTGTCCGCTCCCCCTTTGTATTAAGTTGATTTTTGGAACAGCATAAACAAGCTTGGAATTTATTCTATCCCCCTCAGAAAAAAATGGGAGGCATCCAAGTGTGTTGGTCCACAATTCGGTGCTGTGGACGAGTGAATTTGATCCTTGTTTGTTGCTCTGCTCTGTCTTTCGGAATGTTTTATTTGGGATGGAAAGAGGGGACATTCATCTCTAATTGAACTGAGTTGTAGGACCCCATTGAACTGTGAATTCACTTATTCCTCCCATGAGTTATCTGACAACAGATACACACAGTCTGTCAACAGATAAACATATCACCCTGTGTCACTGAACTGCAGTGGGAAGAAATGGGATGGCAGGGCCAGAGATGCAGTGAGTAATTGAAATGTATCCTGTTTGTGTTGCAGATACAGTAGGTTGTTCAAAAGAAAACAAACTGCACTGCATATGCTGGCATCAAAACTGGAAGAGTTAACAGCTGATAAAAGGCTTTAAAAATAAAATCTCTAGTTACTGCATTTGGTATAAACTGCCTTTGTTCTACTTCTCTCTTTAAGTACAATATATGAAGCATCTTCTGTTTACAGTAATGAATTTCTTGTGGACAGAGTAATCACAATTTGTCAGATAGGATCTAATATGCACCAGGAGTAGATCCTATTTTCTGTTAAGGTCATAGTCAGTGTTAGTTTGTGTCTCTCATGTATTACCATTGCATTAAATTCACACAGCTAGGCATCTGATTTTCTGGCAGTAAATATGCATTGATCTTCGAAAAACCCAGAAAGCTGTGTGCTTGAACTATATAATGTAAATATAATGTAAAGCAAAATGAAAGGATTTTACTATCATTTATGTTTGTCTATATTGATATTTCTTTATATTATTTTGTATGTATTTTCAAATAAAACAACACATTCATAGTTTTCTTGTGTTGTAAAAAAAAAAAGAAAGGAAATGTCATTTCTAGCTTTCTGGAGAGGAAACAGAGACACAGCTTGCACAAGTGACAGATGTGGACTCTTAAAATACCTTCAGAACAGCAGTGAGATTTGTTAAATAACCTTCTTACCTACCTTTTTTTTTTATTGCTGAGCATTTATTTTTACATAAATTTAATTAAAAAAATAAACTTTAACATGCTGAACCTCCTGTCTGAGGAACCGAGCGAAGTCACTAATTTTGGAGCAGAGAGCTGTTAAGTGTCCAATTGTCAACATACTGTTGTGTAGGGGTTATAAGCTTTGCTCGAGATTATGTTTTAAAAAAAAAAAGCTTATCTGGCAATTTCGATTCTGTGGTTGCACTTGTAAATGTTATTGTATCCATTTAGACTCTGATTGATTGCAGTTTAACTGTGTCAGTACAGTGCAGCCCAGTTAACACAACTCAGTTTCTCACTGAGGTGCTGCCCAAAGACTAATTATCATGGATGCGTTCATTGGATCACATTCCAAAATCTGGAAATGATTTCACCAAACTGGTTGAAACCACTGTGAAGATAAGGTCATGATTCACCACAGGGTTTCACAGGCCTGCTTTAACAGCCATCACAGCAGCAGCAGCTCTTTTTAGAGGAAATATGTTAATAGGTTTTACACCACAAACATGGAAGAGAGAGCCTGCATCTGCTTGTCCTCTCGCCCACCCAGCAACATATCTGTGCGAGTTTGAGGACCACAGCGGTAATAATTTCCAGTGTTCCACATTTCCATGTAGGCAACACTGAACGTCCCATGGTGGCTCTGTAAATAAAGTGTTGATCAAACATACTTGTGGCTCAAGGAGGCCTTTTATAAGTCACTCATGATGCACACGGTGGTGTAAATGTGCTGAGCCAGCACTACAGTGGCCAAAGAGGGCGACCCTAGAAATGCCTGGGCTTAATCAGGCCGCCACACCAGTTGTTTGTAAACTCACCCTGGCTTGAACGTGCAGACACTGACATGAGCCCACCAGGAGAGGCATTGACATCACAGGGGAGATATGTGATAAATCCTGGGCTCGAGTATCAGTGCCTTTTCACAGCTGTGGAGAATGACCTCAAGGAGCTTCTTTTCTATCTGTGCATTTGAAGGGAGCTGTACAAAATATATAAACACAAATGGGACATCTTGCACAGATTGACTTGCAGCTGCTTTTGGTCAGTCCATGCAGGTCTTGTCTGCTTCTTTTTACCTGCAAATCCCTCTCTATAATTGATATAATATGGAAAATCAGTGTTTTTTTTTTCTTTTACCAAATACTGCATTACTTTGTCAGATATCTGTATCTTTCTGCACCAGTGCAACTCAGGGAAATTCCTATACATATGTTGCACTTTTAGAAAAAAATCCTCTTTATTCTTATTAAATTAGTGGTACTCTTAATCTTTATACATTCAAATAGCTCCAGCATTTATTTGAATAAATAGTAGATTTTGCTTCTTTGCCATTATTGATTTTACAGGATAAATTCTTAATTTTTTAGTATTTGCTTTTTACTTCTGTTCTGATATGGTTCTAATGAAATTAATGTGAAGCCACATTATTTTGACTTTATTTTTCTCATTATTGCTTTGTTTTCAGGTCTGTATCACTGAGATCTCAAATCCAGTCAAACTACTTGATTAAAATTAAGAATAACAATAAATGAACTCAGGCTACACACTAGTTGTTTAGGAAACCTTACTATGCTGATATTGACCTAAGAAATCAAGTTCGATTGTAATGCATCCTGAGTGGTCTGCTGCTGCCCGAGAGCTAGCCTGTGAAGCAGTGTCACTTTTCTCCTCCAGTAAACAGGGCTAGTGAGGATTCCTGCCCCCTTTTGAGGGGCCCGCCTGCCTGTTTATGAGCCAGTCCGGAGCTGTTTGTGCATGAGAGGCAGTGTGTGTGTTTGTGTGGGTGTTAACACTACTTCAGCAGAAGCCAGCTCGTGTTGCAGAGTTTTCTCAGCAGTGTCGTCAGCCTCGTTGGTTTAAAAAAAAAAAATCAGTGTTACAGCAAACAGTTAGGTCAGACTGGAGACTTCTGTTTGTAAGAGAAAGGCACTATTTTCCTTTTTTTTATTTCTCATCTTTTTTTCTGACCACATCCCGCCGTACATAGACAGCTCATAGAAAAATATATTCTGGTTAAAATTGTTTCTATTCTTTCTGTTATTTAAAATAACATTTTTAATAATAAAAAATTAAAAGCAATATTCAAATATAATAGTATATAAAATATAATGGTTCTATACAAATAGATCAGCTCTATAACATCAGTCAGTGGATTTGAAGTTGCCTCTGTGGTAATTAGACAGACATATGAACTCCATCATGGAATGTGATTGAAACACCCTTCTTTTTTTAAAGATGTACTGATGCAAAGTGAAAACAATAGAACAATAACATTTGTTAAGGGCCTCTTAGTAATGACAGCAGCTGGTCTGATGTTTCACTGAACAAGTCATTTCAGACAATTATGTGCTGTTGATCTACTTCTGTCCAGGGAAGCCCCTGTCAGTGGCACAACTGGGGCACAATGACCAGCCGGCTCTTATGTAAACTTTCAACTTGCCTTGTACTTATTAGCATCACTTCATTAAAATATTATCCACCCTCCCCATTTGTGGAGTGGCTCACCAAAACGGCACTGCAGCCCATTGTTTCGCCATGAGAAAAGGCATCCTTGAATAATTAGCGGCCTGCCAGTGGAACGGCCTGTGATGTAACAGAACTGAGATGTTTGGCATTATAAGAATGTCCTATTTCCATTCGGCACGGTGGCACTTTGGGGCCCTTTAATGTGTAGTCTAGCATGCACATCCCAGGGTGCTGGGGACCTCCTGGTTGCCTTGTCCTGGTGGGAGAGATGACACAGTTCTCTTTCATCAGATGCAGGATTTCACATCATACAAGAGGCTGTTACTAATTTGTAGACAAGCATTATTTGCAACATGTTTTTTTTTATTACTTTAAATTTTAATTGATCGTTTTATTTTAGGCTGAAAAACAGCCAGCAAAGCAATATGATAAAGATAACAGAACATACATATGTTCTGTTATCATTGGTCATTTTTACCCTAAACAGGGCACACACTGTCCTTTTCTCCCCCCTGTTATGCCCCTATATTATGAAGTGGTTCCCCTCATTGCGCAACCTCTGCTGCAAACACTGCAAACCCCAAATCAGCTTACTCTCTCTAACCTCAGCAGGAATGGCATTTGGCCCGTTCAAATGTCATCCATGTAATTCTTTGCTGTAGCACATTAATTTCTAGTAAGTGTGTGGGCAGTGCAAGTGTAGCATGTCATCCGCTAAATTGAACTGTCAGAAAGGACTATAATGAACTAAAGATACATTTGACTTGAAAAACATTGTTCAGTTTTGCAAAGATTCATATATACATTAACTATATATTTACAGTATATTATGTTGGCACGTGCGTGTGTGTGTAGGCCATTCACTGTCCTTCAGGTTGTGTCATGTTGATATATATTGGGTATATAGATTTGCCCTGTCTTCTTCTCTTAGGAGTATTTTTTCAGACAGTTCAACATCTTTGACTGTGGTACCAGTGTTTGTAATTGTAGTTAGGAAACTATGGCTCATACTGTAGTAAGCTGGTTCACTTTTTTCGCATATAAGCATTTTTGGTGAGCTACATACTTTCACTTTGCATTTCTTGGAAATACAAGGGGGACTGGCAAATGTGTTATGCCATGTCATGGTTAGGTCCTGTGTTATTGTTCACTGACTCTTAGCCACATGTGTGTCCTCAGAACTCTATATGTTACCCTGTGATTTATCCACATGCAGTGGCGTTCTGTACGTTTAGGCAGCTTGTTGTACCTTCAAAGGTGTTCTCACAATCCAACAGATCACTGTCTGCACAGAAACATAAGCTGTTTGTCTGGGATATGACCAGCATTTAAAAGCATTATTTCCCAGCCTGAGAAGTGGACTTACCATACATTCCAGTGAGAAGAAAGAACACACCTAATTGGCATAGACTGTAGAAAATTGTATGTAAGCGCTGGTTTTCATGTAATCATAAAGAGGCTGAGAGAGAGTACGAGTTCAGTGGACCTGTTACTTATTAAATTTTTACTTTAAATCGTGGTTGAGGGTAGATGTTGATTTTAATTTTCTTTAAAATGAGAACAGAGTCACTCAGAACGAAATATGTCTGAACATATAACATCTAAAACAGAGCACATATACACACACATACTTTCTTTAGCTACATGGGTCACACTGCCCTCCTTGCCTTCCCATGTGTCTGTAATATGCTGTAGCCTGGCTGTGCAATTGTCAGCTGCATCAGTGACAGAGAAGGCTTTTTGGTTTGATTTTGATGGCCAGAGGTCATGATTGTAAATTACATGTAGAATTTGCTATTTAAAATATACTAACTGAGGAATGCCTTTGATAAATGCATTCAGATGGGGATAGATAGTCCATGGAGCAATCAGGGTGCCTGTCTGGCTTTGTAGACTGAAGCTTTCCTTGTGTCCCTGTTACCCTTTTTCCCCTCCCATCAAAGCTACATTCTCAAAGTGATCTTGTATGCTTTTAGCTCAGTACAGAGCACAAGTGTCGCCCGCGGGTGTTGGTTTGTTACCTGTCTGGCATGGAGGTCTGCCAGTCTGGGTCATTCCCACAGTCCAGAACTGAGGCCAACAGGAAAGCTCATAAATGCGCAGGCCCCCTACAAAGGTCTGGTCGTCAGCTCCCTGGCCCAGCCACACATCTGCCTCTGCTTAGGGCCTAAGTCCCCCCACACACCTGGGAAGAATTACAGCCAGCATGTTTGAAGAAATGCCCTCCCTAGGGTTACCCAAGCAGGCAATACAGGCAGAACACAGGCTTTGATATAAAGGCAGAACTGCAGGGTTGAATAGTTCAGTTTCAAGCTGGTTTATGTCAATGAGTAATCAGACCAAAACTCAAGTGTATTATTAGCTGATATGTACTGTGGTTGTTGGTACTTTTGACAGAGAACGTAACCATTCTCTGAATACACTGCCCATCTCAGAATTGAGGCAGAGTGTAATACAATACTGGTCAACACTTTTAAACATAATGCCAAAAGAATAACATGAATGGTAGCATGGGTGGGACCGGTGTGAATCAAAAGCCCTCACCTTGGCAGTGCTTGTATTGTGCTCAACCTGTTGAGCGGTGTGAGTCGTATTAATTGTCACTCTGAAAAAGGGTGTCATTGAATTCCTGAAATAAAAATGCAAGATTCAAGTGGGAATTATCTGCCTTAAAAACAGATTTAGATTTGTGACACAGCTAATTAACTTGTGATTCATATTGCAGGTTTACTTTGACTGTGGTGCCAAGGTGGATGTGGTGGATGTCCAAGGCCTCATTCTGTCCCCTGGCTTCCCCTACAACTACTCCTCTGGGACACACTGTGTTTGGCTGTTCATTGTGCCTGTTGATTACCAGCTTATTCTGGAGATATTTGACTTTGATGTGTTTGAAAGCCATGACTCTGCATTACAGTACTCGGCTATCTCTAATTTTGAAGAGGAAGAGGCAGGCGAAGAGGTGACTTTCACCCCTGGCAGCTTAGCGGCAGATGAAACTTCATCGGTAGCTAAAGATCCTTTACTTCAGAGTGTAGGGGATGTCACAAAGACCCAGCAGTCCTCCCGAGATGGTGAGGTCAAGCAAGTAGTGGTCCAGGAACAGTCTACAAAGATGGAAATGACCAAAGTCTCGAATTCTGCCAAAAGGTCTGCAGATGCCTCCTCTGGCCTATCTTTGCCACCTCCTTCCTCTCTCCTCGTCCTACCTGGGGCTGTGCCTTCAAGAGACAAGGCTGTCAACTCTGCCTCCTCGTCTCACCTCAGGGGAGACCTTAACCCAAGTTCTAACTCAAGCACAGTTGTGGAGGAAACCACCCTTGCATCGCCACTCACTACCGACACTCCAGCTGTGAGCCCCGAAACCCAGCAGTCAGTGCTTGACGCCTGCCCCCACGATGTCCTCTACATCTCAGACCTTATCACCTTCTCCTCCAGGTTCTGTGGCTCCAACCGGCCTCCCAGCAGCCAGCTGGTTTTCGGCTCCAGCCAGGATATGGTGGAGGTCATCATGGAGCTCATAACCACCACACACTGGGGCCGCGGCTTTGCTCTTCTCTTCCACTACCACAACTTGACCGAGCCAGGGGGGGACCGCCGTGCCTCTGCTCCTACAGCCAGCAAGGTAGACTCTCTGCTGGCTGCTGTGAGTGGAGCTGCCTTCTTCGCTATGATACTTACAAGTGCCCTCTGCATCATTTTCAGGTAACAGAAGTAGAGTAACTTTAAGACCAATGAGTAAGAGTAAGACCAAAAAAACTTCAAAATTAATGACATTCTTATCAGCCTCAGATATACTTTGCATTCAGTACTTACTAGCAAATATTAGCAAACAGACATGTTAAACTAAGATTATGAACATGGTAAACATTTTACCTGCATCAGCGTGTTAGCATTGTCACTGCAAGCAGGTTAACATGCTCAGGGTAGCATTTAGCTCAAAGCACCACTGTATCAATGTAAAACCTCACAGAGCCACTGCAAAGTATTAGTCTTGTTAAAAAAATGAACTGTATCTTGTGATACAGTTCAGAGATAAAACCTTAAGATTCTTGTTTTTTTACTTTGCCTTTTGAAACATAAACCCTAAAAATAATTCACAAGTCCTATCTTTGATTTCTCATGAATGAAATGGGCTAGTCTGACTGTAAATGCACACACACACACACACACACACACACACACACACAGATGCACACATTTGCACATACAGTCACCCTTTTGTTATGTTGACTCAGCTGGAAGTCTTAGTCCCTGATGTGGTGGCCCTTGGTGATTAGTTGGGTTTGGCTGCAAGTGTGCGGCTTCCTTGATGTGGAGCATTCTCACCATATACAGCAGTGCATTCAAGGTACAGCACCTGGCACCAATTCCAGCACACAAAAAACACTGAGGCTGCATGAAAGTGAATGGGTGGGGACATTTGGAAAAAGGGACAACAAGGACAAGTAAAACTCAATGTGAGTTTGGTACCGACAGCATTGTCAGTCAGTCAAAAGGTGTAATTTACAAGCTGTTCTTCCCTCTTCTTTCCCAGGGGACAATGAACACAAACTGAGGGGATAAGTTTGGAGGTTTGTAATACTATCTGTCCTGACAAGCTTTACCCCACACATCCAGATGTCCAGGATCCAGGGAGGTTTAGATTTGTGTCGGCCTCAGTTTCAGCTTTCTGTGAGAAACACCCCTGTTTAATATGATTTGTTTTAATTTCAAATGCAGCCCAGTGTCTCCAACTCATCCGTCAGGCACAATAACTCCACAGGGTCTCACTATTAACGACAGGGAAATTGGAAACATGTGTTCAATAAAATGAAAGTGTAATTAGCAAGAACAACAACACGAGTCATTCAGAAGCCAGGAAATGCATTACCATGAAACGTCAAGCTCATGAGCAGCCTCAGTAGCTGTTTTTTTCTCTTCTTATTCAGTTGTTCCCTATTAATTTAAATGAGTTTACAGAAATCATTGGAAAACAACTAGCCTGGCGAGCAAGGCGAGATCTTGCAAGTTTAAAGCAGCAGTGAGATTAACTCCCAAGGTCCCCACTGGTCAGAAAACAGCCAAAGGTGGACGAGAGTCCCAGCAGGGGTTGCCCTCAGTTGACTGGTGGCTGGTAATGAACTCATTCAGCTGTAAGAGTAATTTTTAATAAGTAGGTACTTGCACTTGCATGCTTCATTGGTTCCTATGGACTTAAGAACAGGGAGCATGGATGAACAGGTACAGATGTTAGATATTTAAGAAAATACCATGATGGAACAGGGAAGTGGGTTTAATCTATCTTGTTGTAAAATCATCAGTATAAAAATATCAATACCCTCCTGTGACTCTGTGGAAAAACTGTATCTGCCTAAAGCAAAGTGAGTCACTATCCCTTCCTTTAGCAGCTACAGTTTATTATGGCACATACAGTTTGGATATGGTCAGAATTTTCTATCAAACATATATTTGAAGCAGTGAAAAAGTGACAGCAGCATCCCTACAGGAAAAGGCAATACATGGCAATGACATCGCAGTAACAACCACTATGTGAACTGCTGGAGTTGTGGCATGTGTGTGAATTTAAGATTGTGGTGCATCTTGCTCCGTCATCTAACACAACAACAGTGCAACTATTGAGGGGGAAATAGCCACAGGTATGTTGGAGCTGTTATATGCTGAGTGAGGTGGTTACTATGTTAAAAAGATCGTGTTTCAGTACAGTTGTATGGGACAGTGTTCATTTTTACATTTCTGGTCAAATTGTGAACACCAGAGGGATTTTTATTCTTGAGAAAACACTGCCAAAAGTGGAAAGGAATTAAGGACATTCATAAAAGCTGGTTTTCAGATATGTCTGTAATTATAAACTGAATTGCTGTGGTGCTTAATGTTTTCCAGACCCAAACTGTGTCCAAAAAGAGCCGGCTCCTGCGCATCCAGCAACTCTGAGGTACAGTGCTTTGCACCCTTTTGTCCCATCTTTCTCCCCCTTTGTCATCTTTACATGTTACTCTTCCTCCATCCTTACCGCTCCTCTTCCCTCTATTGTGTTATTTGTCAGTCCGACATTCCACTGAAAACAGAGCTTTGTCTGGGATCACTGGACATTTCTTTTAATATTCTTTGCCGCTCAAGCCAACACTGTCCACTGCTGTAGCACTGCTGTACCACCGCAGGTTCACATCAGGTCACACAAGTCTAAAACAAAGGTAGATCAAAAGGATGATGATGCAGGGGGATTTTTGAAATATTTTCTTACAGTGATTTGTATCATGAAATAATAACCTGTAATTTGAACGTCTGATATGGATACTTGCTGTTATTCAGATTCTTGACATCAATTTCTATGATGCTCTCAGGATGAGGAGAAGCATTTTGCAGTTGACACAAGGTGTGTTACCCCTTAAGGCTGTATATTAATGAGATTAAAGCCTGATTGCTCTCATTGTCCCTGTCAGTGGTGTCTTAGTAGTAAGTACGTCTTGCATCACAGCACTCTTATAGCTAACATTTTGATTATAATCAAGTCTCTATCCTTTATAATGTATTGAAAGAGTGAGTCAACAAAAATGCATTTAATTTAAAGGGGAACTCCACTACATTGCTACTGCACTACACTGCTATTAGCATAACACATCCGAATATGCTACCTGAATGGTCAGAGGTCAAGTTGCACCCCACTGTAGAGCTACAACAATGAGTGAGTTACACAAATATGCAAACAACAAAAATAAATGTTCAGCTGTTCTGATAATTGAATAATTGTTTTTTTCATTGTCATCATTTTCATTGTTATTTTTTAAGCAAAAATGCCAAATATTATCGTGTTCCAGCCTCTCAAAAGTGATAGTGAACAGAATATCTTTAGCGTTTGGACTATTGGTCAAACAAAGCAAGGCATTTGAAGACATCACCTTGACCTGTGGGAAATTAACAGGCAGTTTTTACAATTTTTTGACATTTGATAGACAAAATGATCAATCAAGAAATTTGTTGGTGTCAGGGGGTCAGATTGCAGGAGCACTTCTAACGTTTACCTTAAGTGACAACACTCAAAGGCAAAAAAAAATAAATAAATAAAAAAATCCAGGCAGAAAATAGGTGTAATTGTCCTTTATATTGATTTAGTCGGGCATTTTTATGACACCAACTACAACAGTAAAGATATTTTTTTGATTTTGTGATCATGAATTATACAGAATTTACACTGAAATCAAATGAAAATAGATCAGATTTGACTAAAAGCACCATCATAACACTGCAGTTTTAGTACAAGGAAATACATTCAGTTGGCAGTTTATTAGGAACACCAAGCTAAGTCTAATTCAGTCTAATACAACAGTCCTGCACTAAATCCAGCTGTCATGATGGTTATAATGTTCAGTTTTTATTGAAATTGTTGTAAAGGCATGTTTATCCATTGTACTTGTAATAATTTTAAAGGCAGTTTGTGCTGCTGTTGAACTGTACTGCATTATACAGAGAATTGTTTCTGTTATTCAGCCTGCCCTCACTGATATAAACAATGTGGACAAAATAATACAAACACTTGTCACTTTAATGCAATACAACTCAGCAGCACCATAAAATGCAGCCTCCAAAATGACCAACACTTCTCCAAAACAATTTCAACAAAAACAGAACATTGTAACTGTCATGGAAATATGATTTATTGCACAATTGTTGTACTGGACTGCATTAGGTTTGGCTATGTGTTCCTAATAAACTGCCAACTGGGTGTACTTGAAATAAAATGTCACATTACTGTGATTTGAACAACAACATCAGTTCAAGACAAATGTCATGAACTGATGTTAATGTCTGGATAATGTGAATGGCACTGTTCTGTGTTGCAGGTGGCAGAGGGAGTCCAGAACACTGTGGCTGAGGTCAGCGAGCTGCAACTGATGGCTGAGAATCAGACCAACCTGGAGGCGACTACAGAGCAGGACAACAGCAACCACAGCCCGCCACACACAGGTGGGCAGGACATACAAAACACGCACAATGGGTAGACTGATTTACTGGCCTCATGATGTTCACCTTCAATTAGAAAACTTAAAAACTGAAGCTTAAAACTTAAAAACTAAAGCTAATTTTTCCATACAGTGCTTAGATTTGTTATATCCTGGTTATCTCTTGCAAACCTCTAAGATACAGTGCATGACAAAAATTCAGTAAGAGGCACTGCAGCAAGCCCAAAGCCTGTGAATCGCACATTACTGTGGATGTCATTCATTTTGATTTATATTTATGCGACGTGTTTAGACATTTCACTAGAATAATTTCAGGAATGATAATAATACCTTCAGGAATATAAATCTGCCATTAATTCATTTCCTGGCAAAGCAATGATCTGATGAAGCTTTAGTGCAGTCATTTAAAAGTTGAAGGCCTGGGGTTTGAAGAATGTGCCTCAATTGCTGTGATGTTTTTCAGGAGATGACTTGTCAATCAAACAGTGTGGGATCAGATTTTTTTTTTGCTGATATCTCTAGGTGGTGCTCTTTGTGTGTTCATCTGTGATAGTTATCTCTGCTCATGCTAAAGACCCAGTTCTTCTTCTGTTTATTCCAAACTGTTTCTGGAAATGGAAAACAGGAAATCTTTCTTGCATTTCAAGAGTTTTCCAAGGAAAGATTTACCTAATACTGAGTGTTACAAGCTTTCATGAACTGGATTTAGGTTGTATCACTTTTGTGTTATGAATATGTAATATATTACTGTGTATGAGGAACCCTCTGTAGACTTGGGGCGGGCCAGTACGGTTTTCAGTGGAAAGGAAAATTGAAGTTAATTATTTGAATTAGTTTTAGAGCAGCACACAGACTTGATCCTGGAACAATCCAAAGCCGACCCCACCCTCACCCCCCACCCCACTCCAAGTGGGACCGAACTCTGCCTGAGAGATTTGTGGGTTGTGGCATTTAACCCACAAAGCAGCCTGGGAGTAGTTAGAACAACAGGGGAGTACAGTCCCCCTCTCTGTGTGCTGAAGTCACAGTGTTAGGAGTTTACACCAAAACACACAGCTTATAAACAGTGAAGGAGCTGAGATTAGCCTACTCTGCATGTTCCATGTTTCACTGAAGCATTTAAGATGCAGAATAACATTATAAGCTCTACTGCATTTTCTGAGTGGTAAGCAGTGCTTACTTAAAGAAGTAGGCCACATGAAATCAATGTGGAGCGTCAGAATTAATGAAATTTCAATATTGAAAGCTTTTATAATGTACAAAGTTTGACTTTACACACAGTTACACTGTCACTAGAGTAAGACTGCAGCAACTTTACTGATTTTCTGAAACTGTTCTGAGCTCCAACCTGTTTACACCTATCTCTGCTCCTGCAGTCAGTGCTTCCGTCGACATTTCCCAGAATGCAGAGGTGGACCTTTCCTGCAGCGGCTTGACTGAACTCGACCTTGGTGCAGATGAGGTTTTCATTGTATCGTCAGCCCCTAGCCCAAGCAGGCTACCCTTCTCCCCTCACACGGTAAGAACCAGTTTCATGCCAGTGCAGTTGTCTATGTTGTCACCTAGTTAGGGCATTACATGGTCCAATGGTATACATTCAGGAGTCCTAAAAATCTACATGTGCTTGCAGTATGGCGATGCCTGTGGATGGCAATATAAGTTAGTTATTTTTTCAGACTAAAATAATTTAACTATTGGATCAGTTACCATAAACTTTAGTACTAACATTGACAATCCCCAGTGGATGAAGACTAATGACTTTGGGGATCCCCTGACTTTTGCCCTAGCACCAACAGCAGGTAAATATTTTCACTTACTGTTTGAAATATCTAAACATCTACTTAGTGGATTAGCACAAAATCTGATATAGACAGTCTTAGTTCTCAGATGATGTATCCTAATAACTTTGGTAATAAGAATTTTGAATGAGCATGGCCTTCTTTCCATTTGTTCAGTAGTTTGGTTTATGACCAAACACCTGCAAACCTAATGACATTAACTATCAATGCTAATTAGCACATTTTAGCTGAACTAAAATGGTGGACATGGTAAATGATATAGCTGCTGAACATCAGCATTTTACCATCATCACTGTGACCGTGTTAGCATGCTGACTTTGGCATTTAGCTCAAAGCATTGCTCTGCCTCACAGAGCTGCTAGCATGGCCTTAGACTTAGTCTTGCCTCCTCACTCACCAGATAAGTGGGGAAAAGTTTTATCTCAAACTAGTCTTGATTACATTATTATTATTATTATTACATCTCTATGTGGAGTTTGCATTATCATTCCTCCTCCTCTTTTTCTATCTCCTCTCCCTCCCTCTCCCCCTTTCTCTCTCAACCCAACTGAAGAAGCAGATGGCCACCCACCCAGAGCCCGGTTCTGCTCGGGGTTTCTTCCCATTAAAAGGGAGTTTTTCCTTGCCACTGTCGCCAAGTGCTTGTTCATGGGGGAATGTTGGGTCTCTGTAAATAATATTGTGGAGTACATATGGAGCAGTCTCGACCTGCTCCATATGAAAAGTGCCCCGAGATAACTTTTGTAGGGATTTGGCGCTATACAAATACAATTGACTTGACTTGATTCTATACAGTGGACAGCGAAATTGTCTATTTAATCTCAAGGCCAATCTCTCCATGGGTGATCTCCTCACTCTGAGGAAATGATCCCTGAAACAATGAACATCAGAGGTGACAGGGCATTCACTGCTTTGAATTGACCCAGTGTTCCTAATAAGACTGACACCATTTTATTGGCGTACGCGTGGTACAGTCTAAAGCAATGAAAACTATGAGGACATAAATGGGAAATGAGGATAATTAAAAGATGGGAGGAGCATTGAGGAAGAAGCAACGGTTCAACCAAGCATTTTTTTCTCTGCTCTCTTTGTATTCTCTTGGAATAAGAGTTGGCATAAAACAGCTCTGGCAGCTTTTTGAAGGACTGGCAAGCTTTTCTGCAGCCTAGGCTAATGGAGTATTATCTACAGAGCCAGATTCCCAGCTCCAATTGTGTGTGTGTGTTTGTGTGTCGGTGTGTGTCATGCACGCTTTGGCACACAGTGTGTGGTCTGCCTGTATGTGTCCTCAATGCAGACATCCATGTAAATAATGTTTTAGAAATGTTGCATTGGCTAACAGTGGCAGAGGTCCACAGAAAACTGCCAAATTCATATTCTCATTGTCATTGCCAGGTGAACTTCCAGGTTAGCATGGTATTTTCAAGCTATATGTAGACGTACCTTAATCCATGATCCCCCTTTTGATAACATTTTCTTGCAAAGGACTTGAAAGGCTTCAGTTTAGTTACAATAAAACAACAAGAACACTGAGATCAAGGCAGCAATGTCTGGATCAAAATGGTCTTGTACATTCCTTCGTGTCTGAAATTCAAGAGACTTGATTCAACTGTTTCAAATTTTTTCTGGGGAGTATGTCGAGCTTCTCCAGGCACCCCTGAAGGGTCTCATATCCAACCTTTGGAACCACGGTTTATAAACGACTACTTTGGATGGCTAATTTTTCACCTCATTTGTCAAACCTAAAAGTTGCCATTGTGTTTGTGGGGCTTTGGTGACCAAAAGAACGTTTTATTTAAACCCCTAGCTAATTCTTGTCTAGACAAAGCTAGCTGCTAGTGACTCTGTGGGAAGGATTATCTGGACTCGTTCTCTGTCTGATGGGTGCAACCCCTAAAACCTTCCTCCTCCCCTGATCAACAGCAGCTGACTGATCAGGAAGGATAAAGTGGCCTTCACACATCAAACCTGTCAATTTAAACTAACCTCAAATATGGCCCATACAGGTCTTACAGCAGCAAAGTGTCTGTTCAATACTGTAAAGTAAATCAAATAGTGAATTGTTTGTTCCTTTAACAGTTGTGCATACACAACATCACAAATGTGACTGAAACCCTTCCAAAGTCCCTGCTATTCTCTTGACAGCTTTAATATACTTAATAAATAATGACTGAGATTGGTATGTGAGCCACACGCTCGGCTGGCTGGCTAAATGACTGAGCGGGCCAAGCTAATCAGCACAGTTCCTTCTTGTTAATCCATTAATGTAGTACACAAAACAATCTGTAGGGAGGAATTCAGGTGTGAGGTGGAAATGTAGCAGGTGCAGCCAGCAGACTGGCAGCCTGTCAGTTCCTAATATCCCTTCTCTGAGGACTACGCAGTGATTCCACAGTTAGAGCTGCAATTCTGATTGACATCAGCCTAATTTGAGTGTTGGGCAACAAAGAATAATGTCCTTACTGTTTGAGACTTAATTATTTGGTAACAAAAAAGGTATCAATTCCTGTAATTTCTCAGTGGTTTACAGATCTGATACCTTCTCATTCTTGCCTGATTGTATTATTTGTCTCTGGCCATTTACATTAACATTTACAGTGAGACAATGTAGTTGTCTTGTTACAAAAGTCCAGTTTTTCCATCGATGCTCAATACCAAAGATGCATGGCTGATTCAGTGACCAGCCTGCTGCTCAGTGCAGGTCATTGACCATTGTAGCTGCAGTTGAGTGCTTGAGCATAATGCCAGCTCTGACATGTGAGCTATTTATGTTGTGTGGTTGTCTTCATTCCTAATTAGTTTGTTTATGCTTTGTAAGCCACTCTTATCCTTAAACCTTTGTTGATTTTCTGGGGAAGACTGACTACATATGTATATTTACAGCACCTCCTTTCTTGGTCGTCATAAATGAACCTGTCTACCCTCTAACACCGCTCACTTCGTGAAGGGACAACACACATTTTAATTGTCACTGTTTAATTGTACTCTGTGTCTCTTAGCAGCGGGAGAGGTTTCTGCGGCACAGTGATACTAGCCCCAGCCCTGCAGGTGACTGGCCCTCACCATACTCCACCGCCTCACCTACAGGTGACAGGTCAGCGAAGGACGGCAGCGGCGGCTGTGCCAGACCGAGAGCGTGGAGCGTACGCACCTTCCAGGACTTCCTCCCCCCACTGCCACAGCTGCATAAGAAGTGGTGCAGCTGGAACTCCACCAGTCCCTTCACCAAGCTCGTGGACAGCGTCAGTACTAGGACTTTTAATGTGTTTTCATAATCAAGGCCATTTAAGGCACATGAGGTTGATAAGGCGTGATCAGTGCTAGTGTGTGACACCTAAATACAATGGAACCATCATTGGTATTATCACACCTGTGTTTTTCATACTGTAACAGTCAAAATTGTGAAAAACTATCTCATATCATTACAGGCTCCAGCCAGTTTGACAGCTGAGTGCAGGGGAGGCGACAACAGGAAGGTCTTCTCTGAGGCTCACTTGGAGGCCAAGGCAGACAACAGCATCATCTCTGACTCATCCATCAGCAATGCCTCGTACCCACTTACACAGCCTGCCCAGAGGCAGCGGCGTCTCAACTCCACCAGCAACCTGCGGCGCTCACGCTTCACAGGGCCTTGCTTCGGGCTTCTCTCTGGGACAGCAGAACCAGTGAAGGCCTCTGGGGCTCCTCAGTCCCAGGGATCCCCATCAGAGCCGAGCTCTGGCTCTTCTTCCTCCATCCAGTGTCAGATTGAGAGTGGCCAGGCCGTAAAGAGGCGTGATTTCCCAGGTGAGGGTGATCATGTCAGTGTGCCTGTGTTTGCCATCTCTGAGGAGGAGGACCGGCAGCCTCTGGTCTCAGCTGAGCACCTGGACCAGACCTCTGCTTCTGCTGTGCTGAATGGACTGGTGAGGGGGACATATGAGGGGAAGAGGCCTGCAGTAGGAAGCACCAGCCACAGCCCCCAGAACCAGAGGGCCAGGCCAGAGTGGAGGCCATGGGGGAGCCAGGTGTCAGGAGGGGTTGGTCCACTCCCACCCAACACACCCACCACCATGACCGAGTCAAACACAGTCAGTGACAGCCAGCTGTGTCTTGGTCAGTCAACAGCGCTGTGCAGTGTTAACAACCAGATGTGACCAGATGGTAAAAAAGGAGGAGAGACTCTGGTGGGCCAATTATGCATTTCTGAACTCTGTTAGTGCCACTTTGTGAAATATATAACCTACTTCATTAATTTCTGAAATCATCTTTTACAAATTACTGCACATTCTTTTCACTCTAGTTGTTCTTTATTTTTATAAAGTTGTATTTGGACAAAGATGGAATAATATGCTGCTTACTATGCCAAGACAATGACTGCTGCAGTATTTTGTGTTTAAAAAAAAAAAAAAAAAAAAAAAGAGTGATTGCAAAAATGAACACAAAAAGTATTTTCTGAGCAAGTACTCCATAACCCCAACTCTTAGGCGCACTTTTTAAACCAGATTTATTAACCAGTTTGATGCTATTCAGTGAGTTATAATACTCCAACCATTGCACTTTGCTTTCAATAGCTCATTCATTGTGGATTTTGTGCTGCCTTGTGCCAGCTTTCTGCTTTTTCCTTAATGTGGTTCCTCATGTGGTTACTTTTTTTGCACAGGCTAATAAATGCTTATATAATTATTATCCAAAAGTTCTGCAGAGCATAGATCATACATTAATATCAATGTTACAACAGTGTATGTATACAGTATGTATTCCTAAGGCTGATACTGGATTATAAAAGGGAAATCAAAATAATGTAAAAGCATATACAGCACTAATATACACCATTATGTAGTATAAAGAGAACTAGCAATCACAGTAGTATTTAAAATGAGTTATGAATTAATGTAAATTTTTAATAAAGGCTATGTCATTCACCTGTTTTGTCCTTGATCTAACAGAAGACATTACACCATCAGTAGGAACCTCAGGCATCTTTGGGACAAAACTGGAATTATAAGTCAGATCTTTTGTCTGACAATGAGTTTTTTTTATCCAGGACCTGTTGAGAATTTTGGGATGAACACACCCCTCGCTGTTATGTGAACACTATTTGCACTAGGTGACATACAGATCTGGTAATTTGCTCAACTTGACTCATCTCAACTGGAAGTTGCACCTTATTGTGAACTTAAGATCCCACAAACAGTTTAAAACTTTTTATGCAGGAACTATGAATATGCAAATATTTTTTCACTTCATCTTTAACTACTGGAAACAAGATGTTTTCTAGTTCTTTGTTTATGTCTGCTGGAAGTTTGATGTGAAATGTGAAAACAGCCTTTCTTGTGTCAAACTGTGCACATACAGTGAAGCTCAAACGTCCAAGTGAAGTAAGAATAAGCCAAACACCTTTTTAAATGGCAGGGGGACTTTTACGTATTGACAAAATCAAGTCAGTTTCTACAGACAGCTATATCAGTCTTTTAATTTGTTAAGGTAAACAAGCAAATCAGATCCATAAGCATTTCGAAGACAATTTTAGCATTGCTAATACAACATACAGGGTAAAGAAGCATTTATCAGAATCTCAAACGCATTTCTCAAACTTCAGTCCTCTCAACAATTTTTGCATGTGCCTAGTGCTCTATAGTGATTTAACTAGAAGTCAGAGAATTATAGTCCAGACTAATTGTTGAAATAGTGCATTGCATACACAGTTTACAGGCATCAGTGCGGACTACCTTCCCTCATACTGTGAGATGCATGTTCAGCTATGAACTGATACAACTCTGATGCCCGTTCAGTCTCCCATATCCCTGGAAGCTGTGATGAGGTAGAATGAAACCTGCCTCGTCCATACTGCTGAGCAGCTTGGTCCAGACTTTTGCATACAAAGTGAGTAAATATTTGCCTTAATATACAACATACCGCTGCACATCCCACCCCAGGGAGAATGCAGAGCACTCCTCCAAAGCCTCTTTAATACCAATTCCTGATTGGAGCGGCTTGGGACTGTTGTTGGCTTAGGGTGCACAGATCTCCTGTAGGGAATAATTAAAACTCAGCTACTCCATTGGGGGATCGACCAGGCTTGTGCTAAAGGCCTGAGCCGCTAAGGAATGCCAATATGGACTCACCATGACTGAGGGGGCCAAAAAGAAAAAAAAACAAAACACCTAAACAACCTTGCTAACATCAAAAATTAACCAACGAGCTCAGACAGAGGCCAGGAAAGTGCCCATTCACAAACCCATTTTGCAACCAAGGCCTACAATGAAAATATGGAGAGCTACATTCCAAAATAACACGTTCCCGTATCCATATTCCCTATGGATAAAGTAACTAATACTACAAACCAGAAACACACAAAATATTCTACAATTTTACCTTTGCATTTTTCTTTCTGGTGTCAGTCATTTGGAACAAAACTCTTCATATGATTACAAATCACAGTGTAAGTCAGAGTACTGACATCCCATACACAGGACACAGACAACGTTTCCAGGATGTTCAGCTCATATCATTACCTTGTAGACTCTACTTCAAAACCTTTAAATGAGTGAGACATGTATGTGCAAATATCCTCATAGTTATATCGATATATCTAGCAACAAAAAACTAAATAAACGCTGAAAAACAAGGCCAACATTTATGCATGAAATTATACAAATAAAATGTACTAAAGCAAGCCAAGGTCCCCATTCTTCACATCCACCAGCATGTTCTACACACAAACAACAGTGACCCTACAAAAAAAAATAGGGGAACTTCAAGACTATAATTTCAATATAAAAGGCCTCTTGAAACTAAATTCTGGATGTAAGTAAAAAAAAAATCTAATTTTTACATCAATACTGGCTGTGCATGTTTGCATGATGTAGACTTGAGTAGTGATAGTCATAAATGAGATGTTATCAGATTCAACATGACGGTTCAGTGACAGCTTTTACATGTTGACACAGAACTTTTCTAACCACCAAACACGGTTCACCTGCAATTAAAACAACAGCAGCTTTATGTACCTGAGGAACCAGAGAAAATCTATTTCACTTAAACTTTAATCTAACTAAATCCAACAACAACTAATATCTCCAAAACATTAACAGAAGCTGAACAGACCTCTATCAAAATTCTTGCAATGTAAGCAATAACAAACATAATTAGAACCCAAATGACAGAACATACTGTTGTGTTTGTATTGGCACGGTTCTCTAAACTGTTTCAGCATATTTAACCGTTGTTGGTTACTTGGAGTACAGTCTATTTTCTCCTCTCTTGAGTCCACATGGAATAACTGTGCATTTCCTCACAGCATAGCCCTTACTACATGGCTCTGAAAAGGCGTCTCTTCTACACTACTTTAATCACCTTGGAGACGATTATCCAGAGCAAAGCATACAACGGAGGCCCCCGTGCCCTCTGACAGCATTACAACACATTGATCCCCTTCCCACAGACATGAAATCCTATACAAATATCACATGGGATTATGAATCTACCCTGGTTTGTGGGCTGTGCTTCAACATGGCTTTTTGCCCTTGCCTGGGAACACAGTAAACACGAACAGACCCTCAAAAGTGAGACACTCATGTACTAATATTGTTTAAAGTTAGCAGTCTGGATCATGGAAGCAGCATATCTGCACAGAACGGTGCTGCAGAGTATTATTACTGTGAAACTACTTAAAACTTTACTTTCACTGTAATCATTTTCAACAGATGTTTTCGTAGACATTTTGTTGTTTTTACCATGGGTTCTAAGCTCAGTATTTCATAAGACTGTTAAAATAGTAAAAAAGAAGTTAAAAAAAGAAAATGCATCAGGTCCTTTAAGCCTTGATAACCAAGGCTGGAGAAGAACATAATATAAAACAAGTGCACCAACACTTGTAAGTGTACATACATGGCCTTAATCCAGACAGATTGCCTCAACCGCTCTTAATTTGAGAGGAAAACTAACATTTTTGTCACATAAACTCAAGGAAGGACATATCAGGAAGCACCTTTAACTGTTTCACCACCCACACGAATAAATGACCTGGTAAATTAGACAAATGCATGAGCCACAGACAAAATCGATCAAAATTTAGGTGGTGGCTGGTGTTCAATGTCCACCCAGGTCTAAAGTACAGCTTGAAACCTTACTAAACTCTGAACTTAAATTTGAATGTGCATAGCATTATTTCACACTGTGCCAAGTAAGACACTGGTTACTATTATAAATGGATACTGATTGTAATTTTTGCATTAAGTTATTGCATAACCTCTGGAAGGCAGTAAGCAACAATGGACACAACAAAGTTTAACAAGATCATGTTTCTCCAATGCATGAGATGCTCAGTTATCCACATTTGACAGTGAAGAAACAAACCGCTCTGCTCCTTCAGTTCTTGAAACGTGTCTGCTCACATATGTGGTTGAATTTCCTGAAATGAAGACAAAATGTTGTGTGTATAAAACCAAAGAGATAAGATAACAGGGACCACCTTGCACAGGTCTTCAAACTAAGGGATCATGTTTATACAAGGTCTCCTTCTAGTGGTCAAATAAACAAACTACATGCAAAGGGCTAGCACGTGTGTCCAAGGGATAGACAGAACTATACAACAGATGTATGACTCCACAACCAGCAGAATCATGGCACAAAAAACATAAAAGTGTCTATAAATCTCTGAAATCTCATAAATAAATGTTTTAAGTGCTAGTAAAGAAAAACTGTAGCCCATAACGTTTACAGCTGTGTCATTCTTATGATATGTCAATGTGATATAACTGACATTTAATATATATTAATATTTAAGCATACAGGTGGGGCCCACTGCATAATGTATAATGGACAGTCACAACCTAATGGATGTGTTTGTTCAGCAAAATTTAAAAAAGAAGCTATGGCTACTGATGTACAAGTAGTACAGTAGAGAAATAAAACAAAGTTGCTTCGCTAGTCAGTCAGGGCAGACAAAGGTAAAGCCCTGCAACATCCAAATATAATACAACAATGCTAACCCTCAGAGGAACAAGGACACAGTGTCAGTGTTGCAGAGGGGATACAATCACTGACAAAGCTTCACTGTTACCAAAAGGGACTGTTTTTCCACCATGCAACCACCAGAGGGCAGATACAATATCTGAGTGAGTTTGTGTGGTATTTTGTATCTAATAAGACTTACATTGCATGATGTGCCTTCACTTGTGTGCGACAGTTGCGTCCCCAGTAACAGTCGGGACGAGATGTTACAGCAGCTGAGGAAAGAATATCAAATGAAGTATGATAACTGTTTGGTAAGTGAAAACAACAACAACAAAAGAAAACTGTAATCCTTTTTTGTCTAAGTTGACTAAAAGCTGAAATTTATTTAAAAATAATCTGGGTCTGACCTGGCAGCTCAGATGGAGGGATGTTCTGTCTGTACTTGTAGGCCAGCTCCTTGAATGCTCGCAGGCCGCAGCAGAAGCACAGGATGGTGTTTGCAGAGATTCGGCAATCTGAGTCAGAAAAGACAACATTTTACCACTCTTTCTTTTTATCTGACAATGTGGACTTAGTTTAGCCACACTGTATGTGCTATACTGCGGGGAATGAAGGTCTGTGAGTGTCACACAAATGTGTCTGTATCAAAAATCCACTACTGTGTAATGAAAGTGCCTTGTGTTTTGATCTGAGGGCTCACCTGTCAGACTGTAATTTGCTTGCTGTAAGCCCTGCAGAGCCTCCTGAAGAAGATCTTTCCATGACTTCCCTCTGGAGGACAAGTAGTTCTGGTGGAAAAATGGAGGCACAGAAACAATAGCATTTTAACATCCCACTCGGCAGCATGTGCTGACGTGTATTTCAAGCATCTCAGTCTTAGCATGTAAGTGGAATCTACTGATACAAACTTGACATTTTGTAATATGGAGAGCTTATTTACTTTAGAACAGCAGCTTGGTGGACACACAGATCAAACGTGTCTTAGAGAATCATGAATGCAGATATTTTAGCAGCAGTTGCAGGTTTTTTCTAATATGCAAGTAAACACAAAAAATGGTGAATATGGATAAAATATTTCACGGTAAGGCCATCTCACCTGGAGGATCTCTGATTCGTAGTTATTGTTGTTCAGCACTCCATCCAAGCATTTGTCTGTCAGATTGAGCTCTGAAAAAATTTAAAAACAGATTTTAAAAGCCAAACATTTAACAAACATAATTATGAATAAATATGTTTCATGAGTTTTTGAATCTGCTACAGTTAAACATTTGTGGGAAACACCGTGCTTTTCTTTACAATGATCAAAATTACACATGTTGTGTTGGACACTATTTGGGACAATGTGCACCTCATTTAAAGGTATATTGGTAAAAAAAAAAAAAAAAAATCCCATACTGGTCGAAGCCTACTACCCAGCAATAAGGCTAACAGTGGAGATCCCCTGGGGCTGTTTTGCTGAAACAGGCACATACCACTGAATCGAGCCAGACAGCCTTGACAGCCAATCCTCTGGCAACCCCAGTACATATGACAGAAGGGTCGCTGGCACAGCACACCTGCCAACACACAAGATAATCATGCATACAAGGTGTATAATGGAGTTTGGCCAAAAATCTAGCCACATGTGAATGACTGGTAAAGTTGTACTTTAACTTTCAGGGTTATTGTACATGAACTGCATACCTCAAAGTATGTGTATTAAATACATCTTTACAGTAAAGACCTTTACTCAGTTTAAAATGTACCCGACTGGCTTATATTATCTATAAAGTTTTAGTTTCCCATATTAACCCCCTTTCTATTTCGCTGTAGTTACATGTAGCTTTCCAGGCTGACAGCATTTTTTTCCCCGTTAGATTTCTGCAGAGGGACTAACAAGCTCAGGGACCACTCACATTGTTGAGCAGTAACCTGCTGGCTGTTTATCTCGGCCCGTCTGTCTGGCATCGGCTGGAGGCAGCAGGTGCAGATGAGATGGCAGCCCTGAGGGGGGCAGCGGTACTCCTGAGGAGCTACAGACAGGGCGGGGGCAGAAACAGGTTTTAGACAGTTGCTAAGAATTTGAGATCTGAATGGAAAATGGGAGGAACTTCACAAATACACTGCCGTGGCTTTTCTGATGCATTGTCCAATTACAGGGCTGTTTACTGGTTTTGGTATTAGGGTTACTACAGTATGCTGCAGGCTGCACTATCTAATCTACACTCATAATCACCTGAGGGGACATCAGAGGATGTTGAGGGCTGCTCCCCTGTGGGCTTTGCAGACCCCTCCTCAGTAGCTGGTTTGGGTGGAGAAGGTACAAGTGGTGGGGCTGGCAGACCAGGAAACCAGTAGTTTGAACCTGAGGCAAACAGCACCTGACTAACCTCCCCCCTATAGCCAGGACACTGTCTGCACATCACTAGAGGCTGACTGGAGACAAAAACACAGAAGGAAAATCATCACATGGAGAAGCTGTTCACTAAACAAGAAAAAAAACAAACAGGTTTCTAGCAGTGATGGCCTTTCCATGTCTTATACTCACATGATTTTACTGCACATTTCTGACCTCTGCTGCTTTCACTAATGTTTTCTTCTGAGATATTTTACATGTATCTTTTCTTACAGATTCAATCATTGCCAATGCAACACACTGCTAGTAATATTTAATACTGTGTTTCCTACAAACAGATCTTTTACCTAATGTCTGAGGAGTCACTGTCGTTGTCAGAGAGCTCAAAGAGGTAATCTGAACTGCCCTCCTCATCAGAGAAAGAGCGCTCAACTTTTGGCTGCAACATGTCCTGAGTAATCTTGTTACGGCTGTCCATGCTCTTCAGATCCTCCTCACTGCGACACTTTTCTGTGGGACAGAAAGGGACACGCAAACACATACAAAGTCAATATCTAATCAGATTTATGGGGAATATATACCACCTTTGGAAACCAAACAAGTAGGTCTTGTGTGCATGCCATTCCTTCTCTCTTGTTCTATATCATGTTTGCTTTGGTTGAAGAACCTGGTATTTTGAACAAAATTATGAGCCAATGTACCATGATTAAAGAGGCTATTAATCTAATCCTGATCTGTTCAAACCTGGGTGCTGGATGAGGTAGGCCTCCACCAGGTTATTGAGGATGTGGTTCTTACGAATCCTCTCCACAGGGCAGCGGCAAGTGGGACAAAGCGGAGAACGCTCCATCCAGCCTGAGTAGCAGGCAGCACAGAAGACATGCATGCAAGGCTGCAAGCTAAAGCAAAAACAAGAGACTCAGAATTAAACGCACACACTGGTCACATTTGATGAACATGCTAGAAACCTCAAACTAGGGATCAAACCCTCTAACCTTGGATGCTACAGCCCTTGAGATCTTACCTGACACAGTCATGCAGTAGGTCCTGACAAATAACACATGTCAGAGTCTCCTCCATCTTGTCTGTTTTAGTCTCCTCCACTGGAGGTTTAGACAAAAGACTTCCCTTAGCTGAACCATCCACTTCTGTACTGGAGGTGTGTGGTGAGCCCGAATCATATCCTTTATCTGTAAACACAAAAATCCTGCACTGAGTCATTCACGGGATTTGTCTGGTTTTGTTTCTAAAAACCTTCCAGGCTAAGCTTAAGGTTGGAAAGATTCTGGGGATGGAACAAAAGCTCAAAGTAAAGCTCTCAGAAGATTTAAATCTACTGTGAATAATTGAGGCAAACCAGGTTAATATCCAAGTGAAAAAAAACTAACCGTTATCTTTTTTCCTCCGCTTGCTTTCTGGCTCCATGCTGTCCATGTCTTCTTTAGCTTGGCCTGATAAAATAGAGGAACAACAGACCTGGGTCAAATTTATTTATTACAATTCTATTTTAATAAATATGTCTCAATATCACAATATTATCTTAAGCCTTTATCAACCACCCCTCTATAACAGTGTGTTAGCAGAGAACCTACCGGAGGCAGGAGAGGCTGCGGTTGCCTTGGGACCACAAGTGAGAGGGCTCTCAATACAGAAGTGGGAAGTGGAGGTGGAGGGCTGAGGTTCCTCCTGGGTTGGATCCCGAGGAGTCTTCATGAGCATAACAGGCTCTACAGAGAGTGACATCTCTGAAGCTGGAACAGGAACTGGACTGTGGGCTGGTCTCACCATGTCTAACATCCAGATTGGGGGGGGTTAGTAGTGAAGCATAATGTGGCTGGAATAAATCTGGTTGAACTGGACAAAAGATTTTGGGGGTGTGGTGGGGTCCGGGTGACTACCACACTACTTACCATAACTATGTAGTGAACTAGCCTGATCCGTTTTGATTGAGTGGTAAACATAGGCAATGTCTGCAGGGAGACGAGAGAGGAGGGTGTCTGTCTTTCCTTCTTATAAATGTGTATAAGCATATTATTCTCATGGCAAAAAAAACAACAACAAACAACTCACTTTGTTCTGGTTCACTTTTCCTATATACAAAGTAGATGACATCTCCATTCTGCAGCATGTGAGTTTGCTTCTTGACCAGTTTGGACATGTTGATCACTGTGCCATTAGTGCTACAGACAAAGAAAGGTGCCATTATGTGTCAATGTACACTTTAAAAGATTCTTGTGTTTGCTTTATGAAAGGAAAAGTGTGAAATCATACATAAGTACACACCGGGACAGCTCTAAAAATACAAGCAGAGTTTCTCCTTCAAAACACATTTAAATTCTTTCAACACACTGTTTATTTTATTTAACTTCTAATCAATAGTGCCTCACAGATATTATATTATTTAGCTCGATTCAGAGGGAGGCTAACATATGATACATGCAGTAGTGCAGTTTGAGTTCACTGATGGGTAAACATTCAGCATACAGTACCTCATGTCCTCAAGCCACACCAGCCCTGAGCTTTCATCTTGCACAATCTTGCAGTGCTCCCCAGAGACCAGTTTGCTGGCTGGAAATGACAGATAACATCCTGGAAACAAAATAATAAAACACCACTATGAAAACACAGAATGGACATAACACAGGTGACTCTAGCTCTCTTTCTTTTTCATGTTTTTAATGCCCTCTTTCAGGGAGTATAATGGGTAATATATGTATCTGTTTACAAACGTGACACAGTGTTTTTATGTTAATTTCTTAGGTTTCTGGATGATATGTTTGTACAGTTCTACATCTTAAGTCTGTCTTTTAAAATAAATACAATGAAAATTCAGCCTCAAACTACTTGCCACGACATTTTTAGACCTATTAACGCCCAGACATAAGCTAACCAATTAAGGCTAGTTACTTTGCATTGCAAAAAAAGTAGACCCCAAAAGCTCTCAACAAAGCAGGCACTGGGGGAAATATAGGCCTAACCTTTTATTAAGCAAAACCCATACAAAAAAATCTACTTAATATTCCGCACACATGTTCTCAATGGACGCCTTTTGTTATCATCACAAGGGGCTGTCTAAGTTTGGTGCACTAAAGAAGGCTTTGTGTTTTCAAGGGGGAGGTTTTAAAGGCTCCAGACACTGACAGCAATGTCGACGCTACAGACAGGACTGTCTTTGTTAATAGGCACACCACATTTTGAGCTTTTTAAAGCAGGATAAAAACATGTTAAAGTTTTCAGATATATGATTTAAGGTCAAGACAAATCTTTGTTGTTCATTCTATAACATACACAAACAAACTAACCTTTTTTCCTGCCGACTGTGCATTCCCTGTTAAAAAGCAGGACAGTTTCACTGGAGTCCACTTTGACCAGTTTCCCCCATGGTCGTCCTCTCCCACAACTGTCCATCCCTCGACGTTACTTCTGTAAGAAATTATGAGAAAACAAGTTTGGAAAGGTTTTAAAGAAATACTCTACTAATGTAGCTATTTAGCATCATGGTAGACTCTTAGGCACGTGGCATAGCTGCAAAAAGAAAGTGAAACACGTTTTGTGCTTGATGGTACATCCAAAACATTTTATTGGGACAGTAATGTTGTTGCCGGTTAGACTGGTTCTTGGGCTGATGCCAAATTAGGTACAAAAATCTGACATTTAAAGACACTCAGGTTCCCGGTAGACATACCCAAGTAAAATAAGATATATTCTTTTTAAAATAAATCCACGCATCCGTTCTTAATTTTGGTATTCACTCAAAATACCGCCTTGCATTAATTTCAACAAGATTTCAACTTGGGGAACTGTTAAGTTTTAAGTTCCATTCTCTAAAGCCAAACATCATGAAACTTTTTCGCTCTAGCTTTCCAGTTACAAGATTGGATTTGATTTAAAAATCAGTTGTGTGGTTTATATAATGTATTATGAATGCCGAATACACAAGTTAACTTTATTGATTCACAAAAAAGTATGAGCACCGTGAGGATAGTTATCCATCAATCCAAAAAAGCAAGGCTACATTAAACTGAGAGGAGTTTCTCATGAAGTTTGGTGAGGAACCCACTTGGGAAAAATCTGCTAACGACACCTAGCTATGCTTGGCTGTTCTGGGCTCACTAGCTATCCAGCGTAAGTAGCTGACTTTGTCGTGTGACAAACGTAAAGTTATTTCAATCTTCAACTGACAGTGTGTCAAAATGTTTCATTGACACTGATTTTACAGCAGTTAACGCGGACACATACAACTTCGTTCATAATAACACTAAGCTAACGCGATTGCTAACATTAGCAACCCATCATACCGTGTGTCCAGAAGAAAAATCAGGACTACACTGTTACCCACGGAAACACCCGTAACGTTACACTTATCTCAGGTCTCAAACCATCACTTTACCGTTAAAAGCTTAGTGTGTTGTCCCAGTAGCTCTGCATATAACAGCTTCTTATCCTCATGTTCCAGCACAAGATGCACTTCCTGCCAAGCTCTGGGTTGACAATATGTATCAGCTGATGGAGGAGGGGCAGTCTGGGTTTGTGGTTAAAAGTTCGTGTATATCCGAGGCTGTCATCCTCAGAGGAAACCCCCGCATTGTTCTCTGCTTGGTCTAATATAAGGCATGTGTGTGAAGTATACAACTGCTGTCTCAAATGAAAAAATGGTCACAATTTTATCAGAGAAGTGAATACCGGAAAATAAAGAGTGTGTTTGGGACCAATATAATTATAAGCATATACGTTTATATCATATGGTTCAAAATGTTATTCTGTGAAAAACAGCCAACAGTGACTGCAACAAATACACAACATTTAGCCCCAACTTAACGCTGTGTGCTACCTGCTCAGTGTCAAGCCTGTAAAGCACCTTCATGTCCAGACACTGTAAACTGTTAAGAGTTAAATCATAGTTACTATTGTGTAGATGTATGATGTGTAGCTCCTCTGTATTTTTACTTTTATTTTTCATGCTCATGTACATTAGGTAAATGCTCACAAAGTGTTTATGTTTTTGATATTTATAGTTACCCTGACACTTTGATTTCCCAGCATGGATTAAAAGAATGTGAAAGCATGATTGACCAAAACTCTTTCTGACAGCTTTTCATCTTTTTTGCACTTTTTTGGCCTCATTAAAACAGAAATCAGGTACAGCCATTACTGACAGTCCCTATCTGCAGCTGTTGTTTGCTAGAGCCTTGTTTCCAATGTGGACTCGTCTAAATTGAAGAGATGAGGAGAAGTTGTTGTGGATGCTTTGGTTGTTTGGACCAAAGCATCAGGCAAATACTTGACTGCAGTTTTTTTCATATTTATTTTTTGTAATTTTTGTTTTAGCAGAACACAAATATACAGGAGAACTGAACAGACTGTTCACCAGGGGTAGTACAATACCCAATGGTCCCAGGAAGAAACAGAGACATACAAAGACAACACCAACAGGGCATCAAATAAGGATTACCTCAAGTCCATATCCGTCTCCGTACATACATATTTCAGTTGTGTTGTTAATTTTTAAAGGAAGGAACTGATTTTTTAAAGTTTAGGTCAGTTTTATTTCACAGTCAATTATAAAGTATACAACAAAACTGAGTACACCCCTGGTTAGCATCACAAAAATCTTAATTACAAATACAATTTTGCTCTCAGCCAAACAGAAAAACAGAAATAATTCACAAATAAAACTATAATGAAAGGTCCATATTGAAGGACCAACTGCGTCAAAGGTCAGTACACCCTTCATTACTGAGTTTCCATTCTTTTATATTAATATTTTGTATGTCCGCATTTGTTTTTGAAGACCAATTCAACTTCCTGGGCAGGGAAGATACCAGCCTCGCAGGATTCTGTGGAGAGACGCTCTGCCTTTTTCACAGATGATTATTTTCAGCTCCTCTTTGCTGGAGGGGTTTTGCTGCTCTACCTTCAGCTTTAAAAGGTGTTCTGCTGGATTCAGGTCCAGGAATATACTGGGCCGGGTTCATAGTTTTCTCTTTTTTTGTTTCTTTACAAACTCTTGTGTCATTTTTGCAGTGTGTTTTTGGGTCATTGTCATGTTGGATAATTCTTCTCCTGCCAAGCTTCTTGAGACTGGGACTCATCTTGTTGTTCAGTATTTTTGTAAAGAAAAATCTGCATTCATAATGCCACCTATAAATGTAATCTTCCCTACACCTATTGCACTTGTGCAGCCCTGTATCAGCACACTCCCACCTCCATATTTCATGGTCAGCCCTATGCAGTCACTGGCCAGGTCCAAATACGCTGGACACCATCTGATCCAAACAAATTTATTTTGCTGTCATTAGATCAAAGAATGGGCTGCCAGTATTCATCAGAGTTCCTTTAATGTTCTCTGGCAAAGTTAATTCTTGCACTTTTGTGAGCAATGTTTTTCTTCTTGGACACCATCCACAGAGGTTCAGAGCTTCATGCGATGTCCTTCTCACTGTCCAATCAGTCACTGAAACACCAGTTTCCACAGATAATCCTTGTCCCCAGTCATAAGCACTTACCCATCTGTTTTTGGTTCTGTTACTGGCAGATGTTTACCACCAGGACACCAGGTATCACATTACAAATATAAGGGCCCTCAAGGTTCTCAAGTTCCTTGTATACCTTGCTTGTCTTCCTCCAGCACATCATCACTGTTGACAAAACTGGTTAGGATTTCTTCGGATGCTGTCTCCAGCTCCTCCTCAGTCAGACGCTTGTCGGCAGGAGCACAGGAAACAGTGGGAGCACTGTTGTTCATGGGAGGAACGCTGTCATCATCTTCATTCTCAGAGCATTCAAGTTGATGCATTACTTCAGTGTCCTGAGCTTCTTTTGGCAGCTCCACTGCTGGCTTCAGCTCTAGGGTGCAGCTGGAGCCTTCACTCTTTACTGTGTTCAGTGGTGAAGGTTTCCCCACAGAGTCTGCAGGCTCAGATTCAGGAGAAGACTGCCTCACTGCTCCCTCTTAGCCAAGAACCCAGTGTCTCATGCAGAGTTCCAGCAGCTCCTGCAGCATCCAGTGGATTCTGGATGAGGTCTTTCTCCTCTCGACAATCTCTTCCAGCTTGTGGAAATATTCATCAGTGCAATGATTGGCTGTTACCAGCTCCAGCTGTTGGCTGGTGATGTTGAGGAGATGAATCAGACACTCCATGGACTCCTGGTTGCCTTTCCTCGGAGGCTGACCGATCTTGAATAATGACATTTTTCATCAGCCGGATTTTAAACAGCTCCCTGATGAATCTGATATTATAAACTCTGGAAAGCCATTGCTTCATTTGGCTGCATCTGTACATGCTCCTGCTCCTGATACAAGTAAACATGAATATTTGACTGTTCTCTGGGTCAAAACCAAGATTAAATAAATATTGGATTAGTTTGATCAAACATAAATTAGCCATAAACAAGAAATACTGTAACTTTAAACCAAAAAAATTCAGAATATTATGACATGAAGCAAGTGTTTTTTGTTAATGTGTTTGGTGTATGGTAGCTGTTTGTCAGCATCAAATGTTACAACTACTACAATTAATTTGCCAAAACAATAATGCAGCAATTTACCCAGTTAAAACATTTAAATTTAGCACCTTCTCCACATGCTGGAGTTCAGGAGTTTAGCAGTTGAAAAGAAAAAAAAAAAAAACAGGCACAGGTGAGTGACTTGCCCCCACAAGGCAGCAGCAGGTTTAGAGGGAGCTTCGTTCTTCTTAGATAAAACGAGGTTGCACTGGATGACGTCTCCACAAACACAACTGGTGGCTTCTTGTTTACCCCATTCTTGGTTGTGTTTGAGGCGGTCGAGGTTTTAGAAGCAGCTGGCTTCTCCTTAACCCATAAGAACCCAGACCCATTTTTCCTTAAAGGAAAATTACGTGGGATATACCACAGACCAAGTGGACCACACAGAACACATTTCTGATGTTTTTTTCAGAATAATACTTTTTAATACCAAAGATCTGTGTTGTTACATATATGTTACAGCGATATTTCCGTAACTGGTTTGATATTACTTTC